>SZWC01000160.1:189285-249378 GCA_023375785.1 Penium margaritaceum | reverse complement strand
CCACCAGCAATGCAACGTCGCAGCACACGACAAAGAAAACAAACTCCAAAGTACGACGCTGACACTGGAAGCTGGACTGGACTGAGCTGGTCCTGTTTGGCTCAGGGAGAGCCGCTCACTGTGGCTGAAGCGCTGGCAAGGCCCGATGCAGCCAAGTGGAAGGAGGTGGTGGACAGCGAGCTCGCGTCCATCAAAGAAAATGGCACATGGGTGCTGGTGGACAGACCCGCTAACGCTCACGTGGTGGGCTCAAAGTGGGTGCTCAGGTTGAAGCGGAAGCAAGATGATAGCATCGACAAGTACAAGGCAAGGGTTGTGGGGAAAGGGTTCTCACAGCGCGCAGGTTGTGAGTACGATGAGACCTTCGCACCGGTCGTCACGTTTGCCTCCATCAGGTCCCTGCTTGCTGTCGCTGCCGCCAAAGACCTTGAGATCCACCAGATGGATGTGAAGACAGCCTTCCTTTATGGGAAGCTTGACAAGGAGGTGCTAATGGAGGTACCGGAAGGTGTCAAAGCACCCGAGGGTAAGGTGTGCAAGCTGGTGAAGGCGTTGTACGGACTGAAACAGGCCCCACGGATCTGGTACAAGGAGATGGACAGCTTCATGGCTGAGATCTCCTTCGCACATTGCAAAAATGACCCTAGCGTCTATGTGCGGGAGGACGAACGTGGCTTGCTACTTGTGGCGTTGTACGTGGATGATCTTATCATGTGTTCTTCCTCGCAGGAGGCCCTCACGGACCTCAAGAAAANTGCAAGGAAACACAGTGGCTTCGCAGTTTGCTTGATGAGATCAAGGCACCACAAGAGGAGGCAACGGTCATCCGCATCGACAACCAAAGTGCCATGGCTATGGCAGAGGACGACATGATCTCCCGGCGTACAAAGCACATCGATATTCGGTACCACTACTCACGTGACCTTATCGCCAAGGGTGTCGTGGAACTGGAGCACGTCGCAACCAAGAAAATGCTTGCGGACTTCTTGACAAAGCCGCTAGACAGTGATTTGCATGTTGCAGGTGCTCGAGGAGTCGGCATGGTGGATGCAAGAGATGAGAACTAAAGACCAAAAAAAGAAACTGACATGCACAAACACAACCTAGAGCTACAGGTTCATGCCGAAGAAAACTACCACAGCAGGTGGCCTACGGTGCAAGGGAGAGATTGTTGTTCTTCTATGCCCCATGGCCACTGCTATGGGTTGACGGACAGGTTGGGCATGCACTGCTCCCTTGGAGTAAGTCCCCCAAACCTTGTTCGTGGTGCAAGTCCAAGCGAGACACCAGNCTGTTCACCGCAACCGCAAAGCAGGCACCATCGAGCTCAACCAGACCAAGTACATCATGGACATCTTGAAGCGCTACAACATGGAGGACTGCAAGCCCGTGAGCACCCCCATGCCCTCCGACTGCAAGCTCTCCTCCTCCATGTCACCAAGCAACGAGGCAGACCGGTGGGAGATGCAAAATATTCCATACCAGTCCGCCGTTGGAAGCCTCATGTATGCAATGGTGGGAACACGACCTGACATTGCTTTTGCAGTGGGTCAGGTGAGCAGGTTTGTGGCCAACACTGGGCCAGAACATTGGCAAGTCGTGAAGCGGGTTTTTCGCTACCTCAAAAAGACTCGGCACGTCGGACTCCGGTTTGGAGGTCTAGAAGGATCAGACTTGCTGCGGCTGACATGCTACACTGACGCGGACTGGGGAGGACGGATTGATGACAGGAAGTCAACCTCAGGGTTTGTTTGTCTTCTCAATGGTGGTGCGGTCTCGTGGGCAAGCAGGAAGCAGGACTGCGTCNAAAAAAAAAAACTGACATGCACAAACACAACCTAGAGCTACAGGTTCATGCCGAAGAAAACTACCACAGCAGGTGGCCTACGGTGCAAGGGAGAGATTGTTGTTCTTATATGCCCCATGGCCACTGCTATGGGTTGACGGACAGGTTGGGCATGCATTGCTCTCTGGAGTAAGTCCCCCAAACCTTGTTCGTGGTGCAAGTCCAAGCGAGACACCAGAAGTGTAGCGCAACGGATAGCGTGTTGGACTTAGGGACAATAGGTCCTGCGATCGAGCCTTGATGTGCGCAGGAGGTTTTTTGACCTTCTAGCACAGGGGAAGTTTCTTAGACATTTCTCCATGCATGAGGAGAGTGCGCCACTTGGCGATCAGTGGATGTGCCAATTGGCGGACTGGTGAGGTGGTGTGGAGTGACCACCCCAAAAATGTCACTACCCACACACCTTAGAAGCCAGGCCTAGGACTATATGTACCAGGCTCATTCCTCATTCTAATAACACAATCTGGCCTTAGATGCTCCTCATAGAGTTGTCCAACTAAGGAACACTATAAAGAAGACACTGGTTGGTCTAAGCCCCAGGAGTTAGTCTTTGACTAGCACCTCGCGCGAAAGTGACCAAGTGTTAAGTGGACACAGTTGCTAGCAAGTGATTGCCTAGGAACTACTCAGTGTGGAACCGTGATCCTGAGGGTGATATCTTCTCCTAGCTGAAATGCTAGGAGCGGACGGCAGGTGCTATTGTGTCGGCCCTGTTTTCTAGTCCGTTCGCCTCAGGCCGGTTGACAGCAACTAGGGCGCAACTAGGGCGTAACTAGGGCGCAACTATGGCGCAACTAGGGCACAAATAGGGCACAAGTAGGACGCAGCTAGGGCGCAACTAGGGTATAACTAGGGCGTGGCTATTCCCAAACTGACGCACAACTAGGGCGCAAGTAGGGTGCAAGTAGGGTGCAAGTAGGTTGCAACTTGTGCGCAACCATGGCGCAACTAGGGCGCAACTAGAGCGCAACTAGGGCGCAACTAAGGCGCAACTAGGGTGCAAGTAGGGCGTAACTAGGGTACAACTAGGGCACAACTAGGGCGCAAGTAAGACGCAACTAGGGTTCAACTAGGGCACACTTAGGGCATAGCTAGTATCCAATTGAGGCGCAACTAGGGCGCAAGTAGGGCGCCAATAGGGTGTCAGTAGGGTGCAATAAGGGCACAAGAAGGGCGCAACTAGGACGCAACAAGGGTGCAACTAAGACGCAACTAGGGCGCAACTACCCGCAACTAGGGCGCAAGTAGGGCGCAACTAGGGTGCAACTAGGGCCCAACTATGGCGCAACTAGGACGCAACTATGGTGCAACTAGGGCGCAACTATGGCGCAACTATAGCGCAACTATGGCGCAAGTAGGGCGCAACTAGGGCATAAGTAGGGCGCAACTGGGGACAATTAGGGCGCAACTAGGGTACAACTAGGGCACAACTAGGGTGCAACTAGGGCGAAACGAGGGCACAACGAGGGCGCAACTAGGTTGCAATTAGGGCGCAACTAGGGCGCAACTAGGGCGCAACTAGGGTGCAACTAGCCTGCAAGTTGGGCGGAACTAGGGCGCAACTAAGGCGCAACTAGGGCGTAAGTAAGATGCAAATAAGGGCGCAACTAGGGGACAACTATGGTGTAGCTAGTGTCCAACTGAGGCGCAACAAGGGCGCAAGTAGGTGCGAGTAGGGCACAAGTAGGACGCAACTAGGGCGCAAATAGGGCGCAACTATGACGCAACTAGGGCGCAACAAGTCCGTAACTAGGGTGCAACTAGGGTGCAAGTAGGGCACAACTAGGGCGCAACTAGGGCGCCCCAGCGCAACTAGAGCGCAACTAGGGGGCAGCTAGGGCGCAACTAGGGCGCAACTAGGACGCAACTAGGGCACAACTAGGGTGCAACTAGGGCGCAGCTAGGGTGCAACTAGGGCCCAACTAGGGCGCAACTAGGGCGCGACTAGGGCGCGACTAGGGCGCGACTAGGGCGCGACTTGGGCGCAACTAGGGCGCAACTAGGGCACAACTAGGTCGGAACTAGGGTGTAGCTAGGACACAATTAGGATGCAACTGGGGGTAACTATGGCGCATCTAGGGCGCAGGTAGGTTACAACCAAGGCACAACTAGGGCGCAACTAGGGTGCAAATAGGGCACAAATCAGGTGCAACTAGGGCGTAAGTAGGGCGCAACTATGGCACAATTAGGGCACAACTCGGGGAAACTAGGGAGCAACTAGGACGCAACTAGGGCGCAACTAGGGTGTAACTAGGGCGCAAGGAGGGCGCAACGTGGGTGCAACTAGGGTGCAACTAGGGCGTAACTAGGTTGCAACTAGGGCGCAACTAGGATGCAACTAGGGCGCAACTAGGGTGCAACTAGTCTGCAAGTTGGGCGCAACTAGGGTGCAACTAAGGCGCAACTTAGGCATAAGTGAGATGCAACTAAGGGCGCAACTAACGGACAACTATGGTGTAGCTATTACCCAAGTGAGGCGCAACTAGGACGCAAGTAGGCTCCAGTAGGGCACAAGTAGGGTGCAGCTAGGGCACAACTAGGGCGCAACTAGGACGCAACTAGGGCGCAACTAGTGCGTAACTATGGTGCAACTAGGGTGCAAGTAGGGCGCAACTAGGGCGCAACTAGGGCGCCCGGGCGCAACTAGGGTGAAACAAGGGGGCAACTAGGTTGCAACTAGGGCGCAACTAGGACGCAACTAGGGCACAACTAGGGCGCAAGTAGGGCGCAAGTAGGGCGCAACTAGGGTGCAACTAGTGCGCAATGAGGGCGCAACTAGGGCACGACTAGGGTGCGACTTGGGCGTGACTTGGGCGCAACTAGGGCGCAACTAGGGCACAACTAGGGCGCAACTAGAGCGCAACTAGGGCATAATTAGGACACAACTGGGGACAACTAGGGCACAACTAGGGCGCAAATAGGTTACAACGAAGGCACAACTAAGGCGCAACTAGGGCGCAACTAGGACACAACTAGGGTGCAGCTAGTGCGCAACTAGGGTGCAACTAGGGCACAACTAGGGCGAAAGCAAGGCGCAACTAGGGCGGAACTAGGGCGCAACTAGGGCAAAACTAGGGCGCAACTAGGGCACAACTAGGGCGCAGCTAGGGTGCAACTAAGGCGCAACTAGGTAAGGGTGCACAACGGCTCAAACCGCGGATCACAGGATGGATGCGGAATCCCGGGTCCGGATCGGTTGATGGATCCGGATCCGCGGATCCGGATCCGGATCCGCGGATCTAGTATGATCCGCGGATTGTGTCGGATCCACCTAGTTTGAAACTGGGTGCTTTCCAATGACCACAATGGACATTCACCACTGTCGTTCTCTTCATGTCATCATGTACACCATCAAAGTGCATACTTCACAACAGTGGAATGCAACCATGTGGTACCATGTCGTATAAGTAGAGACTCAACTATCCACAACGTGCACCAATTACCACCTGCCATGGTCCTCTTACAAAGTGGACCATTGAAGGCCACAGGGTGAATGTGTATGTGCTTAACTCACTTATATTAGCATTTACCAGACACCATGTACGTTTTGCACCACTTACATACTCACCAATCAAGGCATTCACTGATTGCACCATTCACCATTTCCAGTACACCATTCACCATTTCCATTGCATCATACAGCATTTCCATTGCACCTTTAACACTCTCAGGGAGATAATGAGGCATAGACAGAAGCAAAGAGGAACAGACATGAGATTGTCAAAGGAAAGAGAATTGACTTCATTGAAAAGACTGGCTTATGTCATCTCCATCACGTCATCATCACAACCTTCTCCTCCCCCTTCACCCTCTACCTCCTCCTCCTCATCCTCGTCGTTCACAAAGATACTGAGACCCTCTAATTCTTCTGCTGCTGCACCGACCAGGTTTGCTTCCTTTGCTTGCCTCATCATTTCCTTGGTGCGCTCCTCCTCGTCCGTGAATTCCTTAGCCACCATCCCATGTCGGCTTACTGGGAAATCCATGAGGGAGGGCTCGTTGATCCAGTATTTCATAGTAAGCAGATTCTCCACTGTCAGATAGGCTAGCGAGTGCCTGAAGTCGGTTATCACGTGCCTGCCAAGAGAGAACAGACGCTCTAATGGTGTGGATGTGCCGGGAACAGCAAACACGTCAGCAGCCGCAAGGGACAACGTAGGAAATTTCTTCCCGAGCTTCCTGTAATGTTTCAAAATGTGGCAGCGTGAAGACTTCTTTGGCAGTTTGTTCCACTACTCCACCTCCTCCTCCAAGGAGGATGGTGGAGTAGTAGTTGCAGCACGAACCTCGGGGACTTCAAACATGTCAGCCATAGGATCTGCAAGTGCAGCCTCCAATAGCGCGTCGTCCTCTTCACGCTGCCGCACGGGTCGGGGACGTTGCTGGCGGAGAGCAGCAGGCATAGCAGGTGACAAAGCAGTCACATTGGATGATGACGCTGCTGCAAGCGTAGAGCACTCTTGAGTGGGTTGGCTGCTCAAGGTTCCTGCCGCTGCGGCTGCTACGTCTGCTGCAGCCCTCTGTGCCTCCACCTTCTTGTGGTATGGGCGGAGCAGTTCCATCACCTTCAGCTGGAGCTCTGTTGCACTGCTGAACCCATCAGCCAATGCGTGCGCTCATGGTACCTCATGCGAATGCGGGGGTCTAGAGCTGTGGCCAGTGCGTGATGAACAAACAGTAAGCGGGGATACCTTTTCAGCTTTGTCTCTGCATCCACGAGGCTAGGGTGGATGTCCAGGAGTAATTGCTCCTTTGGGTTCAGCCTCCCTGCTCCGCCCCTCCTCTTTGACTTCTCCTTTGCTGCCAATGCTTTCACCTGCCACCCATTCAGCTTCTCCAACATGCTCTAAAAAAATGAGATCACAAGATTTAGAGTGGGATACTTGCTCCCACTAACATCATCCGTGTAAGCCTTTAATGGCTTCAGGATGAGGGTCAACAGAGCGATGAGGTTCCACTCATCGGTTGTCGGCTTTAGCACCTCGCCATCATCCCATAGCCATCCAGCCAAGCAGGCAGCACACTCTTCAGGTGTAGCACCCTGGACATCATGTCCAGGGTACTGTTCCAACGCGTCTCTGTGTCGAGGTGCAGCATCTGGAAAGACACACCAGCGGCTCCTGCAGCATTCATCAGACTCTGCTCGCGGGGGGTGGAGCGCGTGGCAAACACTGCAATGGCTCTGGCCTTGGCAATGATGACAGTGACAGCTGGAATTTTGAGCAAATCATGCACGTCAAGGTTCATGATATGCCCCAGACAGCAGATGTGCCCTGCCTTCTCCATGGAACAGTCAGATGGTATGATGTGGTTGTGGATCATGCTGTCGTTCGTACTTTCATTGTCAACAGTGAGGCAGAAAACGTTTTCCCACATGCCCCAGGCTTTCAGAGCACTGGAGAAGACTTCAAAAACGTTCACAGCAATGGGACTCTCGGGAACTGCAGGAAAGGACAACGGAATTATCTTGATGCACCACTTCTCCATCCAGTGCACTGTGACCCTCAAATACTTCATCCGGTTCTCCCCTTTCCATCCATCAGCTGTGAAGCTGATGGCTCATGTTACCTCTGACAACAGCTTCTTGATGCGCGCGCGGAACGCGATGGCGGCGACGACAATCTGCCGCGAAATCGTCATGCGACCCGGCAGGGTTGCTGCTGGGTTGGCGTGCCAGAACGCTTGCTGCAGCCATGTTGACTCCATTGCGAGAAAACTGACATTCTTGTCAATTACGTGCTTCCAGACGCATGTCTGGAAGTACCGCTTGTCAAAAGTGGCACCCATTGCTACAATACCAAAGGCAATCACCGTGTTCTCGAGGTTGACCTCTGCTGCTCTGACGGTGGCGTTCACGGCTGCTGTTGTTCCTTTCTTCAGGTCTTGCAGTGCTTGTAGCTCCTTCAGCTGCTTCCAAATCTTGTTGTGCTTGATGCGCAGATGCTTCCACATGTTGGACGTGCACCCCTGCTTGCAGGAAAACGTCTTGAGGCAGGACTTACACTTCGCCTGAGGGTCATCGGGTGGACTATCGTCCAGCTTCGTGACCTCTGTCTAGATGACTGACAAGTCGTTGCCGCGCTTACGCTTGTCACCTGCCTCAGCCTCGTCGACCTCATCGTTGTCTCCGTCGTCATCGTCTTTGTCGCCAGCCGGACGGCTTGGCGCTGCAGAGCACGCTTCAGCCATGGCGGAGTGGTGTGCTCGGACGGGCGGGCGCTGGTGTGCACGGGTGAAAGTGGCTAGGGCCGATTATTGACGTGTAGGAGCTTGATGAGGCTAGAGTGGCTCCGCTACCACAGCAGAGCGGAGCGGGACTGACCACAACTTGACCAATCGAAATGCACAAATGTTGCATTTTGACAGTTAAAACCCTAAAACCGTTTCAATGGGTTGCCTAGCGGAGTGCCCAAAACGATACGATCCAGAAACCTGTATACTGTTTGTTATCGATATCCCAAATTGAACATGACATCGTCAATTACTGATGATCTCCGGAAAAGCAAATATCTTCATAGCACATCCAACAAACCTCGACCGTGGCGGATCGATTCGAGGTTGCCACGTGCAACGGAATAATGAGCGCCGCATTTGCGTCGCATGTGTGCCGCATATGCATGACGCGTGTGAAAGGTGATGATGTGGAAAGGTCCAGTCAAAATACTTCACACAGATGAAAGGAGATGAGGTGGACAATTACACCTCAGCTGCATTAATCCCCAATAATGGAGTTGCGCATGTCATCGGGTGAGGTGGCCAACATCATGTAATGAACTAAGCCTTGCTGGCTCGTGAAGTGGCTGTCCAAAACATATGGACCAGTCATGCGAGAGGTGGTGGAGATTCTGAACTTTGACTTCCGAGGTCATCCGGTGTTGAACTCGACCCCTGGGACCTTTTTTACCCCCCTCCCCCCCCCCCCTCCCCCCCGCAGATCCGCGGTTCCTCGGATCGGATCTGAGGCTGGATCCGTATCCGCGGATCGATCCGAGTTCCGAGATCCTCGGGTTGGATCCGCGGATCCGTGGATTCTGTGTGCACCCTTACAACTAGGGCGCAGATAGGGCACAAGTAGGACGCAACTAGGGCGCAAGTAGGGTACAACTAGGGCGTATGTAGTGCCCAACTGAGGCACAACTAGGGTGCAACTAGGGCAAAACTAAGATGCAACTAGGGTGCAAGTAGGGGGCAACTAGGGCGCAAGTATGGTGCAAATAGGGCGCAACTAGGGCACAACTAAGGCGCAACAAGGGCGCAACTAGGGCGCAACGAGGGCGCAACTAGGGCACAACTGGGGCGCAACTAGGGCGCAACTAGGGCGCAACTAGGGCGCAACTAGGATGCAACTAGAGCGCAACTAGGGCGCAACCAGGGCGCAGCTAGGACGCAACTAGGACGCAACTAGGGCGCAACTAGGGCGCAACTAGGGTGCAACTAGGGCGCAACTGGGACGCAATTAGGGCGCAACTAGGGCGCAACTAGGATGCAACTAGAGCGCAACTAGGGCGCAACCAGGGCGCAGCTAGGACGCAACTAGGACGCAACTAGGGCGCAACTAGGGCGCAACTAGGGTGCAACTAGGGCGCAACTGGGACGCAATTAGGGCGCAACTAGGGCGTAACTAGGACGCAACTAGGACGCAAGTAGGGTGCATCAAGGGCGCAATGAGGGCACAACTAGGGCGCAACGAGGGCGCAACAAGGGCGCAACTAGGGCGCAACTATGGCGGAACTAGGGCACATCTAGGGCGCAACTAGGGCACAACTAGAGTGCAACCATGTCGCAACTAGGGCAGAACTTGGGCACAACTAGGTCGCAACTAGGTCGCAACTAGGGTGGAACAAGGGCGTAACTAGGATGCAACTAGGGCAGAACTAGGGCACAAACGGGGCGCAACCAGGGCACAACTAGGGCGATACTAGGGCACAACTAGGGTGCAACTAGGGCATAGCTAGGGTGCAACTAGTGTGCAAGTTGGGCGCAACTAAGGTGGAACTAAGGTGCAACTAGCGCGCAAGTAGGGCACAAGTAGGACGCAACTAGGACGCAACTAGGGCATAACTAGGGCGTACCTAGTGCCCAACTAAGGCACAACTAGGGCGCAAGGAGGGTGCCAGTAGGACGCAAGTAGGGTGCAATAAGGGCACAAATAGGGTGCAACTAGAGCCCAACTAGGGCGCAACAAGGGCGCAATTAGGGCGTGACTAGGGCGCGACTAGGGCGCGACTAGGGCGCAACTAGGGCGCAACTAGGGCACAACTAGGGTGTAACTAGGGTGCAACTAGGGCGTAACTAGTGCGCAACTAGGACGCAACTATGGCGCAACTAGAGCGCAACTAGGGCGCAACTAGGGCGCAACTAGGCCGCAACAAGGGTGCAACTAGGGCGCAAGTAGGGCGTAAGTAGGGCGGAAGTAGGGCGCAACTACGACACAAGAGGGGCACAACTAGGGCGTAACAAGGGCGCAACTAGGACATAACTTGAGCGCAAGGAGGGTGCAACGAGGGCGCAACAAGGGCGCAACGAGGGCGCAACAAGGGCGCAACAAGGGCGGAACTAGGGCGCGACTAGGGTACAACTAGGATGCAACTAGGACGCAACTAGGGCGCAACTAGGGTGAAAGTGGGGCGCAACAAGGGGGCAACTTGGGCGCAACTTCGATGCAAGTAAAGCGCAACTAAGGCGCAACTAAGGCGGAACTAAGGCGCAACTAGGGCACAAGTAGGGCACAAGTAGGAAGCAGTTGGGGTGCAACTAGGGTACAACTAGGGTGTAGCTAGTGCCCAACCGAGGCACAACTAGGCCGAGGGTAGGGTGAAATTAGGGCACAACTAGGGCGCAACTAAGGTGCAACTAAGGCGTAACTAGGGAGCAACCCGGGGGCAACTAGGGCGCAAGTAGGGTGCAACTAGGGCGCAACTAGGGCACATCTAGGGCGCAACTAGGACGCAACTAGGGCGCAACTAGGGCGCATCTAAGACGCAACTAGGGCACAACTAGGGCACAACTAGGCCGCAACTAGGGCGTAACTAGGGTGCGACTATGACGCGACTACAGCGCATCTAGGGCGCGACTTGGGCGTGTCACAGGAATGCAATGAGTGAGGCCAGTAGGAGCAGAAGCAAGCAGAAGCAATGAACTAGGCGGAAGTAACGCAGGGACCCGGCTTTCTCTATTTCTCTATCTCTGTGACCCGGCTTTTGATTGTGTGACCCGGCTTTGGTTTCAGTGACCCAGCTTTGTTTTCTGCGACCTGGCTTTGTTTTCCGTGACTCGGCTTTTGTTTTTGTGACCCGGCTTTGGTTTCTGTTACCCGGCTCTGGTTTATGTGACCCGGCTTTAGTTTCTGTGACCCGGCTTTGGTTTCAATGACTTGGCTTTGGGTTCCCAGACCCGGCTTTGGTTTCTGTGACCCCGCTTTGATTTGTGTGACCCGGCTTTAGTTTTTGTCACTCGGCTTTGGTTTCAATGACCTGGCTTTGGTTAACGTGACCCAGCTTTGGTTATTGTGATACGGCTTCGGTTTCTGTGATCGGGCTTTGGTTTTTGTGACCCGGCCTTGGTTCTTGTGGCCAGGCTTTGGTTTCTGTGACCCGGCTTTGGTTTGTGTGACCCGGCTCTAGTTTCTGTGATCAGACTTCTGTTTATGTGACCCGGCTTTGGTTTCTGTGACCCGGCTTTGGTTTCTGTGACCCGGCTCTGGGTTATGTGACCTGGCTTTGGTTTATGTGACCCGGTTTTGGTGTGTGTGACCCGGCTTTGGTCTCTGTGACCCGGCTTTGGTTTTTGTGACCCGGCTTTGATTTTTGTGACCCGGCTTTGGTTGCTGTGACCCCGCTTTGGTTTTTTGTGATCCGGCTTTGGTTTCTGTGACCCGACTGTGGGTCATGTGACTCGGCTTTGGTTCCTTGTGATCTGGCTTTGGTTTCTGTGACCCAGCTTTGGTTTCTGTGACCCGGCTTTAGTTTCTATGACTCGTCTTTGGTTTCAGTGACGCAGCTTTGGACCCTCTGTCACCCGGCTTTGGTTTTTGTGACCCGGCTTTTGTTTATGTGACCCGGTTTTGGTTTAAGTAACCCAGCTTTTGTTTTCGTGACTCGTCTTTGGCTTGTGTGACCCGGCTTTGGACCCTTCGTGACCCGGATTTGGTTTCTGTGACCCGGCATTTGGGTGCTGTGACCCGGCTTTGGTTTCTGTGACCCGGCTTTGGTTTCTGTGACCCGTCTTAGGATTGTGTGACCCGGCTTTGGTTTTTGTGACCCGGCTTTGATTTCTGTGACCCGGCTTTGGTTTCTGTGACCCGGCTTTGGATTCTGTGACCCGGCTTTGGTTTCTGTGACCCGGCTTTGGATTCTGTGACCCGGCTTTGGTTTCTGTGACCCGGCTTTGGATTCTGTGACCCGGCTTTGGTTTCTGTGACCCGGCTTTGGATTCTGTGACCCGGCTTTGGTTTCTGTGACCCGGCTTTGGATTCTGTGACCCGGCTTTGGTTTCTGTGACCCGGCTTTGGATTCTGTGACCCGGCTTTGGTTTCTGTGACCCGGCTTTGGATTCTGTGACCCGGCTTTGGTTTCTGTGACCCGGCTTTGGATTCTGTGACCCGGCTTTGGTTTCTGTGACCCGGCTTTGGATTCTGTGACCCGGCTTTGGTTTCTGTGACCCGGCTTTGGATTCTGTGACCCGGCTTTGGTTTCTGTGACCCGGCTTTGGATTCTGTGACCCGGCTTTGGTTTCTGTGACCCGGCTTTGGATTCTGTGACCCGGCTTTGGTTTCTGTGACCCGGCTTTGGATTCTGTGACCCGGCTTTGGTTTCTGTGACCCGGCTTTGGATTCTGTGACCCGGCTTTGGTTTCTGTGACCCGGCTTTGGATTCTGTGACCCGGCTTTGGTTTCTGTGACCCGGCTTTGGATTCTGTGACCCGGCTTTGGTTTCTGTGACCCGGCTTTGGTTTTTGTGACCTGGCTTTGGTTTCAGCGACCCGGCTTTGGTTTATTTGAACCGGCTTTAATTTCTGTGCCCCGGCTTTTGTTTGTATGACCCGGCTTTGGTTTATGTGACCCGGTTTTGCTTTTTGCGACCCCGCTTTGTTTTCCGTGACTCGGCTTTTGTTTTTGTGACCCGGCTTTGGTTTCTGTGACCCGGCTTTGGTTGTTGTGACCCGGCTTTGGTTTCTGTGACCCACCTTTGTTTCAACGACTCGGCTTTGGTTTATCTGACCCGGCTTTGGTTTATGTGACCGGCTTTCATTCTTGTGACCCGGCTTTGGTTTTTGTGACTCGGCTTTGGTTTTTGTGACCCGGCTTTGGTTACTGTGATCCAGCTTTGGTTATTGTGATCGAGCTTTGGTTTCTGTGATCCGGCTTTGGTTTTTGTGAGCTGGCTTCGGTTTTTGTGGCCAGGCTTTGGTTTATGTGACCTGGGTTTAGTTTGTGTAACCCGGCTCTGGTTTCTGTGATCTGGCTTTGGTTTATGTGACCCGGCTTTGGTTTCTGTAACCCGGCTTTGGTTTATGTGACCCGGCTTTGGGTTCTGTGACCCGGCTTTGGTTTCTGTTACCCGGCTTTGGTTTATGTGACCCGGCTTTGGTTTCTGTAACCCGGCTTTGGTTTATGTGACCCGGCTTTGGGTTCTGTGACCCGGCTTTGGTTTCTGTTACCCGGCTTTGGTGTCCCTGACCCGGCTTTGGTCTCTGTGACCTGGCTTGGGTTTATGGGACCCGGCTTTGGTTTCTGTGACCCAGCTTTGGTTTGTGTGACCTCTCTTTGGTTTTTGTGACCCGGCTTTTGTTTCTGTGACCCAACCGTGGTTTCTGTGACTTGGCTTTTGTTTATGTGATCCGGCTTTGGTTTCTATGACCCAGCGTTGGTTTCTGTGACCCGGCTTTGGCTTCTGTGACGCGTCTTTTGTTTATGCGACCCGGCTTTGGACCCTCTGTCACCCGACTTTGGTATCTGTGACCCGGCTTTTGTTTCTGTGACCTGGCTTTTGTTACGTAAGCTGGCTTTGGTTTTTGTGACCCGGCTTTGGTTTCTGTGACCCGGGTTTGGTTTTTCTGACTCATCTTTGGTTTCTGTGACCCGGCTTTGGACCCCCTGTGAACCGGCTTTGGTTTCTGTGACCCGGCATTGGTTTATGTGACCCGGCTTTGGTTTCTGTGACCCGGCTTTGGTTTTTGTGACCCGGCTTTGGTTTCTGTGACCCGGGTTTGGTTTTTCTGACTCATCTTTGGTTTCTGTGACCCGGCTTTGGACCCCCTGTGAACCGGCTTTGGTTTCTGTGACCCGGCATTGGTTTATGTGACCCGGCTTTGGTTTCTGTGACCCGGCTTTGGTTTATGTGACCCGTCTTTGGTTTATGTGACCCGGCTTTGGTTTTTGTGACCTGGCGTTGGTTTCTGTGACCCGGCTTTGGGTTCTGTGACCTGGTTTTGGTTTTTGTGACCAGGATTTGGTTTATGTGACCTGGCTTTGGTTTCTGTGGCCCGGCTTTGGTTTCTGTGACCCGACCTTTGTTGATGAGACCCGGTTTTGGTATCTATGACCCGGTCTTGGTTTATGTGACCTGGCTTTGGTTTCCGTGACCTGGCTTTGGTTTTTGTGACCCGCCTTTGGTTTCTGTGACCCGCCTTTGGGTTCTGTTGATTGGCTTTGGTTTCCGTGACCCAGCTTTGGTTTCTATGACCCGGCTTTGGTTTCTGTGACCTGGCTTTGGTTTTTGTGACCCGACTTTGGTTTGTATGACTCGTCTTTGGTTTCTTTGACCCGGCTTTGATTTCTGTGACTCGGCTTTTGTTTGTGTCACCTGGCTTTGGTTTCAGTGACCCGGCTTTGGTGTCCGTAGACCGGCTTTGGTTTTTGTGACCCGCCTTTTGTTTGTGTGAATTGGATTTGGTTTCTGTGCGTTGGAAATAATCTACACTGCCAGAAGGAACTCCCGTGGTCAGTACCATGGAAGATATTATTTGTCCACTTTACTGAAATGCCCATCTCGAGAAAATGTCAAAAGTCCAGGATCAAGACTAGCCCATGCCAAATGGCACTCGCGGGAGGCCCAACGTCTAGAACACAGACCGAACAACTAGGCTTTGCTGTCCTCACCACTGGAAATCTCAATGGCAACAAGTGGGTCATTGCAGTCATCGGATGTTACCTACCATTGAAGGGGAATTCCGCCGCTCCTGCCAAAGCCTTAAAAGGAAGGGGGCCTGGTCCCGAGATGAAGACAAAGCAACGGCAGTGACACACACTCACCGAAGCGCTGTGGAAACCTGCCGCTGCTCCTTGGAGCTAAGCGGCAGCACAAGCTGAAGCAAGTCTGTGGTTATGGCGGTCGAACCACCCTCCCCATAAGTGGTCACCCATGGCGTAGCATGTACAAGGAGTAGAGGTAGTACTTATACTTGTATCCTTTGACTGATCTAGTCAACCCTTTGCGGTTCAATCTGTTGCACTCATTCTGCTTGTCTTCTACCTGCCATCTGGCTGCGATAATCCTTCTTGTGTGTTCACATTGATTCCGGCCTCTTGGCTGTAGCTTTCCTCCTCGTTTATCGTCGCTTCTGCCCGCTATCCTGTCTGCTGCAATCTCCTTCCATCTGCCTTTGTGGTGAGCCCGGGTTCTCCAACAATGCGGCCTAACACTTGCTTGCGCTGCACTTTGCTTGTTTGCCTTCACTCACTCACGGCCCGTCCTCGGTTGCTGTGGCTTGTCCCACTGGCGGCGTGCACTGTGGTACTGCCATCATCATCATCATCGTTGCCCTTTATCAAGTTTCTCTCTGAAGCCCCGGACTATGCCCTGCCTCCACACCTTCCTCCTCTCGTGACTGCTATGGTCGTCTTATGGCCACTGCGGTATCTCTAACAAGCTCAGCCCGCGCTTCGGCGCTGCGGCGTGCCTCGCGGCTCGCCCGCGCCTCGGACCGTACCCACTCCTATTGCAATAACGTCCTTCGGTTTCCTAACATGGTATTAGAGCAGGATATCCATTGACCTGCTGTCCGTCTCCATCGTCCTGCTGCTGTATCCGCATCGACGCCAGTTATGCACAACCGAAGCGCGACGCGACAATGCCGCACGTGAAGAGCGTCAAACAGCATTATTCAATTCAATACTGACTCAGTGTCAATCTGTAGCATCTTCACCAAGTTTCATATTGTGATCTCTATCCAGCCGGATTGGTCCCTCTGCTTGACTTATCAAATGACTCTTCCAGCAGCAGCAATAGCAGCAGCAACAGCAACAACAATCGGAGCAGCAGACCTGAAGCAGAACTTAACCCCCATCAGTCGTACCCTCACAGAGATAAAAATCATCCAACCACTGTATCATTCTAAACTGACCAAGTAGCAGCAGTAGATCCAACAATAACTGCAAGCTCCTACAACGCCTCTCTGATCCAAGACACCTCTGACAGGAGGATGACGACCGTTTGCCTGCCAAATGGATGGCGTCCACCAGACATTGTTCGTCAGCTCATAATTTGTGCCACACGGCGGCTCCGTCATCTCATCACTCGGGTCGTCATGCTCGTTGCATAATGCGCTCATTCCAAACCAACTTGCTTGAGTTATTCCAGATCCGATAGAACCTCATCTGCTGCATCTCCACATCACCTACTTCATTACATGGATCAGGGAATTACCACCAGCTTCTCAAGCCTCTACTTTGCTCCCCCTTTCTGGACCAGCCAACAGTCCTACTCCATGTTGTCCCTGCGAGCGCTGCTACCTCCTCTCCACCTGGAGTTACAGACCAGCTTGCACACCTCCTACATCTACTCCATTCATCACTCTCCTCCGACGAGGATGCTCAGCCGTGATTGTCAACATACCATTCATCAGTATCATCATTCACCTCTTGCATGATTCGATCTTCCTCGGCATATCGTTCTTTTCCTACATTGTTGTCTTCTTCTCACACCTGCTTCTTACTACACTCTATCTTTGTCACTGTCACAATGAGTTCATGAATGGCCAGCATCCGACTGAGCACACTTCTCTTGTTGCCTGGCTCAACACAATCCGCACTACACTTTCCCAAAGGCATGGTCGGTTCAAAACATTTGGCTCTTCACTTGCAACCACCACTACCTACTCAACCTCCACCACAGACATTTCTAACTCCTGCACAAGACACAAGTCTGCCATCATAACCAACTCGCCCTTCATGCACTCTGCTGCATCTCCCTGCTTGACATTCTCTCATTCCATCCCATGCACAAACTCTCTTGACCTGTACACGATCACTGCCACTCACTTATTAAACCAAGACCAACCTTCCACTCCATGATGTCTTTGCAGCATCCTCAGCTGAAGAAGATATACTATTGCCTTCCTCTTGAGCAGGTGTCACCAGCTCACAAACTTCAAGTAATCTCACCATTTGTCCCACCAGTACTTCATCATCACAAAACCACACTGTTCAAAGTATTTCACATCGTACATGTTCACTCTTAGTGACCTGTCCTGCTATCCTTTCTGTCTATTTGGGCTGCCTTCTTCCTTGCTCACCTTGATCTTCCGTCACAACCTTCACTGGACACCTTCTTTCTACCCAAACTTCTCCAATATAACCATCCATACTCTTTGTTGTCACAACACACATCCATATAACTTGCACTGTCTGTATCGTGCACACCTTTTACCAACTGCCACCTTCTCGTCCTCTATTCTGGTTCACCTCTAACCACCGCATATGGATCACTCACTGCTACACAATACACACCCCTCTCCTGGCGTATCCCTTCTAGGACCACCTGGGCTTTCTCCACTTGTCTTGGCCTTGCCCTAGTTGTCCTATGCTTGCTCCGGTTATCTCGGGCTTGCCCCAGATGTCTTGGCCTTGCTTTAGTTGACTTGGGCTTGCTCTAGCTGTAGAGGCCTTGTTCAAGCTATCTAGTCCTTGCTCCAGTTGTATTGGCCCTGCCCCAGCTGTCTTTGCATTGTTCCAGTTGTCTTGGACTTGCTTCAGTTGTTTTGGGCTTGCTCCAGTTGTGTTGGGCTTGCTCCAAGTGTCTCGGCCTTGCTCTGGTTGTATTTGCCTTGCTCCAATTGTCTTAGGTTTGCTCCAGTTACCTTCGGCTTGCCCCAGTTGTCTTGGGCTTGCTCCAGTTGTCTTGTGCTTGCTCCTGTTGTCTTTTCTTGCTCAAGTTGTCTTAGGCAAGCCCCAGACAACTGGAGCAGGCCCAAGACAACTGGAACAAACCCAAGACAAGTAGACCAAGAACGAGACAACGAGAGCAAGGCCAAGACAACTGGAGCAGGCACAAGACAACTGGAGAAAGGATAAGACATTTGGAGCAAGATCAAAACAGCTCGAGCAAGCCCAAGACAACTAGAGCAATGCCAAGACAACTGGCGCAAGGCCAAGAAAATTGGAGCAAGCCCAAGACAACTGTAAGAAGCCCAAGACACATGCAGGAATGCCAGGACAACTGGAGCAAGGCCATGACAACTGGATCAAGGCAAAGACAACTGTAGCAAGGCAGAGACAGCTAGAGGAAGCCCAAGACACCTGGAGCAAGCCCAAAACAACTAGAGCAAGGCCAAGACAACTGGAGCAAGGCCAAGAGAGTTTGAGCAAGCGTAATACAATTGTAGCAAGCCCAAGACAACTGGAGCCGGTATAGGACAACTAGAGCAAGTCTAAGACAACTGGAGTAAGCCAAAGACAACTTGAGCAAGCCAAGGATAACAGGAGCAAAGCAAAGACAACTAGAGCAAGCCCAAAACAACTAGAGAAAGCCTGAAATAACTATAGCAAGGCCAAGACAACTTGAGCAAACACGAGAAAACAGGAGCAAGCCCAAGACATTTGCAGCAATATCAAGACAACCGGAGCAAGCCCAATAGAAGCAGACCAATCCCAAGATAACTAGATCAAGACCAAGACAACTCGAGCAAGGCCAGTACAACTAGAGCAAGCCAAAGACAACAGAAGCAAGCCCAAGACAACCGGAGCAAGTCCAAGACAACTTAAGCAAGGCCAAGACTACAGGAGCAAGTCCAAGATAACGGGAGCAAGCCTAAGATAGCTGGAGCAAGCCCAATACAGCTAGAGCAAGCCCAAGACAGCTTGAGAAAGCCCAAGAGAACTGGAGCAAGACAAAGACAACTAGAGCAAGTCCAATACAACTATAGTAAGGCCAAGACAACAAGAGCAAGCCTAGCACAACTATAGCAAGCCCAAGACACGTATACCAAGTCCTAGACAGCTAGAGTAGGCCAAGACAAGTCGAGCAAGGCCAAGACAACTCGAGCAAGCCCAAGACAACTGGAGCAAGCCCAAGACAACTGGAGCAAGCCCAAGAAAACTGGAGCAAGTCCAAGACAACTGGAGCAAGCCCAAGACACATGGATCAGGTCCAAAACAACTGGAGCAAGGCTAAGAAAACTGGAGCAAGGCCAAGACATTATGAGCAAGCCGAGCGCAGTTGGAGCACGACCAAGACAGCTCGAGCAAGTCCAGAAGAACTGCAGCAAGCCCAAGACACCTAGAGAAAGCCCAAAACAACTGGGGCAAGCTCAAGACAACTGGAGCAAGGCCAAGACGACTGGAGCAAGCCTAAGACATCCGGACAAGCCCAAGATAACTGGAGCAAGTGCAGGAAAGCTTGAGCAAGTCCAAAAAGACTAGAGCAAGCCTAAGACACCTGGAGCAAGCCCAAAACAACTTGATCAAGGCCAAAACAACTGGAGAAAGTCCAAGACAACAGGAGGAAGGCCAAGATAATTGGAGCAAGCCCAAGAAAGCTGGAGCAAGGCCAAGACAACTTAAGGAAGCCCAATATAGCTAGCGCAAGCCCTTGACAAGTGGACCAAGCCCAAGACAACTAGAGCATGCCAAGAGAGCGCGAGCAAGACTAAGGCAACTAGGGCAAGCCCAAGACAACTGGAGCAAGCCCAAGATAAGTGGACAAAGCCCAAGCCAACTGGAGCAAGGCAGGAGAGCTGAAGCAAGCCAAAGACACCTGCAGCAAGCCAACAGCAACTGGAGCAAGGCCAATACAACTAGAGCAAGGCCAATACACCTGGAGCAAGCCCAAGATAACAGGATCAATGCCAATATATGTAGAGCACGTCAAGGACAACTGGAGCAAGGACAAGATAACTGGAACAAGCCCAAAACAACTAGAGCAAAACCATGACAAGTGGACCGAGCCAAACACAGCTGGAGGAGGCCAAGAAAACAGGAGAAAGGCCAATACAACTAGACCAAGCCCAAGACAACAAGAGAAAGGCCAAGACAACTAGAGCAAGGCCAAGACAGCTGGAGCATTCACAATGCAACTAAAGGAAGATCAAGAAAACTGGAGCAAGCCCATGAAAACTAGAGAACGTCCAAGAGAACTGGAGCAAGCCCACGACACCTGGAGCAAGCCCAAAACAACTGGAGCAGGGCTAAGACACATTGAGCAAGGCCAAGGCCATTGGAGCAAGCTTGAGACAACCGGAGCAAGTATCTTGGGTGCGCTCCAAGTGTCTTGGACGCGCTACAAGTGTTTTGGATGCGCTCCAATTGTCTTGGGAGCGCTCTAGGTGTCTTGGACGCAATCCACGTGTCTTGGGCATGCTCCATCTTCATCAAGAGCTGGGCAGGTGGCCATGGGTTGGCCATTGATGATGCCAGGGAGGCAGAACCAGTTCGTGCAGCACGCTGTGATTGGCTTAAGATTCATGCAGAGCGGAGCACATTGATGATGAGGACATCGGCAGTTTACGTAGGAAGGACCCTCCGGGCACATGGGTGAAACAACGTGCGCTACAGAGATTTTGGTGTAGGTTCAGGTCGTCACGGAATGGGCGATGCGACCGCGTAGATCCTGGTGCCGAGTAGACGATTTAGGCAGATGACAAAGGAGTAATGCTAGATGGTAGAGTGGCTGTAAGGGTGAAACCATGTGCACTGCTACAACAGAGGGGTAGGATGCAGTAAGGGGAAGGCCAGAGCCAACGCACCGTGAGAAATCTGCTATCGGTGTGGGTGCAGGCTGCTGCAAAGTGGGCAGCTAGCTCACGTGCGCAGGGGACGTCTCGGCATGGATGCGAGTCATCACGGAATGGGCAATGCGACCGGGCAGATCCTTACACCGAGCCGAAAACTATGTGGAAGTGGAGGACGAATGATGGCGAACATGAATGATGGTTGAGTGGGTGCATGGGCAGAGCTGTTAGCTACTGAGCTAACCACCTTTGGCAGAGAAGCCGCGAAACCGAAAAGCTCACAAAGGTTTTTAGGCCTTCTTACTTTGTTGACATGTGTCATGCACCCCAAACTTAATCAGGCATACACCTCACCTTCAAGAGTACTAACGCCTTAGCATTACATCTCAAGAATAGCCCAAGTCGTCAATACGCAAGAGAGCATCGAGCAAGGGTTAATTGATCAGCATGCAAGACAAGTCCTTTTATAGCTGTCTGTCCAGTCCTATAACTCAAAAGCACATTCCTGGGAAGTGGCGTGAACCAGCCACGTTACCAATAGACTTGCACCGTGGGCTTGACACATAAGCATCCTAGTGTCAAGGTGACAGACCAACCATGTAGTGTCCAAGAAGTTACGGACTTTCTTTCTTGGAAGCTTCCACAGCAAACAAGATATGCATGGGGCCAAGATCAACCTCATGACCTCTCACTTGGCCAGATCAACGGAATGGCCAAGGCAACCACCCACCCACATGGTGTACTCACAGGTCATATCTCACAAGAGACACAGCATAGTTGAGTCACACTACAACGGATCTAGGGGTCATACCTCCACAAGGGGCAGAGCATTCCTGATCCGTCCTACAACACTGAACAAGGGGCAAAAACATTCAACAAATCTCTCCCTTGCACCTTGCGTCAGTGACCATCATCATTCGTCATCACTTGCGTTGACCATGCCGACACCTTGCCTGTCTGCCTGGTGGAGATCCTTGTCTAGTAGCTTTGTGAGCATGTCAGCCTGGTTCAGCTTGGTGCCGACATACTCGAGCTCCACTGTCTGCTTGTAGACCAAGTCTCAAGCGCAGTGGTAGCGGATCTCGATGTGCTTTGTGGGCCTGGACAGGACAGGGTTATTTGACATGTCAATGGCGCTCATGTTGTCATTCTTGATGACCGTCGTCGTTGCCTGTGGTGCCTTCATCTCGGATAGCAAGCTTCGTAGCCACTACATCTCTTTACACACCTCAGCCAAGGCGATGTACTCAGCTTCAGCTGTTGACAAATAGACACATTCCCCCTTGCGACTTGCCCAATTGACTGCACCTCCATTCAACATACACACAAAGTCGGAGGTAGATTTTCTGTCATCGATATTCCCTCCCCAAACAGCATCAGTGTAGCACATGAGACAGAGTGATGCGGATCATGCGATGCCTCCAAACTGGATCCCTACGTGCCGCGTCCCTTGAAGGTAGCGCATGATGCGCTTCACGGCCTGCCAGTGAAGTGGACCGGGATTGGCCACAAACCGGCTCACCTGCCCAACAGCATGGGCTATATCTGGTCGGGTGGCGACCATGGCATACATCAAATTGCTCACTACAGACTGATATGGGATGCCAAGCATGTCAGTTTTCTTTGCTTTGTTGGATGGGGACATGGAGGTGGATGGTTTGCACTCCGAGCTCATGGGTGTGCTGGCACGTTTGCAATCTGCCATGTCGTATCGTTTGAGGATGGAGTCGATGAATTTTGTCTGGTCCAGGCTGATGGTACCTGCTGCTCTGTCGCGCTTGATTGCAATTCCGAGATAGAAGTCAAGAGGACCCATGTCCTTCATCTTGAATCTGCTACTCAGCTGCCCCTTGAGATCGTCTAGCAGCTGTGTTGAAGAGGAGCATAGAATCAGGTCATCAATGTACAAGGCGACCAACATAGTCCCTTTGTCACTCTCATGCACGTACATGCTAGGGTCATTGTCGCAGTGCATGAAGGACTCCTTGGCCATGAAGGTGTCCATCTCCAGGTACCAAAGTATTGGCGCTTGTTTTAGCCCATAGAGTGCCTTCACCAATCTACACACCTTGCCCTGAGGAGCATCAACCCCCTCTGAAACCTCCATGAATACCTCCTTGTCAAGTTTTCCATAAAGGAAGGCTGTCTTGACATCCATCAGGTGGAGCTCCATGTTCTCGGCAGTAGCAATGGCAAGCATTGACCGGATGGAGGCAAACGTCACAACTGGGGCAAAGGTCTCATCGTACTCTGCGCCAAGCCGTTGGGAGAACCCCTTTGCTACCACCTGTGCCTTGTACTTGTCTATCTTGCCATCCTGTTTCCTTTTTACGTTTAGCACCCACTTGGACCCCACAACGTGAGCCCCGGCAGGTTTGTCCACCAGTACCGAGGTCCCATTATCTTCAATTGAGCTGAGTTCACTGCAAATTGCTTTGTCCCACTCTGCTTTGTCAGGCCGAGTGAGTGCCTCTGCGACAGACGTTGGCTCGTCTTGAACCAAGAATGAATAGTTGAAGCATGTCCATTCACCACTATCTGCGTCGTAATGCTGCTGAGGTACTTTGAGGCGTGAACTGCTCCTTGAACCTGCTGGCTGCTGCTGTTGATGTAGAGGCTGGAGGTCTGGTTCTTCGTTGATGATGGGAGAGACATCATCCTCATGTTCCGGAGGATCGGATACGTCGGAATCAGAGTTTGATTCCTCCGAGTCATCTTCACGAGCTCCTCTCCTTGTTGCAACACCTATCCCATGTCATTGTGCTGATGCTTCGTCTCCATCTTCTAGGAGAGTGAGCCACTCTCCCTGTTTTGGAGCATTCTCGAGTTCAAGATGCTCTCCCTTACTTGGAGACACTTCATGGAAATCCACGTCTTTGCTGCGGATGACCTTCTTGGCTCCTTTGTCCCACAGTCGATAGGCTTTGTGGGCGGTATTGTAACCAATGCAAATACACGTTCGTGCTCTTGCATCGAGCTTTCCAGGGCCCTCACCAGCCTGGACCTTGGCAAACCCGGTGCAACCGAACAACTTGAGATGGGAGGCGTCCGCCTTCCTGCCTGACCATGCTTCTTGAGGCGTCTTCAACTGCTGTGTCTGCTTCTTCTTGCCTCTCCTTCGCAGAGCTGCTGCAGGTGTGAGGTCCACAAGGTATGCAGCCGTACGTGCTGCTTCAGCCCAGAACCTATGAGGAAGCTTGGCGTCAAAGAGCATGCACCTTGTCATGCCTAGGAGTGTCTGGTTCATCCTCTCTGCTACGCCGTTGCTTTGAGGTGAGTAGGGCGTAGTTTTATGGTGTTCAATGCCCTGTGTCTTGAGCCACTCACTGCAAGCTTTGTACTCTCCCCCATTGTCCGTCCTGAATGCCTTCACCTTCTTTCCACTCTGTCGCTCAACCATATCAACAAAGGCCTGTAGATTATCCTTCACCTCACTTGTCTTTTTGAGAAAGTATATCCAGACTTTGCGACTGTTGTCGTCAATGCATGTGAGAAATATTGGCTGCCTCCATTTGATGGTATTCGAAAGGGACCACATAAGTCAGAGTGGACAAGATCAAGAGGTGCGAGAGCACGCGTTCCATTGCGCTTGAAAGGTTTCTTTTTCGCCTTGCCTAGAAGGCATGGCTCACACATGATATCCGCTCCCTCCACCTCATCACCTAGCTCCATCCCACGCACTAGCTCCTGCTTTCCCATGAGCTCCAATGTGCGATGACCCACGTGTCCAAAGCGCCTATGCCACAGGTTCTTGGAGGATGTGCACAGGTTGGAATGAACAGCCCCGGTGGCTGCATTTGCCTGCGGTTTTGTTGCCGAATCATCTGCTTCCATTGCTTCCGTTGCTCCAACATGTCCTTCCTCATCTGTGTCTGCATTGCTGCTCTCCTCATCATCACTCTTAGCCAAAGATTCAGCCGTTGAAGTTGTCGTTTTGGTCGGGAAGACATGGAGTCCATCAACGCGAGGAACATGTGCATCAACCTTCTTGGAAGAGTAGGAAATGTTGATGTCCTTGGTGGGAACCATCACCGCTTTCTTCTCTGTAATGACCACTGTCATGCCATGGTCAGTTCTCTTAGAGACGGAGAGCAGGTTGGCTGTGAAGGAGGGCAAGTAGACCACCCCCTCTAGGTTGAGGTCGGAAACTCCACCGTTGATACCCACTATGACCAGCTTGTCACCAATCCCCTCAGCTGCCTCAACCTTGCTGTTGGCAACTCTGAAGTTCTTATTACACGGAGCAAGAGAGATGAAGTATCTCTTCTCGTACGTGGTGTGCTCATTTGTGCCCGAGTCAAGGCCATAGGCTCCTGGCCTGACTATTGCCCACCCTTTGTTGGAGGCACACTCAGCCATCAAGCTTGTCAGATCCTTCCCACCATTTCCCCCTCGTCATTAATCCCTGTCTCCTCCCTCTCTCTTGGGTGCACAGCACTCTCGAGCCCAGTGTCCGGCCTTGCCACAGTTGTGGCAGTTTCCTTGGAGCTTTGCACCCCTTCCACTGTTGATAGTGCTGTTGTTTCCCTTGTACCCAGAGGATGAGGTATTGCGGAAGGTGCCGCTGCTCTTTGAGGCAAAGGCAGCCATGTTTGCTTCACTACTGCTACGACGCATTGCTTCATTCCGCACATACTCAGAGACGGTGGTGTAGGAAAGTATATCTTTAGTCCACCCTCCAATCACTGTTATCATGGGGCCCCAACTTTCCGGCAGCGTCATCAGAACGATCATGGCCTGCATGTCAGATTTCAGGTCCCACCCCATCTCGGTGGCTTGTTGCAAGAGCGTCTCAAACTTTTGCATGAAGGCGGAGACATCCTCCCCTTCACCAAGCCTCATGCTGATGAGGTTTTGTAGAATGAAGATACGGTTGGCAAGTGAGGAGGACTGAAACACCTTCCCGAGTTTGGCGTATGCTGCGGCTGCCCCTGTACAACCGCTGATGTGCGAAAGGACTGAGGGTTGTATGGAGGATACAAGAATGGCGAGAGCCTTCTTGTTGAGCTTGACCCATGCCACAAGGTCAGCACCCTCCTCCTTTGGTGCTGGGATACTTCCGTCAAGATATCCTAGCAGATCTCTGTCATCCATGATGATCTCAAACTGCCACTTCCAAAGTGCAAAACCCTCTCCATCAAACTTGAGGATGGGCAAATGATTCACTGGTTCCCTTGTCCCTGCCATCCCTACAACTACAACTGCTTCAGCTGCTGCACCTGTTGTTGATGCCGATGAGCCTGTGTTTGAGGCCGTTGTATGCTGTTGGTGAGAAGAGAAAACTGCTTCTCCTGTTACCGTTGGCCGTTGCAAGCAGATGTAGGCTGATGTAGGCTGATGTAGGTTGATGTAGGCTCATGTCAGCTCCCAAGGTAGAAAGGTGCAGATGTGTGGCATTCCCCTCCTACTGATATTGCCCTGCAAACAGAGAAGTTGGGTGAGAGCAAAGGCGCTCTTACTGCTTGTGACCGTAGTGGTTGCGTGCGTGAAACTTCCCTAACCAGAGGAGTGGGCCCATAACCCTTTGTTAGCTACTGAGCTAACCACCTCTGGCAGAGAAGCCGCGAAACCGAAAAGCTCACGAAGGTTTGTAGGCCTTCTTCCTTTGTTGACATGTGTCATGCACCCTAGACTTAATCAGGCATACACTTCACCTTCAAGAGTACTAACGCCTTAGCATCACATCTCAAGAAGAGCTCAAGTCGTCAATACGCAAGAGAGCATCAAGCAAGGGTTAATTTATTAGCATGCAAGACAAGTCCTTTTATACCTGTCTGTCCTGTCCTATAACTCAAAAGCACATTCCTGAGAAGTGGCCTGAACCAGCCACGTCACCAATAGACTTGCACTATGGGCTTGACACATAAGCATCCTAGTGTCAATGTGACAGGCCAACCATGTAGCTTCCAAGAAGCTACGGACTTTCTTTCTTGGAAGCTTCCACATCAAACAAGATATGCATGGGACCAGGATCGACCTCATGACCTCTCACTTGGCCAAATAAAGAAAATGGCCAAGGTAACCACTCACCCACATGGTGTACTCACAGGTCATATCTCACAAGAGACAGAGCATAGTTGACTCACACTACAACGGATCTATGGGTCATACCTCCACAAGGGGCAAAGCATTCCTGATCCGTCCTACAACACTGAACAAGGGGCAAAAACATTCAACAAGAGCCACGTGCACGTCACTTGTCTTTGGCATACTCTAGTTGTCTTAAGCTTGCTCCAGTTGTCTTAGACTTGCTCTAGGTGTCTTCGGCTTGCTAAAGTTGTCTTGGCCTTGCTCCACTTGCCTTGGGCTTGCCCCTGTTATCTTGGGCTTGCTCTAGTTGTCTTAGGCTTGCTCCAGTTGTCTTGGCCTTGCTTCAGTTGTCTTGGGCTTGCTCTTGTTGTCTTGGCATTGCTCTAGTTGTCCTGGCCTTGCTTTAGTTCTATTGGCCTTGCTGAAATTGTCTTGGCCTTTCTCCATTTGTCTTGTGCCTGCTCCAGTTGTCTTAGACGTGCTCTAGTTGTATTGGCTTTGCTCCATTTGCCTTCGCCTTGCTCCAGTTGTCTTTCATTTGTATCAATTGTCTTGGACATGCTCCATTTGACATGGGTTTACTTCAGTTTTCTTGGCCTTGCTCCCATTGTCTTAGCCTTCCTGTCGTTGTCTTGGCCTTGCTCTAGATATCGTGGGCCTTCTCCAGCTGCCTTGGCCTTGCTCTAGTTTTCTTGGACTTGCTCCAGTTATCTTGTCCTTGCTCTAGTTGTATTGGCCTTGCACCAATTGTCTTGGGCCTGCTCCAGTTGTCTCAAGCTGGCTCCAGTAATCTTGGCCTTGCTCCAGTTGTATTGGCCTTCCTCAGGTTGTCTTCGGCCTGCTCTAGCTGTCTCCAGCTTACTCCTGATGTCTTGAGCTTGCTGAAGTTTGCTTGGCCTTGCTCTAGTTGTCTTGGCATTGCTCTAGTTGTCTTGGCCTTGCTCCAGTTGCCTTGGACTTGCTATAGTTGTCTTGGGCTTGTCCTAGTTACATTGGGCTTGCCCTTCTTGTCTTGCGCTTGCTCCTGTTGTTCTAGCCTTGCTCCAGTTGTCTCGGGCTTGCTCCAACTGTCTTGGCATTGCTCCAATTATCTTGGCCTTGCTCCAGTGGTCTTGGTCTTGCTCTAGTTGTCTTGGCATTGCTCCAATTGTCTTGGGCCTGCTCCAGTTTTCTTGGGCTTGCTCAAGTTGTCTTGGCTTTCGTCCAGTTGTCTTGGCCTTGCTCAAGCTGTCTTTGGCCTGCTATAGTTGTACTGTGCTTGCTCCAGTTGTCTTCCATTTGCTCCAGTTTTATTGGCCTTGCTCCGGTTGTATTGGCCTTGCCCCAGCTGATCTGAGCTTGATTCATTTGCCTTGGGCTTGCCCTAGTTGTCTTGGGCTTGTTCCAGTTGTCCTGGTCTTGTTCCTATTGTCTAAGGTTTGCTCCGGTTGTCTTGGGATTGCTCGAATTGTCCTGGCCTTGCTCCAGCTCTCTTAGCCTTGCTCCAGCTGTTTTTGACTTGCTCCAGTTGTCTTTGGTTGACTCTAGTTGTCTTGGCCTTGCCCCAATTGTCTTATGCTTGCTCCAGTTGTCCTGGGCTTTTC
Organism: Penium margaritaceum; assembly: GCA_023375785.1. NCBI lineage: Eukaryota > Viridiplantae > Streptophyta > Zygnematophyceae > Desmidiales > Peniaceae > Penium > Penium margaritaceum. The sequence continues at coordinate 220,974 of SZWC01000160.1, read as the reverse complement.
CCCTTTGTCTTGGGCTTGCTCTAAGTTTCTTGGGATTGCTCAAGTTGTCTTGGACTTGCTTCAAGTCTCTTGGAATTACTCTAGTATATTGGCATTGCCTCAGTTGTCATAGGCTTGCTCCAGATGTCTTGGTCTTTGCCCATTTGTCTGGGGCTTACTCCACTTGGCTTTGGCTTGCTTGATTTGTCTTGGGCTTGCTCCAATTGTCTTGGCCTTGCTTCGGCAGTACTGGGCTTGTTCTAGTTATATTGGGATTACTCCACCTGTCTTGGGCTTTCCCCCGTTGTCTTGGCACTGTTCAAATTGTCTTGGAGCTGTTCAAATTGTCTTGCTATAGTGCCAAAGTGTGACGCTCTAGTGCCAAAGTGTGGAGCTCTAGTGCCAACGTGTGAGTCTCTAGTGCGAAAGTGTAATGCTCTAGTGCCAAAGTGTGACGTTCTTGTACCAAAGTGTGACTTTCTAGTGCCAAAGTGTGACGCTCTAGTTCCAAAGTGTGACACTCTATTGCCAAAGTGTGACGCTCTAGTGCCAAAGTGTGACACTCTAGTGGCAAAGTTCACAACTCTAGTGCCCAAGTATGACGCTCTAGTGCCAAAGTGTGACGCTCTAGTGCCAAAGTGTGACGCTCTAGTTCCAAAGTGTGACGATCTACTGCCAAAGTTTGGAGTTCTAGTTCCAAAGTGTGACACTCTAGTGCCAAAGTGTGATGCCGTAGTACCAAAGTGCGACACTGTAGTACAAAAGTGTGGAGCTCTACTGCAAACGTGTGATGCTCTACTGCCAAAGCGTGATGCTCTAGTGCCAAAGTGTGGCCCTCTACTGCCATATGTTGACACTCTAGCGCCAAAGTATGATGCTCTAGTGCCAACGTTTGAAACTCTAGTGCCCAAGTGTGACACTCTAGTGCCAGAGTATGACGCTCTAGTGCCAAAGTGTGACTCTCCTGTGCCATAGTGTGATGCTATAGTGCCGAAGTAAGAAGCTCTAGTTCCAAAGTGTGATGCTATAGTGCCAAAGTGTGAAGGTGTAGTGCCTGTGTGACGCTCTAGTGCCAACGTGTAAAGCGCTAGTGTCAAAGTTTGACACTCTAGTGCCAATTTGTGATGCTCTAGTGCTAAAGTGTGACGCTCTTGTGCCAAAGTGTGACCCTCTAGTGCCAAACTGTGAGGCTCTAGTGCCAAAGTTTGAAACTCTAGTGCCAAAATTGAATGCTCTAGTGCCAAAGTGTGACCCTCTAGTGCCAAAACGTGACAGTGTAGTACCAAAGTCTGACGCTCTAGTCCCAACGTTTGAAGCTCTAGTGCCAAAGTATGACACTCTAGTGCCGAAATGTGACACTCTAGTGCCAAAGTGTGGCAGTACAGTGACAAAGTGTGGATGTCTAGTGCCAAATTGTGATGATATAGTGCCAAAGTGTGACACTCTAGTGCCAACCTGTGACGCTCTAGTGCCAAAGTGTGACGCTCTAGTGCCAACATTTGAAACTCTAGTGCCAACGTGTGATGCTCTAGTGCCAAAGTGTGACGCTCTAGTGCCAAAGTGTGACGATGTAGTGCCAAAGTCTGATGCTCTAGTGCCAAAGTTTGAGGCTCTAGTACCAAAGTGTGACGCCCTGGTGCCAAAGTGGTACACTCTAGTGCCAAAGTGTGATACTCTTGTGCCAAAGTGTCAATCTCTAGTACCAAAGTGTAACGCTCTAGTGCCAAAGTGTGACGCTCTAGTACCAACGTGTGACGCTCTAGTGCCATAGTGTGATGCTCTAGTTCCAAAGTGTGACTCTTCAGTGCCATAGTGTGGAGCACTAATGCCAAAGTGTGATGCTCTACTGCCAAAGTGTGATGCTCTAGTGCCAAAGTGTGGCCCTCTAGTGCCAATGGTTGACGATCTAGTGTCAAAGTGTGATGCTCCAGTGCAAATGTTTGAAACTGTAGTGCCCAAGTGTGACGCTCTAGTGCCAAAGCATGATGCTCTAGTGCCAAAGTATGACTCTCCTGTGCCAACGTGTGACGTAATAGTACCGAAGTGTGAAGCTCTAGTTCCAAAGTGTGATGCCATAGTGCCAAAATGTGAAGGTCTAGTGCCATAGTGTGACGCTCTAGTGCCAAAGTGTGAAGCGCTAGTGTCAAAGCTTGACGCTCTAGTGCCAAATTGTGACGCTCTAGTGCCAAAGTGTGACGCTCTAGTCCCTAAGCGTGACGCTCTTGTGCCAAAGGGTGACACTCTAGTGCCAAAGTGTGACGCTCTCGTGCCAAAGTGTGATGCTCTAGTACCAAAGTGTGACGCTCTAGTGCCAAAATGTGAAGTGAAGCTCTAGTGCTAAAGTGTGAAGCTCTTGTGTCAAAATATGACGCTCTAGTATCAAGGTGTAACGCTCTAGTGCCAAAGTTCAAAGCTCTAGTACCAACGGGTGATGCTCTAGTGCCAATGTGTGACGCTCTAGTGCCAAATTGTGACGCTATAGTGCCAAGGTGTGACGCTCTAGTGCCAAAGTGTGACGCTCTAGTGCCAAATAATGATGCTCTAGTGCCAAAGTGTGACGCTCTAGTGCCAATGTTCAAAACTATAATGTCCAAGTGTGACGCTCTAGTACGAAAGTGTGACGCTCTATTGCCAAAGTGTGACTCTCCTGTGCCAAAGGGTGACGCTCTAGTGCCAAAGTGTGAAGCTTTAGTGTCCAAGTGTGACGCTATTGTGCCAAAGTGTGAAGGTTTAGTGCCATAGTGTGACGCTCTAGTGCCAAAGTGTGAAGCGTTATAACCAAAGTAAGCACTCTAGTGCCAACGTGTGACGCTCTAGTGCTAAAGTGTGACGCTCTGGTGCCAAAGTGTGAGGCTCTAGTACCAACGTGTGACGCTCTAGTGCCAAAGTGTGACGCTCTAGTGCCAAAGTGTGAGGCTCTAGTGCCAATGTTTGAAACCCTAGCGCCAAAGTGTGATGCTCTAGTGCCAAAGTGTGCCGCTCTAGTGCCAACGTGTGATGCTGTAGTGCGAAAGTCTGACGCTCTAGTGTTAAAGCTTGAAGCTCTAGTGCCAAAGTGTGACGCTCTAGTGCCAAAGTGTTACACTCTAGTGCCAAAGTGTGACGCTCTTGTGCCAAAGTGTGAATCTCTAGTGCCAAAGTGTGATGTTATAGTGCCAAAGTGTGACGCTCTTGTACGAATGTGTGTTTCTGTAGTGCCAAAGTGTGACTCTCTAATTCCAAAGTGCGACACTACATTGCAAAAGTGTGATGCTCTAGTGCCAAAGTGTGACGCTCTAATGCCAAAGTTCAAAAATCCAGTGCCAATGTGTGAGGCTCTATTGCCAAAGTGTGACGCTCTAGTGCCAAAGTCTGACGCTCTAGTACCAAAGCGTGAAGGTGTGGTGCCATAGTGTGACTCTCTAGTGCCAAAGTGTAAAGCGCTAGTGCCAAAGTATGACGCTCTAGTGCCAAAGTGTGATGATCTAGTGCCAAAGTGTGACGCTCTAGTGCAAATGTGCGATGCTCTACTGCCAAAGTGGGACGCTCTAGTCTCAATTTTGGGCACTCTTGTGCCAACGGGTGTCGCTCTAGTGCCAACGTTTGATGCTTTGGTGCCAAAGGGTGACGCTCTAGTGCCAATGTTTGAAGCTCTGGTGCCATAGTGTGGAGCTCTAGTGCCAACGTGTGAATCTCTAGTGCCAAAGTGCTATCATCTACACCGCCTCTGCATCACTCGTCTTCATCAGCATCTGCAGCACACCAGGTTCCGCCCCTGCGTCCACTCATCCATTCGTCATCTTCACTACCATCGATTCCTCCACTTCAACTTCTGCTCGGCACAAGGATGCACCCGGTCGCATTGCGTGTTCCGCGACGACCTCTACCCACGCCAAAAACGTCCGCAGCGCACGTGGTTTTGCCCCTGGGCCCACTCCTAATTTACCAGCTTCCGCCTCCTCAGCATCAGCATCTGCAACCAGCACTAGGACCTGCACAAGCTAGATGCCCGCTTTGCAATAGCGTGCACCCAAGTCAAAAGCCTATTTCTCGTGGCGCGTTTACTCCGGCCTTCCCCTTGCCACACTCTACTCCTTTAATCCGCAGCACACGAGGGTTCACCCCTGCGCCCACTCCGTCAACCATCATTCCTCCGCTGTCATCCACCTTCATCGTCTGCCCGGCACACGGATCTGCCCGGTCGCATCGCTCTGCCTGCGACGACCTGCGCCCATGGCGAACCTTCCTCAATGCAGGTGGTTACGCCCCTGCACCCACTCATTTGTCAGCCATCTCCGCCTTCTTCCGATCATTCCCATATCATCAGATCGGCACATGGATCGGCCCGGTCGCATTGCCTGCTTTGCGACAACCTGCGCCCACACCGAAACATTCCTAGCGCACGAGGTTCCATTCCTGCCCTCATTTAAGCAGCATCCGCCCTTCTGCTCCTCATCACCAGCCAGTAACAGTTTGCTGCTCCGGCTATGTGTGCCCCTCTGCCCTCATCCAGCATGGCTTACCCTTGGCACACCTGCCCCATTCTTGAGGAGGATGGGAGCAACATCTATAGTTGGTCCCATACTGTGTTGACCGTGACCGGTACCATCCTCATACACGAGTACCGTGTCTCCAATTTTCTTATTGGCGCCTACGAGCATCAATGCACGCCCTTGCATCATCCACACCTTTATCATGCAACCTTTCTGCTGATCTGGGGATATCTCTTCAACCTCGTGGATACGTCCTTCCATCATCTACGCACAAATGCACGCAATGGACCAGACCTTTGGTTCAGCATGCAGCAAGAAGCATGGAAACGTCAGTGGATCACCCTCTCCTGCCAAGACAATCCTGTTACTCCACCTCTGCCCCAAGAGCTCAGCTCCAAACCCTACCTCAAAATTGATCTGGTAGAACCAGAAGAAGAGGGAGAGGTAGAAATGCTAGTGGCAGAAGGTGCTATAGTACCCGCCCCAACTGTTGCAACAATTGGACAAGGACCAGCTGCCGAAATCATCTTCAAAGAAGAGAGCAACATCCAAGAGTGGCAGACATAGATCTACAATATCCTCTACCCAGAGTTCATTGGTGGACTTGCAGCTACAAATGCCATCCTAAGAAGACTCAAGTATCTCAACAAGAGCTGCTCCCCAGCTGAGATGAACGGGAAGCAGGACAACCTTGACTACGGCCTCCGTACTTGGCTACGACGCTTTATGTCCACCGATCTACACTACCTGGTGGCAGTTCATCACGATGACTTACATGCCATGTGGAAGGGTCTCCTTGAACGCTTCCATGGTCAACTCCCTGGAGATTAGGAGAGGTACTGCTACTAACTCTTGTCGGACTCAGGGGTCTGTTTGAAATCGTCGACTTCGGCAAGAGTTATTCCCACTCCGGTTGTCACACCACAGAACGAGGCGTGATTGCAAATATCCTATGTCTTGCAGGAGGTATTTCAGCCAGACGGCTTCTTGGGCGACCATGGTTCCTGCATAGAGTGCTGCCTCACAGGATGAGAGTGAGAAAGAAGATGACCTGGTGGCCCACAAGCTGATTAGTCCTGAGCCAAGGTAAGAGCCATGGCCTTGTGATGACTTTCGGTTAGCTTGGTGACCGGCCCAGGAAGAGTCACTGTACCCTTCAAGTGTGATTGGCTGGGTTCCACCCAGCTCGAGGCAAAAGGACGCAGTTTTGCCCAGATACCGCAGAACTGGTTTTGCTGCCTTCCAGTGTTGGTCACTGTGATTTCCATCTCCCACGTACCATGACTACACACTGAGAGGGAAAGGGAGGTCAGGACGAGTGCAAACCATTGCATACACTAGGGATCTAACCAGCTCAAGATAGGTTTCTGGGGAAGGTGATGAGACTATGTATGCTGGAGTGGTGAGTTTGTGGTCCACTCTCATGGGAGTTGGGGTCCCATTGCTGTTCTCGAGCCCAAAGTGCTTAAGTAGTGAAGCAATGTAGGGCTCTTGAGAGAGAGTGATGAGCCGCTTCTCTCGATCCCTCCTGATGTCAATCCTCAGGTAGTGGGTCAGTTCCCCAAGGTCCTTCATGGTGAATCGTCGTAGGAGAGCTTGCTTCGGTTCCTAGAGAGCACTGGGATTGTTGGAAGCGAGAGCATGATCATCCAGATAGGCCAGAATGTAGGTCTGATCCGCTGGTCGAGAGCGAATGAATATATTAGGATCGGTAGTGGAGACTGTGAATCCTAGGTCAAAGAGAGTTGCTCGGAGTTTGGCATGCCATTTACGATGAGATTGTTCAAGCCTGTAGACTGGGCAGTGCAGCTTCCAGACAGTGTTAGGCTTGTCTCGAATGTAGTCTTCAGGGCATGCCAGGTAGGTAGTTTCATGCAGGTCTCCTTGAAAAAAGGCCGTGGATACGTCCATGGCATGCAGCTCCATGACTTCTGTGGCTGCAATGTACAGCAGGGCTCTCAGAGTGGTACCCTTGGCAGTGGGCAGGAAGGTGTCAAAGAAGTCCATGCCGTATCGTTGTGAGAATCCTTTGGCCACGTAGCGGGCCTTGGATTTGGTTGGCTTCCCCATATGAGTCTTGACACGGAAGACCCGTTTGCCGGCAACCACATTGGTGTGTTGTGGTCAAGGCACATCAGTGTAGGTGGCGGTAGCTTTGAAGGATGCCAGTTCCCAGGCAATAGTGGCGCGCCATTGGTGTGCTTGGGGCCCGTTCACGGCTTTAGCGTATGTGTTGGGATGGCAATAGGTGCTGTGATAGTGGTGGTGCTGAGGAGATGAATGCATGGATAGCGATGGCGTTGAGGGTGCATGCGAGAAGTTGGTTGTCGAACAGAGGTGAGGCTATCTCCTACTGCAATACAGGAAGGCGAGAAGGAGGTGCAAAGAAGCTCAACATGACGATCTTCCCGGATGATCAGGTCTCCATCCGTGTCGCGGGCTATGAGAAGGGAGGCTGCTGCTTTGTTTCTGGTGGACCGATGTAGCACGGGCTTTGCTGATGGCAGATTTCGCGGTGTAGGTACTGTGGATGACGTGGCTGCTGTAGCTCCTTCTCTTTTAGCTGCTACTGTTGTTGGCGCTGATGCTGCTGCGACCGCTGTTGAGGGCAGTAGATGTCTAAGTGTTGGGAGATGCTCAAAGATGGTTTCATAGCAAGGGTCAGGAGTGAGTGGTGGGAGTAAGCTTGGTTGTGGATGATCAGGAGTGTGTGCGGGGGAGAGTGCTTGCGGGTGGATGCTGTTGGAGGGGTGACTAGTAAGGATGGAGTAGCTGGTGGAGGATGGATGGTCGGAGTTGCAGACAGTGTGGTCTGTTCTGCAAAGAGAGTCAAGGTAAGATGAGTTGTGGAGATAGGAGCTGATTGAAGGAAGAAGGGAGTAATCTTGTCGAAGTGGACATCTGTGCTGCAGGTTTCCCATTTGAGTTTGGGCTTGTATAACAAGTGTCCAAAAGAGTTGAGGGCAAACCCAACCAACATGCGGCGTGAGGCTCGTGGGTCTACCTTGGAGAGATGAGCGTGAACTCTGTTAGCCTTTTTGACTCGGGCGCAGGATGTAGAACCCCATACTTGAAGTTTGGAGACGTCGGGCTTATGTTTTAGCCAAAGTTATGCCGGGGTGATGTCGGAAAAATGCTTGGCTGAACAATAGTTTTGCACTCTGGTGGCATAGCGGAGTGGATAGGTCTAGATGGTTTCTGGTGCTCCTGCATGCACAAGTAGAGTGCGAGTGAGGGCAACCAGGAACCCATTCCGTCTTTCTACCACTCCGTTCTGCTCCGGTGCTTCTGGTACACTCATTTTATGCCCAATGCCACGTTCTATCAGAGATTTGCGGCGTTCATGAGACAGAAATTCACCACATCTGTCCGTCCAAATCTTACCGATGGACCGGTTTGGAAGGTTCACTTGATACTTGGACCACTTGATAAAGGCAGGCTTGGCATCAGCTTTCAACTTGAGGGGAATTCTTCCACCAAAGTGAGAATGGTCTTCCACAATGATGAGGAAATACTTATAGCCTTGAAGAGAGGTAGGACGAGTTGGATCCACGAGATCCATGTGGAGGATGTCTAGAGGTCTTGCTGCTTGAACCATTCGAGGAGGGTGAAGAGATGCTTTTAATTTTCCGAGACTGCACGCAGTGCAATGTGGTCTTGCAAGACGAGTTAGTGGTGAGCGGCGCGGCTGGCCTTTCACCATGTTTTTGGTCTAGACATGAAGAAGCGTATTGAAATTGGGATGACCCAGGCGGTGATGATGCAGGAGTAGAGGATGGGTTAGACTTTGACAATCATAGGTGGAGGGTTGAACATCGGCTTAAACGGCAAATATCACTGTTGTGTGGGGAATCTGCAATCAATAGAGGTTGTTGCGAACGGTGAAGGTTGCCAGTGGATTGTTTTCAGCTGTTGTCAGTTGGGCTTCCGACCCGTAGGCGGGGAAGAAGATGTTCACTCCTTCCTTCTGGAGTTGATGGACTGAGAGGAGATTGTGTCGAAGGTCAGGGGTATGATAGCCCTGGATCTGTCCACTTGGTGCTGACGGATATGAGAGGGTAGCAGAATAGCGACAGAGCAATGTCATTCCCTTGGTTGCACCAGTGTTGGTGATTGGTGTGGCCAGTAGTGTGGTGACATCAGCATATTTGAGTGCATGGATGGCACACCCCAAGTCAAGGACTTGTTTGATGTAGAGCGAGTCCGATGTTGCAAGAAGCGTCACTGGTGGAGGTTCTCCATCTTGAATGGAGATTTAGGCAACGTCGAGGAAGGACGGATTAGTTGTGGTGTCTGCATCTGCATTGTCATTGTCTGGCGCGGCGCGTGACGGAAGAAGGCCATCAACCACAATTGCAACTGCGAAGATGATTATTGGAATCATGGTGGCTAGTTACCCAGGGCTAGAAACCTAGTGCCCTGATACCATGTCAGGATTTTGAGAGTTCAAAGGGGCGACACGAGAGTGGATGACGCTGATGGGCAACAGTGTTGAGCTGAGCTGATTGGCAGTAACAAGTTATGGAGCACAGCGATGCGAGATGGGCAGATGAGCGAAGGACGGATCCAGTGATGGCGGCAAGGAAGATGAAAGAAATGATTGATTGATAGAATAGCGGAAGAAAAGGTACTCTAGTCTTAACCTACCTACAGTAGTTTTGTGTGCCTCGCTAAGACCCCTGCGATGTGGGAGCGCTGCTTCGTGTCATTCCGGCGACGTGTGGGGACATTCTCGCCGTAGCGCGAGTTTGTCGTGTTACTCCAAGGTAGTGTCGGTGCATGGATCTTGGCCGTGAGTGTCTGTTGAGATTCGTGCAATTCGTTTTCTTGTTTGTGCGCAGACGTGCTCCGCTCTTCTCGCTGGTTTCTTCTTTGTTTCCGACACTGCCTTTGACCGAAGAAATCCGCTGTGTGTGGTCAACGTTGACAACTCATAATACGAGTCACAAATGGTGAGAGGGGGGGACAGTGGTTTGGGAACACCACGTGTCAACAAGCAAGCACAAGGACCTTCAATAAGTAGTGGCACAGTGTGGCTACCATGTACAATGACCAACCAAAATAGGCATATATCACTGACCATAACCAAATAATGTCACTAGGTGTGGTCAACTTTGACAACTCATCTCCTGAGTAACCAATGGTCAGAGGGGGAAATAATGGTTTGTGAAGAATACTTATCGACTAGCAAGTAGAAAGACCTTCCATGTGTAGTGGCAGAGTGTGGCTACATTGCACAGTGACCAAGACCAGAGAATTTCACTTCATGTGGTCAACGTTGACAACTCACAAAAAGAGTCACAGACAGTGAGAGGGGGTAACAATGCTTTAAGAGCACTAGCTACCAACTAGAAATCACAAACACCTTTCAATACGTAGTGACACGGTGTGGTAACCATGTAGAGTGACAAACCAAAGTAGGCATATGCCACTAACCAAGACCAACAGAATTTCACAGTGTGTCGTCAACGTTGAAAACTGATAACACGAGTAAAAAAAGGTCAGAGGATGGAACAATGGGTTGGGAACACTAGTTATCGACTAGCAAGTACAAATATCTTCAATAAGTAGTTGGACGGTGTGGCTAGCGTGCACAGTGACCAACCAAAGGATGCATGCGTCACTAACTATGACCAAAGAAGTCCATTAAGTGAGGTCAACATTGACAACTCATAACACGAGTCACGCATGGTGAGAGGGAGAGAAAATGGCTTGGGAATACTATGTATCAACTAGAAAGTACAAAAAACTTCAAAGAGAAGTGGCACGGCCAGGCTACTATGCACACCGAACAACCGAACTATGCATATGTCACTAACCATGACCAAAGAATTTCAGTACGGGTGGTCAACGCTCACAACTCATAACACGAGTCACAAATGGTCAGAGGGGGAAACAATGGTTTTGGACTATTAATTCTCAACTAGCAAGGACAACGACCTTCAATAATTAGTAGCATGGCGTGGCTACCATGCACAATGACCGACCAAAGTAGGCATATGTACTGCCTTTGACCAAAGAAATCCGCTGTGTGTGGTCGACGTTGACAACTCGTTTTACGAGTCATAAATGGTCAAAGGGGGGAACGATGGTTTGGAAACACCAAGTATCAGCTAGCCAGCACAAGGACCTTGAATAAGTAGTGGCACGGTGTGGCTACCATGTACAATGACCAACCAAAGTAGGCATATATGACTGACCATGACCAAACAATGTCACTTTGTGTCGTCAACTTTGACAACTCATAACACGAGTCACAAATGGCCAGAGGGGGGAACCCTGTTTGTGAATACTAGTCATCGACTAGCAAGTACAAAGATCTTCAATATGTAGTGGCAAAGTGTGGCTACCATGCACAGTGACCAACCAAAGTATGCATATGTCACTGACCATGACCAAATAATTTCACTTCATGTGGTCAACATTGACAACTCACAACAAGAGTCACAGACAGTGAGAGGGGGGGAGGGGGGGGGGAACAATGCTTTGAGAACACAAGCTATAAACTAGAAAGCAGAACGACCTTCAATACGTAGTGACACGGTGTGGCAACCATGTACAGTGACAAACCAAATTAGGCATATGCCACTAAACCACGACCAAAAGAATTTCACAAAGTGTGGTAAACGTTGAAAACTCATGACACAAGTCACAAATGTCATAGGGGGCATCAATGGGTTGGAAACACTACTTATGACCTAGCATGTACAGATACCTTCACTAAGTAGAGGCACGGTGTGGCTAGCGTGCACAGTGACACCCAAATGATGCATACGTCACTGACTATGACCAAGAAAGTCCACTAAGTGTGGTCAAAACAGACAACTCATAACAAGTCACACATGGTCAGAGGGAGAGACAGTGGTTTTGGATCCCTATGTATCGACTAGAAAGGGCAGGGAACTTCAATAAGTAGTGGCACGGTGAGGCTACAGTGCACACCAAACAACCAAACCAGGCATATGTCACTGACCATGACCAAAGAATTTGATTATGGGTGTTCAACGTTCACAACCCATAACACGAGTCACAAATACTCAGAGGGGGAAACAATGGTTTCGGAATATTAGTTTTCAGCTAGCAAGGATAATGACCTTTAATATTTAATAACACGGTGTGGCTAGCATGCACAATGACTGACCAAAGTAGGCATATGTATTGCCATTGACCAAATAAATCCGCTATGTGTGGTCAACGTTGACAACTCGTAATACGAGTCCCAAATGGTCAGAGGGGGGGGGACAATGGTTTGGGAACACCATGTATCAGCTAGAAAGCACAAGGACCTTCAATAAGTAGTGGCACAGTGTAGCTACCATGTACAATGACCAACCAAAGTAGGCATATGTCACTGACCATGACCAAAGAATGTCACTTTGTATGGTCAACGTTGACAACTCATAACACGAGTCACAAATGGTCAGAGGGGGAAAAATGGTTTGTGAGTACTTGTTATTGACTAGCAAGTACAGAGTCCTTCCATATGTAGTGGCACAGTGTGGCGACCTTGCACATTGACCAACCTAAGTATGCATATGTCACTGACCATGACTAACGCATTGCACTTCATGTGGTCAACGTAAACAACTCACAACACGAGACAAAATTAGTGAGAGGGGGCAACAATGCTCTGGGAATACTAGCTATAGACTAGAAAGCACAAACACCTTTCAATACGTAGTGACACGGCGTGACAACCATGTACAGTGACAAACCAAAGTGAAATCTGCCACTAATCATGACCAACAGACTTTCACAGTGTGTCTTCAGCGTTGAAAACTCATGACACAAGTGAAAAATGGTCAAAGAGGGAACAATGGGTTGGGAACACTAGTTACCGACTAGCAAGTACAAAGACCGTCAATAAGTAGTGGCACGGTGTGGCTAGCATGCACAGTGACCAACCAAAGGATGCATACGTCACTTACTATGACCAAATAAGTCCACTATGTGTGGTCAAAAATGAAAACTCATAACACGAGTCACAAATGGTCAGATGGTAAGACAATGGTTTGGGAATCCTATGTATCAACTAGAAAGGATGAAGAGCTTAAAAAAGTAGTGGCACGGTCATGCTACTATGCAGACCAAACAACCAAGCTAGGCATATGTCATTGACCATGACCAAAGAATTCAGTATGGGTGGTCAACGTTCACAACTCATAACACGAGTCACAAATGGTCGGAGGATGACACAATGGGTTCCGACTGTTTATTTTCAACTAGCAAGGACAATGACATTCAATAACTAGTAGCAGAGCGTGGCTACCTTACACAATGACCGACCAAAGTAGGCATATGTACTGCCTGTCAGGATTTTGAGAGTTTGAAGCGGCGACGCGAGAGTGGATGACGCTGACGGGCAAAAGTGTTGAGCTCAGTAGATTGGCAGTAACAAGGTATGGAGCTGAACGATGCGAGATGGGCAGATGAGCAAATGACGGAACCACCGACAGCGGCAAGGATGATGAAAGAAATCATTGATTCATGTAATAGCAGAAGCGAAAGATACTCTGGTCTTAAGCTACGTAAAGTAGTGTTATGTGCCTCGCTAAGACCCTTGCGATGTGGGAGCGGTGCTTTGTGTTATTCCAGCGACGTGTGGTGACGTTTTTGTCGCAGCGCAAGTTTGTCATTTTACTCCAAGGTAGTGTCGGTGCACGGATCTCGGTCGTGAGTGTCCGTTTATATTCGTGCAGTTCTTTTTCTTGTTTAGGCGCGGACGTGCTCCGGTCTTCTCGATGGTTTTTTCTTTATTTCCGACATCCCCCGTGAAGGGAACCAGTGTGGAAGCTTCAGGTGTCTCTGGACCTGAGGCCTAGAAGATATACCAGGGTTGCATGTTGTGCCTGATCTAGGGCTTTGGTGAAGATGTCGGCCCTGTTGGCTTTTGAGGCCACTTGCTGAACCAGGAGTTCTTTTGCTTGTAGCTTTTCCATGATAAAGAACTAGCACAGCTCAATGTGCTTGGCTCATCCATGAAAGACTGGACTCTCAATGAGAGCGATGGTGCTCCGGTTGTCACACCACATAACTGGGCGTGGTTGCAAATATCATAGGTCTTGCGGGAGGTATTTCAGCTAGACGGCTTCTTGGGCGGCCATGGTTCCTACATAGAGTTCTTCCTCACAGGAGGAGAGTGAGACAGAGGATGACCAGGTAGACCGCCAGCTGATTAGTCCTGAGCCAAGGTGAAAGCCATGGCCTTGTGATGACTTTCGGTTGGCTTGGTCGTCGGCCCAGGAAGAGTCACTGTACCCTTCAAGTATGATTGGTTCGACTCCTCCCAGCTCGAGGCAGAAGGATGCAGTTTCGTCCAGACACCGCAGAACTGGTTTTGCTGCCTTCCATTGGTTGTCACAATGATTTCCATCTCCCACATACCATGACAGCACATTGAGAGGCAAAGCGAGGTCGGGAAGAGTGTAGACCATTGCATACATGAGGGATCCAACCAGCTTAGGATAGGGTTCAGGGGAAGGTGATGAGACTGTGTACGCTGGTGTGGTGAGTTTGTGGTCCACTGTCGTGGGGGTTGGGATCCCATTGCTGTTCTCGAGCCCAAAGTGCTTAAGTAGTGAAGCAATGTAGGGCTCTTAAGAGAGAGTGATGAGGCGCTTCTCTCGATCCCTCCTGATGTCAATCCCCAGGTAGTGGGTCAGTTCCCAAAGGTCCTTCATGGTGAATCATCCTAGGAGAGCCTGCTTCAGTTCCTAGAGAGCACTGGGATTCTTGGAAGCGAGAGCCTGATCATCCACATATGCTAAAATGTAGGTTTGCTGCGCAGGCCGAGAGCGAAGGAATAGACTAGGATCGGTAGTGGAGACCGTGAATCCTAGGTCGAAGAGAGTTGCTCGGAGTTTGGCATGCCATTTGCGAGGAGATTGTTTGAGCCCGTAGAGTGGGCGGTGCAGCTTCTAGATAGTGTTAGGTTAGTCTCGAGTGTAGCCTTTAGGACATGCTAGGTAGATAGTTCCATGCAGGTCTCCTTGAAAAAGGCCGTGGATACGTCCATGGCATGAGCTCCATGTCTTTTGTGGCTGCAATGTGCAGCATGGGCCTCATAATGTTTAGCTTGGCAGTGGGCAAGAAGGTATCAAAGAAATCCACGTCGTATCGCTGTGAGAATCCTTTGGCCACGTAGCGGGCCTTGGATTCTGTTGGCTTCCCTAGATGAGTCTCGACACGGAAGAACCGTTTGCCGGCAACCACATTGGTGTGTGGTGGTCAAGGCACATCAGTGTAGGCTACGGTAGCTTTGAAGTAGGCTAGTTCCCTGGCAATAGCGGCATGCCATTGGTGTGCTTGGGGCCCATTCACGGCTTTAGCATATGTGTTGGGGGTGGCAATAGGAGCTGTGGTAGTGGTGGTGCTGAGGAGATGAGTACGTGGATAGCAACGGCGTTGAGGGTGCATGCGATACGTTGGTTGACAAAGAGAGCTATAGCTATCTTCCGTTGCAATCCAAGAAGGCAAGAAGGAGGTGCAAAGAAGCTCAACATGAAGATCTGCCTGGATGTTCAGGTCCCCATGCGTGTCGCGGGCTATGAGTAGGGAGGCTGCTGCTTTGTTCCTGGTCGATTGCTCCAGTACGGGCTTTGCTGCTGGCAGATTTTGCGGTGCAAGAACTTTGGATGACGTGGCTGTTGTAGCTCCTTCTGTGTCAGCTGCTACCGTTGTTGGCGCTTATGCTGCTGCGATCGCTGTTGAGGGCAGTGGATGTTTGAGTTTTGGGAGATGCTCAGATATGGTTTCGTAGTCAGGGTCAGGAGTGAGTGGTGGGAGTAAGCTTGGTCGTGGATGATCACGAGTGCGAGCGGGGGAGAGTGCTTGCGGGGTGAATACTGTTGGAGGGGTGAGTGGTGAGGATGGAGTAGCTGGTGGAGGATGGATGGTTGGAGTTGCAGACAGTGTGGGTAGTTATAAGAAGAGAGTCCAGGTAAGAGGAGTCATGGAGATAGGAGCTGATTGAAGGAAGAAGGGAGTAATCTCGTCGAAGTGGACATCTGTGCTGCAGGTTTCTTGTTTGAGTTTGGGCTCGTAGAAAAAGTATCTTGAAGAGTTGAGGGCAAAATTAACAAATATGCAGCGTGAGGCTCGTGGGTCTACCTTTGAGAGATGAGCGTGAGCTCTGTCAGCCTTGTTGATCAGGACGCAGGCTGTAGAACCCCATACTTGAAGATTGGAGACGTCGGGCTTATATCCTAGCCAAAGTTTTGTCGGGGTGATGTCGGGAAAATGCTTAGCCGCATAATAGTTGTGCACACTGGTGGCATAGCGGAGTGGATAGGTCCACAAGGTTTCTAGTGCCCCTGCATGCACAAGTAGAGTGTGAGCGAGGGCAACCTAGAACCCATTCCGTCTTTTTGCTACTCCGTTCTGCTCTGGTGCTTCTGGTACACTCGTTTTATGCCCAATGCCACGTTCTGTCACAAATTCACGGAGTTCATGAGACAAAAATTCACCACCTCCGTCCGTCCAAATTTTAGCGATGGACCGGTTGAGGAGGTTCATTTGATACTTGGAACACTTGATAAAGGCAGGCTTGGCATCAGCTTTCGACTTGAGGGGAATTGTTGCACCAAAGTGAGAATGGTCGTCCACAATGGTGAGGAAGTACTCATAGCCTTGAAGAGAGGTAGGACGAATTGGATCCACGAGATCCATGTGGAGGATGTCCAGAGGTCTTGCTGCTCGTGCGGTTCGGGGAGGGTAAGGAGATGCTTTTAATTTTCCGAGACTGCACGCAGTGCAAGGTGGTCTTCCAAGACGGGTTAGTGATGAGAGGGTCGTCAGGCCTTTCACCATGTTTTTGGCCTGGAGACGAAGAAGCACGTTGAAATTGGAATGATCCAGGCAGTGATGATGCAGGAGCAGAGGATGGGATCGACTCCGACAATCACAAGTGGAGGATTGAACATCGGCTTCAACGGCAAAGATCACTGTTGTGCGGGGAATCTGCAATCAATAGAGGTTGTTGCGAACGGTGGAGGTTGCCAGTGGTTTGTTTTCAATTGTTGTCTGTTGGGCTTCCGACCCGTAGGTGGGGAAGAAGATGTTCACTCCTTCCTTCTGAAGTTGATGGACTGAGAGGAGATTGTGTCGACGGTCAGGGGTATGGTAGCCCCGGATCTGTCCACTTGGTGCTGCCGGAGACGAGAGGGTAGCAGAGTAGCGACAGAGCGATGTTATTCCCTTGGTTGCACCCGTGATGGTCATTGGTGTTGCCAGCTGTGTGGTGACATCAGCATCTTTGAGTGCATGGATGGCACACCCCAATTCAAGGACTTGTTTGATGTAGAGCGATTATTATGTTGCAAGAAGCGTCAACGGCGGAGGTTCTCCATCTTGAATGGAGATTTGGGTAACCTCGAGGAAGGATGGCTCACTTGTGGTGTCCGCATTTGCATTGTCATTGTCTAGCGCAGCGCGTGATGGAAGAAGGCCAACAACCACAGTTGCGACAACGAAGATGATTACTGGAATCATGGTGGCTGGCTAACCAAGGCTAGAAACCTAGAGCTCTGATACCATATCAGGATTTTGAGAGTTCAAAGGGGCGACACGAGAGTGGATGACGCTGTCGGGCAAAGTGTTGAGTTGAGCACATTCGAAGTAATAAGGTATGGAGCAGAGCGATGCAAGATGGGCAGATGAGCAAAGGACGGAACCACTGACCGCGGCAAGGAAGATGAAAGAAATCATTGATTGATAGAATACCAGAAGAAAAGGTACTCTGGTCTCAACCTACCTAAAGTAGTTTCTTGTAACTCCCTAAGACCCCTGCGGGGTGGGAGCGCTGCTTCGTGTCATTCCGGCAACGTGTGGGGACATTCTCGCCGTAGCGCGAGTTTGTCGTGTTACTCCAAGGTCGTGTCGGTACACGGATCTCGGTCGTGAGTGTCTGTTGATATTTGTGCAATTATTTTTCTTGTTTGTGTGCGGACGTGCTCCCGTCTTCTTGCTGGTTTCTTCTTTTTTTCCGACACTACCTTTGACCAAAGAAATCCGCTGTGTGTGGTCAACGTTGACAACTCATAATACGAGTCACAAATGGTCAGAGGGGGGAAAATGGTTTGGGAACACCAGGTGTCAACTAGCAAGCACAAGGACCTTCGATAAGCAATGGCACAGTGTGGCTACCATGTACAATGACCAACCAAAATAGGCATATGTCACTGACCATGACCAAAAGATGTCACTGTGTGTGGTCAACTTTGACAACTCATATCACGAGTCACAAATGGTAAGAAGGGGGAAACAATGGTTTGTGAATACTAGTTATCGACTAGCAAGTACAAAGACCTTCCATATGTAGTGGCACAGTGTGGCTACCTTGCATAGTAACCATGACCAGAGAATTTCTCTTCATGTGGTCAACGTTGACAACTCAGAAAAAGAGTCACAGATAGTGAGAGGGGGTAGCAATGCTTTGGGAGCACTAGCTATCAACTATAAATCACAAACACCTTTCAATACGCAGTGACACGGTGTGGTAACCATGTATAGTGACAAACCAAAGTAGGCATATGCCACTAACCATGACCAACAGAATTTCACAGTGTGTAGTCAACGTTGAAAAGTGATAACACGATTCAAAAAGGGTCAGAGAAGAGAACAATGGGTTGGGAACACTAGTTATCGACTAGCAAGTACAAAGACCTTCAAGAAGTAGTGGCACAGTGTGGCAAGCCTGCACAGTGACCAACCAAAGGATGCATACATCACTAACTATGACCAAAGAAGTCCATTAAGTGTCGTCAACATTGACAACTCATAACATGAGTCACACATGGTGAGAGGGAGAGAAAATGGTTTGGGAATTTTACGTATTGACTAGAAAGGACAAAGAAGTTCAAAAAGTAGTGGCACGGTGAGGCTATCGTGCACACCGAACAACCAAGCTAGGCATATATCACTGACCATGACCAAAGAATTTCAGTATGGGTGGTCAATGTTCACAACTCATAACACGAGTCACAAATGGTCAGAGGGGGAAACAATGGCTTCAGACTGTTAACTCTCAATTAGGAAGGACAACGACCTTCAATAATTAGTGCATGGCGTGGCTACCATGCACAATGACAGACCAAAATAGGCATATGTACTGCCTTTGACCAAAGAAATCCGCTGTGTGTGGTTGACGTTGACAACTCATAATACGATTCACAAATGGTCAGAGGGGGAAACGATGGTTTGGGAACACCTGGTATCAACTAGCCAGCACAAGGATCTTCAATAAGTAGTGGCATAGTATGCCTACCATGTACAATGACCAACCAAAGTAGGCATATGTCACTGACCATGACCAAAGAATGTCACCATGTGTGGTCAACTTTGACAACTCATATCACGAGTCACAAATGGTTAGAGGGGGAAAAAATGGTTTGTGAATAATAGTTATCGACTAGCAAGTACAAAGACCTTCCATATGTAGTGGCACAGTGTGGCTACCTTGCACAGTGACCGACCAAATAATGCATATGTCACTGACCATGACCAGAGAATTTCACTTCATGTCGTCAACGTTGACAACTCACAAAAAGTGTCGCAGATAGTGAGAGGGGGTAACAATGCTTTGGGAGAACTGGCTATCAACTAGAAATCACAAAGACCTTTCAATACGTAGTGACACAATGTGGTAACCATGTACAGTGACAACCCAAATTAGGCATCTGCCACTAACCATGACCTACAAAATTTCAGAGTGTGTCGTCATTGTTGAAAACTCATAACACGAGTAAAAAAGCATCAGAGGAGGAAATAATGGGTTTGGAACAATAGTTATTGACTAGCAAGTACAAAGATCTTCAAGGAGTGGCACGGTGTAGCTAGCATGCACAGTGACTAACCAAAGGATGCATACGTCACTAACTATGACCAAATAAGTGCATTAAGTGTGGTCAACATTGACAACTCATAACACGAGTCACAAATGACACGGGAGAGAAAATGGTTTGGGAATCCTATGTATCGACTAGAAAGGACAAAGAACTTCAAAACGTATTGGCATAGTGAGGCTACTATGCACATCGAACAACCAAAATAGGCATATGACACTGACCATGACCAAAGAACTTCAGTATGGGTAGTCAACGTTCACAACTCATAACACGAGTCACAAATGGTCAGAGGGGGAAACAATGGTTTCGGGCTGTTAATTCTCAGCTAGCAAGGATAATGACCTTCAATAATTAGTAGCACAGTGTGGCTACCATGCACAATGACCGACCAAAGTAGGCATATGTACTGCCTTTGACCAACGAAATCCGTAGTGTGTGGTCAACGTTGACAACTCATAATACGAGTCACAAATGGTCAGAGGGAGGAACGTTGGTTTGGGAACACCAGGTATCAACTAGCAAGCACAAGGACCTTCAATAAGAAGTCGGACGGTGTGGCTACCATGTACAATGAACAACCAAAGTAGGCACATATCACTGACCATGACCAAACAATGTCACTATGTGTGGTCAACTTTGACAACTCATAACACAAGTCACAGATGGTCAGAGGAGGAAACATTGGCTTGTGAATACTAGTCATGGACTAGCAAGTACAAAATCTTCAATATGTAGTCGCAAAGGGTGGCTACCATGCATAGTGACCAACCAAAGTATGCATATGTCACTGACCATGACCAAATAACTTCACTTCATGTGATCAACATTGACAACTCACTTTAAGGGTCACAGATAGTCAAAGGGGGTAACAATGGGTCGGGAACACTAGCTACCAGCTAGAAAGCTCAAAGACATTCAATACGTAGTGACACGGCGAGGCAACCATGTACATTGACAAACCAAAGTAGGCATATGCTACTAACCATAACCAAACAAAACTCACAGTGTGTGGTGAACGTTGAAAACTCATAACACGAGTCACAAATGGTCAGAGGGGGAAATAACGGGTTTGTAACACTACTTATCAACTAGCAAGTACATATACATTCAACAAGTAGTGGCACGGTGTGGCTAGCGTGCATAGTGACCAACCAAATGATGCATACATCACTGACTATGACCAAAGAAGTCTACTTTGTGTCGTCAACTTTGACAACTCATAACACGAGTAAGGAATGGTTAGAGGGAGAGACAATGGTTTGGGAACCATATGTAGCGACTAGAAAGGACAATGAACTTTAATAAGTAGTGGCACGGTGTGGCTACTATGCACACCAAACAACCAACATAGGCATATCTCACTGACCATGACCAAGGAAGTTCAACATGGGTGGTCAACGTTCACAACCCATAACACGAGTCACAAATGGCCAGAGGGAGAAACAATTGTTTCGGAATGTTAGTTTTCAACTAGCAAGTACAACAACCTTCAATAAGTAGCAGCACGGTGTGGCTAGTGTGCACAGCGACCAACCAAATGATGCATACGTCGCTGACTATGACCAAAGAAGTCCACTGTGTGTGATGAATATTGACAACTCATAACACAAGTCACAAATGGTCAGAGGGAGAGACAACGGGTTGGGAACCCCATGTATAAACTCGAGAGGACAAAGAACGTCAAGACGTGGTGGCACGGTGTGGCTACTATGCACACTGAATAACCAAATAGGCATATGTCACTGATGATGACCAAGGGATTTCAGTACGGGAGGTCAACGTTCACAACCCATAATACGAGTCACAAATGGTCAGAGGGGGAAACAATGGTTTTGGAATATTAGTTTTCAACTAGCAAAGACAATGACCTTTAATAATTAGTAGCACGGTGTGTCAGGATTTTGAGAGAGCGACACGAGAAGGCTCGTGGCGCATGTTGGTATGTTGGTAGTAATGAGTCCCAGAGGTGAGTGATGCAAGACAGGCAGTTGACTAAGGACGGGAGCGATGGCGGTTGCGAAAGTGATGGAAGGAATAAATGATTGATTGATAGGAGAAATGGCGGAAGCAAGAGTACATTGGTCTAAGTTAACTTAAAGTAGTGTTGCTTGGGCTTTGCTATGACCCGTGCAAGGTGGAAGCGCCATTTCGTGTTCGTCGAGAGACGTGTTGCAAAGGTTTCACCGGAGCGTAGTTTATAAGTTGCTTTGAGACTTCATGACGTGGTAGTGTTGGCACACGGCTCTCGGTTGTGCATTTCCGTTGAGATTCGTACGGTTCTTTTCTTGTGGGTGGTTGGATGTGCTCCGGCCTTTGTATTGGTTTTTCTTCTTTATTTTGGACACCCCCCGTGAAGGGAGACCAGCATGGACGCTTCAGGTGTCTCTGGTCCTGAGACCCAGAAGATACACTTGGGTTGCATGTTGGGCCTGTTCTAGGGCTTTTATGAAGATGTCAGCCATGTTGGCCTTCGAGGCTACATGCTGAACCAAGAGTTCTTTTGCCTGCACCTTCTCCCTGTTGAAGAAGTAGCGCAGCTCGATGTGTTTGGTTCGTCCATGGTATACTGGATTTTATGTGAGAGCGATGGTGCTTTGATTGTCACACCATAAGACTGGGAGTGGCTGCGGATATCCCAGGTCTTGTAGCAGATGTTTGAGCCAGATGGCTTCTAAGGTAGCCATGGTACCTGCGTATAGTTTAGCTTCACAGGATGAGAGTGAAACAGAAGAGGACCTGGTGGATCGCGAGCCAATCAGTCCAGAGCCAAGGTGAAATCCGTAACCCTGTGACGATTTCCGGTTGGCTTGATCTTTTCCTCAGGAGGAGTCGCTGTATCCTTCCAATGTTATCAGCTGAGTTTCTCCCAGCTCAAGATAGAAGGAGGCAGTTTCTCCTAGGTACCTCAGAGCTCACTTTTCTGCTTTCCAGATTTGGTCACTGTGGTTTCTGTCTCCAACGTATTGTGACAGAACACTAAGGGGGAAAGCAAGGCCGGGGCGAGTGCAGACCATAGCATACATCAGTGATCCCACCAGCTCAGGATAGGGTTTTCGAGAAGGCGATGAAACTGTGTATGCTGGCGAGGTAAGCTTGTGGTCCACCGTCATTGGAGTTGAAGCTCCGTTGCTGTTCTCAAGCCTGAAGTGCTTTTGAAGTGAGGCAATGTAGGGTTCTAGGGACAGAGTGTTGAGTCGCTTCTCTCGATCCCTCTTGATGTCAATTCCCAGATAATGGGTCAGTTCCCCAAGATCTTTCATGGTAAAATGTCCTAGGAGTGCTTGTTTCAGATCCTGGAGAGCACTGGGATTGTTGGAGGCGAGAGCAAGATCGTCCACATAGACCAAAATGTAGGTTTGCTCATCTGGTCGGGAGCGAACAAAGAGACTAGGATCGGCAGTGAAAACCGTGAATCCCAGGTCAAGGAGAGTTGCTCGGAGTTTGGCATGCCATTCTCGAGGAGACTATTTGAGCCGATAGACTGGGCGATGTAGTTTCCAAATAGTGTTAGGCTGGTCTGGTGTGTAGCCTTCCGGACACGCCAGGTACATAGTTTCGTTCTGATTTCCTTGGAGAAAGGCTGAAGACATGTCCATGGCATGCAGCTCCATGTCTTTAGTGGCTGTAATGTGTAGTAGGGCTCGTAGGGTGGTCAGCTTGGCAGTTGGTGAGAAGGTATCAAAGAATTCCACGCCATATCGCTGTGATAATCCCTTTGCCACATAGCAAGCTTTGAATTCTGGTGGCTTCCCCAAATGAGTCTTAACACGGAAGACCCATTTCCCTGCGACCACATTGGTGTGGGCTGGTCAAGGTACATCAGTCTAGGTGGAGGTAGCCTCGAAGGAGGCCAGTCGGTTGGCAATGGCGGCTCATCATTGGTCTACTTGCGGCCCGTTTACGACTTCCGTATACGTGCTGGGGGTGGTGATGGGAGCTGTGGTAATGGTGGTGTTGAGTAGAGGAAGTCGCGGATAGCGTCGTCGTCAAGGATTCATGGGAGGAGTTGGTCGTCAAAGAGAGTTGAGGCCATTTCAGCTACAATCCACAAGGGCAGAAAGGAGGTTCGAATAAGGTATACCTGTCGATCTTCTTGGATGTTAAGGTCTCCATCTGTGTCGGTCAAGGTGATGAGCAAGGCTGCAATTCTGTTTTTGGTAGACCGTCGAAGCACCGGTTCTGCTGCTGGTGTCATTATTGGGACTGATGCCCCACATGCTGTGGTGATGCAGTTTTTCTTGTGTCTGCAGCTGTTGTTGTTGGTGCTAGTGCTGCTTTGGCTGGAGGGGGGACTAATCATGCTGCCCTCAGCATGATTAGTCCCCCCTCTGAATGTGGGAAGGTGTTACGAGACGGTTTCAAAATCTTCATCAAGAGAGAGAGTAGTGAGTGATGGTAGTACCATTGATCGTAGTTCTGTAGGATTGTGTCTAGGACAGAGGGTTAGTGGAGTGGACGCTGTTGGAGGAGTTCCTAGTGTGCCGGGAGCGACTGCTGGAGGCAAGGTGGTCGGAGTTGTGAGCACTGCAGCATGTTCTGGAAAGAGTATCCAGGTGAGAGGAGTAGTGGAGACTGGCACCGATTGCTGAAAGAAAGGAGTAATTTCATCAGAGTGGACATCTGTGCTGCAGGTTTCCCATTTGAGGTCATGCTCGTAGAATGAGTATCCAGGGGAGTTGAGAGCGAATCCCACGTACATGCGGCGGGAGGCTTGTGGACCAACTTTGGAGAGATGTGCGTGAGCTCTGTCAGTTTTATTGAGTAGGACGTAGGCTGTAGAACCCTATACTTGAAGTTTGGAGACATCTGGCTTATATCCCAGCCAAAGATCTGCTGGGTTGATGTCGGGACGATGCTTGGCTGGATAATAGTTGTGAATCCTGGTGGCATAGCGTAGTGTATAGATCCAAAAGGTTTCTGCTGCTCCAGCATGCACAAGCAGAGTACGCGTGAGAGCGACTAGGACACCATTCCGTCTTTCTCCCACTCCATTCTGCTCGGGTGCTTCTGGGACACTCATCTCATGCGCAATGCTGCGTTCTGCCAGGAATTCACGGAGTCCATAAGATAGGAAGTCACCACCTCCGTCTGTCCAGACTTTACAAATGGACCGGTTGAGATGGCTCATCTGATACTCTGACCAGTTCATGAAAGCAGGCTTGGCATCGGCTTTAGACCTGAGAGGAATTGTGGCGCCGAAGCGAGAATGGTCGTCCACAATGGTGAGGAAGTACTCATAGCCTTGAAGGGAGGTGGGACGAATTGGTCCCATAAGATCCATGTGAAGGATGTGGAGAGGTCTTGCTGCTCGAGCGGCTCGAGGACGGTGAGGGAATGCTTTTAGTTTATCTAGACTGCAAGTAGTGCAAGGTGGTCCTGCGAGACGAGTCAGTGGGGAGAGGATTGGTAGGCCTTTCACCATTTTTTTGGCCTGGAGGCAGAGAAGTGCATTGAAATTTGGGTGACCAAGACGATGATGCTATATGAGTAGAGGATGTGAGAGGCTGTGACAGTCACAGGTGGAGGATAGAGCGTCGGCTTCAACAGCAAAGATTGTTGTTGTGCAAGGAATCTGTAGTTGATAGAGTTTGTTACGAACTATGAAGGTTGCCAACGGTTTGTTATCCACTGTAGTCAGTTGGGCTTCCGAACCATAGGCGGGGAAGAAGATGTTTACACTTTCCTTTTGGAGTTGATGAACGGAGAGGAGGTTGTGTCGTATATCAGGAGTATGGTAACCCCGGATCTGTTCACTTGGTGCTAATGGGGATGTGAGAGTAGCAGAGTAGCGGCAGAGTGATGTTATTCCTTTGGTAGCACTAGAGATGGTTACTGGTGTTGCGAGTGGTGTGGTGATGTCAGCATCTATGAGAACATGAATAGCATCTCTGAGTTGAGAACTTATTCAATGTAGAGGGAGTCAGATGTTGCGAGAAGGGTCAGCGGAGGAGGTTCTCCGTCTTGAACGGAGACTTGTGCAACATCGAGAATGGAGGGCTCAGGTGCCGAGTCACCGTCCGTATTGTCATGGTCTGGCACGGCGCAAGGTGGAAGAGGCAAACAATCACGGTTGTGGCTATGAAGAAGATCACTGGAATCATGGTGGCCCGTCAGCCAGGGCTAGAAACCTAGTGCTCTGATACCATGTCAGGATTTTGCAGAGGGGAGAGAGCAACATGGGAAGGCTCGTGACATGGCTTGACACAAGTTATGAGCTTGGGAAGGTTGGCAGTAACGAGTTCCAGAGGTGAGCGATGCGAGACAGCCAGTTGACCGAGGATGGAAGCGATGGCGGTTGCAAAAGTGATGGAAGGAAGAAATGATTGATTGATAGGAAAGATGGCGGAAGCAAGAGTACATTTATCTAAGTTAACTTAAAGTAGTGTTGCTTGGGCTTCGCTAGGACCCCTGCGAGGTGGAAGCACCAGCTTGTGTTCTTCAAGAGACGTGTTGCAAAGGTTTTGCCGGAGCGTAGTTTGTCGAGTTGCTCTGAGACTTCCGGACGTGATAGTGTCGGCGCACAGCTCTCGGTTGTGCGTATCCGTTGAGATTTGTATGGTTCTTTTATTGTGGGTGCTCAGATATGCTCCGGCCTTTGTACTGGTTTCCCTTCTTTATTTCCGTCACGGTGTGGGTACCATGCACAATGACCAGCCAAAGTAGGCATATGTACTGCCTTTGACCAAAGAAATCTGCTGTGTATAGTCAACGTTGACAACTCATAATACGAGTCACAAATGGTCAGAGAGGAGAACAATAGTTTGGGAACACCAGGGATCAACTAGAAAGCACAAGAACCTTGAATAAGTAATGGCGCGGTGTGGCTACCATGTACAATGACAAACCAAAGAAGGCATATGTCACTGACCATGACCAAAGAATGTCATTATGTGTGGTCATTTCTGACAACTCATAACACAAGTCAAAAATGGTCAGAGGGGGAAACAATGGTTTGTGAATACTAGTTATCGACTAGCAAGTACAAAGACCTTCATACGTAGTGGGAGAGTGTGGCTACCATGCACAATGACCAACCAAAGTATGCATATGTCATTGACCATGACCAAAGAATTTCACTTGATGTGGTCAACGTTGACAACTCACGACAAAATTCACATATAGCGAGAGGGGGTAACAATGGTTTGGGCACACTAGCTATCAAGTAGAAAGCACAAAGACCTTCACTAGGTGGAGACACGGCGTGGCAACCATTTACAGTGACAAACAAAAGTAGCCATATGCCACTAACCGTGACCAACAAAATTTCACAGTGTGTGGACAACGTTGAAAACTCATAACACAAGTCACAAATGGTCAGAGGGGGAATCAATGGGTTGGGAAAACTAGTTATAAACTAGCAAGTACAAAGAACTTCAACAAGTAGTGGCACGGTGTGGCTAGCGTGCATAGTGACCAATCAAAGGATGCACATGTCACTGACTATGACCAAAGACATCCACTATGTGTGGTCAACATTGACAAATCATAACACGAGTCATAAATGGTCAAAGGGAGAGACAATGGTTTGGCAAACCTATGTATCAACTAGACAGGACAAAGGTGGTGGCACGGTGTGGCTACAATGCAGACCAAAAAACAAAACTAGGCATATGACACTGACCATGAGCAAAGAATTTCAGTATGGGTGGTCAACGTTCACAACCCATAACACGAGAACAATGGTTTCGGAATAATAGTTTTCAACTAGCACTGGCCATGACCAAAGAATTTCACTTCACGTGGTCAACGTTGACAACTCACAACAAGAGTCACGGATAGTGAGAGTGGATAACAATGCTTTGGGAACACTATATATGAACTAGAAAGCACATAGACCTTCAATACGTAGTGACACAGCGTGGCAACCATGTACACTGACAAACCAAAGTAGGCATACACCACTAACCATGACCACACAAGTCTCACAACGTGTGGTCAGCGTTGGAAACTCATAACACGAGTCACAAATGGTCAAAGGGGGAAACAATGGGTTGGGAACAATTGTTTTCAACTAGCAAGTACAAAGACCTTCAACAAGTAGTGGCACGGTGTGGCTAGCGTGCACAGTGACCAACCAAAGGATGCATACGTCACTGACTATGACGAAAGAAGTCAACTATGTGTGGTCAACATAGACAACTCGTAATACGAGTCACAAATCGTTAGAGGGAGAGACAATGGAATGGGAGCCCTGTGTAGCGACTATAAATGACAAAGAACTTCAATAAGTAGTACCACGGTGTCGCCATATGCACACCAAACAACCAAACAAGGCATATGTCATTGACCATGACCAAAGAATTTCAACATGGGTGGTCAACGTTCACAACCCATAACACGCGTCACAAATGGTCAGAGGGGGAAACAATGGTTCCCAAATATTAGTTTTCAACTAGCAAGGACAACGACCTTTAATAAGTAGTAGCAAGGTGTGGCTACCATGCACAATGACCGATCAAAGTAGGCATATGTACTGCCTTTGGCCAAAGAAATCCGCAATGTCTGGTCAACGTTGACACCCCATAAATCGAGTCACAATTGGTCAGAGGGGGAACAATGGATTCGGAACACCAGGTATCAACTAGCAAGCACAAGGACCTTCAATGAGTAGTGGCATGGTGTGACTACCATGTACAATGACCAACCAAAGTAGGCATATGTCACTGACCATGACCAAAGAATGTCACCATGTGTGGTCAACTTTGACGACTCATAACAGGAGTCACAGATGGTCAGAGGGGGAAACAATGGGTTGTGAATACTACTTATCCACTAGCAAGTAGAAAGACCTTCATTATGCAGTGGCATAGTGTGGCTACCATGCACAGTGACCAACCAAAGTATGGATATGTCACTGACCATGACCAAAGAATTTCGCTTCACGTGGTCAATATTGACAACTCACAACAAGAGTCACTGATAGTCAGAGGGGGTAACAATGGTTTGGGAATACTAGCTATATACTAGAAAGCACAACGACCTTCAATACCTAGTGAGACGGTGTGGTAACCATGTACACTGACAAACCAACATAGGCATATGCCACTGACCATGAACAAAAGAGTTTCACAGGATGTGTTCAACGTTCAAAACTCATAACACGAGTCAGAGATCATCAGAGGGGGAAACAATGGGTTGGGAATAGTAGTTATCAACTAGCAAGTTAAACGACCTTCAACAAGTAGTGGCACGGTGTGGCTAGCGTGTACATGACCAACCAAAGGATACATTCATCAATTACTATGACCAAAGAAGTCCACTATGTGTGGTCAACACTGACAGCTCATAACACAATTCACAAATGGTCAGAGGGAGGGACAATGGTTTGGGAACCATATGTAGCGACTAGGAAGGACGACAAACTTCATTGAGTAGTGGCATGGTGTGGTTACTATGCACACCGAACAACCAAACTAGGCATATGCCACTGACCATGACCAGAGAATTTCAATATGGGTGATCAACGTTCACAACCCATAAAAGGAGTCACAAATGGTCGGAGGGGGAAACAATGGTTTCAGAATATTTGTTTTTCAACTAGCAAGTACAACATCCATCAATAATTTGTAGAATAGTGTGGCTACCATGCACAATGACCAACCAAAGCATGCATATGTACTGCCTTTCACCAAAGGAATCTGCTGCGTGTGGTCAAAGTAAACAGCTCATTATACTAGTCACAAATGGTCAAAGGGGGGGGGGGGATGGTTTGGGAACACCAGGTATCGACTAGCAAGCACAAGGACCTTCAATACGTAGTGGCACGGTGTGGCTACCATGTACAATGACCAACCAAAGTAGGCATATGTCACTGACCATGACCAAAGAAGGTCACTATGTGTGGGCAACTTTGACAACTTATAATACGAGTCACGAATGGTCATACGGGGAAACAATGGGTTGTGAATACTAGTTATGGACTAGCAAGTAAAAAGACCTTCAACATGCAGTGGCACAGTGAGGCTACCATGCACAGTGACCAACCAAAGTATGCATATGTCACAGACCATGAACAAAGAATTTCACTTCATGTAGTCAATGTTGACAACTCACAACAAGAGTCACAGATAGTGAGAGGGGGTAACAATACATGGGGAACACTTGCTATAAACTAGAAAGCACAAAGACCTTCAATACGTAGTGACACGGCATGGCAACCATGTACAGTGACAAACCAAAGTAGGCATATGCCACTAACCATGACCAAATGAATATCAAAGTGTGTGGTCAACGTTGAAAACCGATAACACGAGTCACAAATGGTCAGAGGGGGAAATAATGGATGGGGAACTCTAGGTATCAACTAGCAAGTACAAAGACCATCAACAAGTAGTGGCACGGTGTGGCTAGCCAGCACAATGAGCAACCAAATGATACACACGTCATGACCAAAGAAGTATACTATATATGGTCAACATTGAGAGCTCATAACACGAGTCACAACTGGTCAGAGCTCTGGAAAAACCCTGGCACAAGTCTGGCACGACTCTCGCACAACTCTGGCACAACTCTGGCACAATTGTGGCACAACTCTGGGACAACTCTATGACAACTCTGGCATCACTCTGGCAAAACTCTGGCAAAATCCTGGTACAACTCTGGCATAACTGTGGCACAACTGTTGCACAAGCCTGGCACAACTCTGGTACAACTCTGGCATAACTCTTGCACAATTCTGGCACAACGCTGGCACAACTCTGGCACACCTTTGGAACAACTCTGGCACGACTCAGCACAAATATGGCACAACTCTGGCACAACTATGGCACAACTCAGGTACAACTCCAGAACACATCTGGCACAGCTCTGGGACATCTCTGGCACAACTTGGTACATCTCTGGCACAACTCTGGCACAGCTATGGCACAACTCTGGCATAACTATTGCAAAATTCTCAGATAACTCTGGCACAACATTGGCACAACTGTGGTACAACTCTGGCATAAATATGTCACAACTCTCGCACAACTCTGGCTAAACTTGGGCACAACTCTGGAACAACTATGGCACAACTCTGGGACAACACTGGCAATACTCTGGCAGCACTCTCGCACAACTCCGGCAAAACTCTGGCACAACTCTGGCACAACTCTGGTACAAACTGGCACAACCCTGGCACGACTCTTGCACAACTCTGGCACAACTCTAGCACAACTCTGGCACAACTCTGGCACAACTCGAGCACAATTCTGGCACAACTCTGGCACAACCCTGGCACAACTAGGCACAACTCTGGCACAACTCTGACACAACTCTGGTACAGCTCCTGCACAACTCTGGCACAAATCTGGCACAAATCTGGCACAAATCTGGCACAGCTCTGGCACAACTCAAGCACAACTCTGGCACAACTCCGGCACAACTTTGGCACAACTCTCGCATAGATCTGGCACAGCGCTGGCACAACTCTGGCACAACTCTAGCACAACTCAGGCACAACTCTGGAACACCTCTGGCACATCTCTGGCACACCTCTGGCACAACTCTGGAACAACTCTGGCACAACTCAGGTATAACTCTGGCAGAACACTCGCACAACTCTGGCACAAATCTGGCACACCTCTGGCACAACTCTGGCACTACTCTAACGCAACTCTGGCACTATTATGGCACAACTCTGGCACCACTCTTGCACAACTATGGCACAACTCAGGCACAACTCTAGCACACCTCTTTAACAACTCTGGTACACCTCTTGCATAACTCTCGCACAACTCTGGTACAGCTCTGGATCGACTCTGGCTCAACTCTGGCACAACTCTGGCACCACTCTGGCACAACGCTTGCACACCTCTGGCGCAGCTGTGGCACGACTCTGGAACAACTTTAGCACAACTATCGCACAGCTCTTGTACACCTCTGGCACGACTCTGGCACACCTCTGGCACGATTGTGGCACAACTCTAGCACAACTCTGGCAATACTCTGGCACAACTCTGGCACAACTCTGGCACAACTCTGGCACAACTCTGGCACAGCTCTGGCACAACTCTGGCACAACTCTCGCACAACTCTCGCACAATTCTGGTACAACTCTGGCACAACTCTGGCACAACTCTGGCACAACTCTGGAACAACTCTGGCACAACTCTGGCACAACTCTGGCACAACGCTTTAACAACTCTGGCACACCTCTCACACAACTGTCGCACAGCTTTGGCACAGCTCTTGCACGGCTCTGGCACAACTCTAGCACAACTCCGGCACAACTCTGGCACAACTCTTGCATAGATCTGGCACAGCTCTGGCACAACTCTGACACTACTCTGGCACAACTCTGGCACAGCTCTGTCACAGCTCTGGCATGACTCTGGCACAGCTCTGGCACGACTCTGGTACAACGCTGGCACAACTCTGGCACAACTCTGGCACAACTCTGGCACAACTCTGGCACA
>SZWC01000160.1:169914-181693 GCA_023375785.1 Penium margaritaceum | reverse complement strand
GGGGGGGGGGGGGGGGGGGGGGGGGGGGAGCGGCCGTGTTGTGCTACCTCAACTCTACCTTCGAGCCTTAGCCGTGGGGGGTAGGGGGGGGGGTGTCATTATCCGGTCGCAAATCTGTCCTCCAGGTCGTCCATGGAACATCCCACTAGAGGGGTGGGAGGGAGTATTCCAGTGAAGGCACCTACGCATATCAAATAAACAAAAATCGACCTGGTACCAAAGGGAGAAACCTTTTGCTATTTGTTGACTATCAAGTGCAAATACTTTCAACAAGTATTGGAACAGTGTGGCTACCATGTACAATTACCAACCATATTAGGCATTTGCCACTTACCATGACCAAATAACTTTACTATGTGTGATAAACGTTGACAACCCATAATATGGGCCAAAATTTGGCAGAGGGGGAAACAATGGGTTGGGAACACCAAGTATCACATAGCAAGCACAGGGGGCTTCAATACGTTGTGGCACGGTGTGGAGACCATGCACGATGACCAACCAAAGTAGGCATATGTCACTGACCATGACCAATTAATGTCACAAAGTGTGGTAAACTTTGACAACTCATAACACGAGTCACAAATGGTCAGGGTGGAAGACAATGGTTTGTGAATACAAGGTATATTCTACCAAGTACAAATACCTTCAATATGTTGTGGTACAATGTGGCTTCAATGCATAGTGACCAACCAAAGTATGCATATGTCACTAGCCATGACCAATAGATTTCACTTCATGTGGTCAACGTTGAAACCACATAACAGGAGTCACAAATGGTCAGAGGGGAAAACAACTGGTTGGGAACACTGGTTATGAACTAGTAAGTACAAAGACCTTCAACAAGTAGTGGCACGGCATGGCTAGCGTGTACAGTGACCAACCAAAGGATGCATACGTCACTAACTACGATCGAATAAGTCCAGTATGTGTGGTCAACATTGACAACTCATAACGCTAGTCCCAAGTGGTCAGAGGGAGAGACGATGGTTTGGGAAGCATATGTATTGACTAGAAAGGACAAAGAACCTCAATACGTAGTGGCACGGTTTGGCTAATATGCACACCAAACAATCAAACTTGGCATATGTCACTGATCATGACCACGGAATTTCAATATGGGTGGTCAATGCTGACCACCCGTAACAGGAGTCACAAACGGTAAGAAGAGGAAACAATGCTATGAGAATATCGGTTCTCAACTACCAAGTACAATGACCTTTAGTCAGTAGTAGCACGGTGTGCCTACCATGCACAATGACCGTTCAAAGTAGGCATATATACTGCCTTTGACCAGAGAGATCCGCTGTGTGTGGTCAACGTTGACAACTCATAATACGAGTCACAGATGGTCACATGGGGAAACTATGGTTTGGGAATACTTGGTATCGACTAGCATGTACAGAGACGTTCGATACGTGTTGGCACGGTATGGCTACCATTCACAATGACCAGCCAAAATATTTTTGTGTCATTGAATATCATGAAAAGTGTTTCACTGTGTCTTGTCAACTTTCATTCTTACGGCTGGGCAATCGCAGGAATGGTTGAGAGGCTATTCAAGCTCAAAGTTGCAAGTATCAAAACTTATTCTGCGTCAATTGTTTATGAATAAACTGAAATTGTTATCATTCTTACTTTTGAAAACAATCCTATAATCTTACACCCCCTTGTTTTATGCCCTTTACCCATAGGAACCCTTTTAATGTCATTTGGACAACATATGAACACCATGTGAGTTGGCTTATTGCTTATAGAGCTAGATTATGGAGCAATAGGTCCTGGGTTTTAATCCTTGTACGCGCAATACAGAATAGGTTTGCGACCTGGGGGGGGGGGAGCCGCCGTGTTGTGCTACCTCAACTCTACCTTCGAGCCTAAGCCGTGGGGGGGGGGGGGTAAGGGGGGTGTCATAATGCGGTCGCAAATCTGTCCTCCAGGTCGTCCACGGAACATCCCGCTAGGGGGGTGGGAGGGAGTATTCCAGTGAAGGTACCTATGCGTAACAAAAAAAAAAAACCAACCTGGTACCAAAGGGAGAAACCTTTTGTTATTTATTGACTAGCAAGTGCAAATACTTTCAACAAGTATTGGAACGGTGTGGCTACCATGTACATTTACCAACCAGATTAGGCATGTGCCAATTACCATGACCAAATAACTTTACTATGTGTGGTTAACGTTGACAACCCATAACATGGGCCACAATTTGTTAGAGGGGGGAATAATGGGTTGGGAACACCAAGCATCACATAGCAAGCACAAGGGGTTTCAATACGTTGTGGCACGGTGTGGAGACCATGCACGATGACCAACCAAAGTAGGCATATGTCACTGACCATGACCAATTAATGTCACTAAGTGTGGTAAACTTTGACAACTCATAACACAAGTCACAGATGGTCAGGGTGGAACAAAATGGTTTGTGAATACTAGTTATATTCTAGCAAGTACAAATACCTTCAATATGTCGTGGCACAATGTGGCTTCAATGCACAGTGACCAACCAAGTATGCATGAATCACTAACCATGACTAACAAATTTCACTTCATGTGGTCAACGTTGAAAACACATAACAAGAGTCACATATGGTCAGAGGGGAAAACAATTGGTTGGGAACACTAGTTATCAACTAGCAAGTACAAAGACCCTCAACAAGCAGTGGCACGGCATGGCTAGCGTGCAAAGTGACCAACCAAAGGATACATAAGTCACTGACTACGACCGAATATGTCCAGTATGTGTGGTCAACATTGACAACTCATAACACGAGTTACAAATGGTCAGAGGAAGAGACAATGGTTTGACAAGCCTATGTATTGGCTAGAAAGGACAAAGAACTTCAATACGTAGTGGCACTGTGTGGCTAATATGCACACAAAACAATCAAACTAGGCATATGTCACTGATCATGACCACATAATTTCAATATGGGTGGTCAACGTTGACCAACCATATCACGAGTCACAAACGGTCAGGAGAGGAAACAATGCTATGAGAATATGGGTTTTAAACTACCAAGTAGACCAACCTTCAGTCAGATGTAGCACGGTGTGGCTTCCATGCACGATGACCGACCAAAGTAGGCATATGTACTTCCTTTGACCAAAGAAATCCGATGTGTGTGGTCAACGTTGACAACTCACAATACGAGTCACAAATGGTCAAAGGGGGAAAGAATGGTTTGGGAACATCAAGTATCGTGTAGCAAGTACAAGGGGCTTCAATACGTTGTGGCACGGTGTGGAGACCATGCACAATGACCAACCAAAGTAGGCATATGTCACTAACCATGACCAAATAATGTCACTACGTGTGGTAAATTTTGACAAGTCACAACACGAGCCACAAATGGTCAGGGTGGAAGGTAATGGTTTGTGAATGCTAGTTATCTTCTAGCAAGTACAAATACCTTCAATATGTAGTGGCACAAAGTGGCTTCAATGCACAGTGACCACCCAAAGTATGCATATGTCACTGACCGTGACGAAAGAATTTCACTTCATGTGGTCAACGTTGAAAACGCATAACACGAGTCACAAATGGTCAGAGGGGAAAACAATGGATTGGGAAGCCTATGTATTGGCTAGAAAGGACAAAGAACTTCAGTACGTATTGGCACGGTGTGGCTAATATGCACACCAAGCAACCAAACAGGGCATATGTCACTGATCATGACCAGAGAATTTCAATATGGGTGGTCAACGTTCACCAACAATAACACGGGTCACAAACGGTCAGGAAAGGAAACAATTATATGAGAATATTGGTTCTCAACTACAAAGTACAACGACCTTCAGTCAGTAGTAGCAGGGTGTGGCTACCATGCACAATGTCCGACCAAAGTAGGCATATGTACTGCCTGTGACCAATGAAATGTGCTGTGTGTGGTCCACGTTGACAACTCATAATACGAGTCACAAATGGTCAGAGGGGGAAACAATGGGTTGGAAACACAACGAATCACATAGCAAGCACAAGGGGCTTCAATACGTTGTGGCATGGTGTGGAGACCATGCACGATGACCAACCAAAGTAGGCATATGTCACTGACCATGACCAAATAATGTCACTAAGTGTGGTAAACTTTGACAACTCACAACACGAGTCACAAATGGTCAGAGTGGAAGGTAATGGTTTGTGAATACAAGTTATCTACTAGCAAGTACAAATACCTTCAATATGTAGTGGCACAATGTGGCTTCAATGCACACTGACCAACCGAAGCATGCATATGTCACCGAACATGACGAAAGAATTTAACTTCATGTGGTCAACGTTCAAAACGCACAAGACGAGTCACAAATGGACGAAGGGGAAAACAATGGGTTGGGAACGCTAGTTATCAACGAGGAAGTACAAAGACCTTCAACAAGCAGTGGCACGGTATGGCTAGCATGCACAGTGACCAACCAAAGAATGGATACGCCATTGACTAGGACCGAATAAGTCCTCGATGTGTGGTCAACATTGACAACTCATAACACGAGTCACAAATGGTCAGAGGGAGAGACAATGATATAGGAAGCCTATGTATTGACTAGAAAGGACAAATAACTTCAATACGTAGATGCATGGTGTGGCTAATATGCACACCAAACAACCAAACTAGGCACATGTCACGGATCATGACCACAGAATTCCAATATGGGTGGTCAACGTTGACCAACCACAACACAAGTCACAAACGGTCAGGACAAATAACATTGATATGGGAATATTTGTTCTCAACTATCAAGTACAACGACCTTCAGTCAGTAGTAGCACGGTGTGGCTACCATGCACAATGACCGACCAAAGTAGACATATGTACTGCCTTTGACCAAAGAAATCCGCTGTGTGTGGTCAACGTTAACAACTCATAACACGAGTCACAAATGCTTAGAGGGGGACACAATGGTTTGAAAACACCACGTATCACATAGCAAGCACAGGGGGCTTCAATACGTTGTGGCACTGTGTGGGGACCATGCAGGATGACCAACCAAAGTAGGCATATGTCACTGACCGTGACCAAAAAATGTCAGTAAGTGTGGTATATTTTGACAACTCACAACACGAGTCACAAGTGGTCAGGGTGAAAGGTAATGGTTTGTGAATACTAGTTATCTACTAGCAAGTACAAATACCTTCAATATGTAGTGGCACAATGTGGTTTCAATGCATAGTGACCAACCAAAGCATGCATATGTCACTGAACATGACGAAAAAACTTCACTTCATGTGGTCAACCTTTAAAACGCATAACACGAGTCTTAAATGGTCAGAGGGGAAAACAATGGGTTGGGAACGCTAGTTATCAACCAGGAAGTACAAATACCTTCAACAAGTAGTGGCACGGTATGCCTAGCGTACATAGTAACCAACCAGAGGATGCATACGTCACTGACTACGACCGAATAAGTCCACTATTTTGGTCAACATTGACAACTCATAACACGAGTCACAAATGGTCAGAGGGAGAGAAAATGGTTTGGGAAGCCTATGTATTGACAAAAAAGGACAAAGAACTTCAATACGTAGTGGCACGGTGTGGCAAATATGCACACTAAATAACCAAACTAGGAATATGTCACTGATCATGACCATAGAATTTCAATATGGGTGGTCAACATTGACCAACCATAACACGAGTCACAAACGGTGAGGACAGGAAACAATGCTATGGGAATATCGGTTCTCAGCTACCAAGTACAACGACCTTCAGTCAGTAGTAGCACGGTGTGGCTACCATGCACAATGACCGACAAAAGTAGGCTTATGTACTGCCTTTGACCAAAGAAATCCGCTGTGTGTGGTCAACGTTGACAACTCATAATACGAGTCACAAATGGTGAGTGGGGGAAACAATGGTTTGGGAACACCAAGTATCACGTAGCAAGCACAAGGGGCTTCAATACGTTGTGGCACGCTGTGGAGACCATGCACGATGACCAACCAAAGTAGGCATATGTCATTGACCATGACCAAGTAATGTCACCAAGTGTGGTAAACTTTGACAGCTCACAACAAGAGTCACAAATGGTCAGGGTGGAAGGTAATGGTTTGTGAATACTAGTTATCTACTAGCAAGTACAAATACCTTCAATATGTAGTGGCACAATGTGGCTTCAATGCACAGTGACCAACCAAAGTATGCATATGTCACTAACCATGACAAACAAATTTCACTTCACGTGGTCAACGTTGAAAACGCACAACACGAGTCACAGATGGTCAGAGGGGAAAACAATAGATTGGGAACACTAGTTATCAACTAACAAGTACAAAGACCTTCAACAAGCAGTGGCACGGTATGGCTAGCGTGCACAGTGACCAACCAAAGGATGCATACGTCACTGACTACGACCGAATAAGTCCACTATGTGTTATCAACATTGACAACTCATAACACGAGTCACAAATGATCAGAGGGAGATACAATGGTTTGGGAAACCTATGTATTGATTATAAAGGACAAAGAACTTCAATACGTAATGGGACGGTGTGGCTAATATGCACACAAAACAACCAAACTAGGCATATGTCACTGATCATGACCACATAACTTCAATATGGGTGGTCAACGTTGACCAACCATAGGACAAGTCACAAACGGTCAGGACAGGAAACAATGCTATGGGAATATCGGTTCTCAACCACCAAGTACAACGTCCTTCATCCAGTAGTAGCACGGCGTGGCTACCATGTACAATGACCGACCAAAGTAGGCATATGTACTGCCGTTCACCAAAGAAATCCGCTGTGTGTGGTCAACGTTGACAACTCATAATACGAGTCACAAATTGTTACAGGGGGAAACAATGGTTTGGGAATACCAATAATCACATAGCAAGCACAAGGGGCTTCAATACGTTGTGGCAGGGTGTGGAGACCATGCACGATGACCAACCAAAGTAGGCATGTCTCTGACCATGACCAAGTAATGTCACCAAGTGTGGTAAACTATTACAACTCACAACACGAGTCACAAATGGTCAGGGTGGAAGGTAATGGTTAGTGAATACTAGTTATCTACTAGCAAGTACAAATACCTTCAATATGTAGTGGCACAATGTGGCTTCAATGCACAGTGACCAACCAAAGTATGCATATGTCACTAACCATGACGAAAAAATTTCACTTCATGTGGTCAACATTGAAAACGCATAACACGAGTCACAAATGGTCTAAGGGGAAAACAATGGATTGGAAAGCCTATGTAATGGCTAGAAAGGACAGAGAACTTCAATACGTAGTGGCACGGTGTGGCTAATATGCACACCAAGCAACCAAACTAGGCATATGTCACTGATCATGACCACATAACTTCAATATGAGTGGTCAACGTTGACCAACCATAACACGAGTCACAAACGGTCAGGACAGGAAACAATGCTATGGGAATATCGGTTCTCAACTACCAAGTACAACAACCTTCGTTCAGTAGTAGCACCATGTGGCTACAGTGTATCATGACCGACCAAAGTAGGCATATGTACTGCCTTTTACCAAAGAAATCCGATGTGTGTGATCAACGTTGACAACTGATAATACGAGTCACAAATGGTCAGAGGGGGAAACAATGGTTTGGGAACACCAAGTATCACATAGTAAGCACAAGGGGCTTCAATACGTTGTGGCACAGTGTGGAGACCATGCACGATGACCAACCAAAGTAGGCATGTGTCACTGACCATGACCAAATAATGTCAGTAAGTGTGGTATACTTTGACAACTCACACCACGAGTCACAAATGGTCAGGGTGGAGGGTAACGGTGTGTGAATACTAGTTATCTACTAGCAAGTACAAATGCCTTCAATATGTAGTGGCACAACGTGGCTTCAATGCACGGTGACCAACCAAAGTATGCATATGTCACTGAACATGACGAAAGAATTCAACTTCATGTGGTCAACGTTGAAAACGCATAACACGAGTCACAAATGGTTAGAGGGGAAAACAATGGATTGGGAACATTAGTCATCAACTAAGAAGTACAAAGTCCTTCAACAAGTAGTGGCATGGTATGGGTAGCGTGCACAGTGACCAACCAAAGGATGCATACGTCAGTGACTACGACCGAATAAGTCCACTATGTGTGGTCAACATTGACAACTCATAACACGAGTCACAAATGGTCAGAGGGAGACACAATGGTTTGGGAAGCCTATGTATTGATTATAAAGGACAAAGAACTTCAGTACATAGTGGCACGGTGTGGCTAATATGCACACCAAGCAACCAAACTAGGCGTATGTCATTCATCATGACCACATAATTTCAATATGAGTGGTCAACGTTGACCAACCATAACACGAGTCACAAACGGTCAGGACAAGAAACAATGCTATGCGAATATCGGTTCTCAACTACCAAGTACAACGACCTTCAGTCAGTAGTAGCACAGTGTGGCTACCATGCACAATGACCGACCAAAGAAGGCATATGTACTGCCTTTGACCAAAGAAATCCGCTGTGTGTGGTCAACGTTGACAACTCATAATACGAGTCACAAATGGTCAGAGGGGAAAACAATAGTTTGCGAACACCACGTATCACATAGCAAGCACAAGGGGCTTCAATACGCTGTGGCACGGTGTGGAGACCATGCACGATGACCAACTAAAGTAGGCATATGTCACTGACCGTGACGAAAGAATTTCACTTCATGTGGTCAACGTTGAAAACGCATGACACGAGTCACAAACGGTCAGGACAAGAAACAATGCTATGCGAATATCGGTTCTCAACTACCAAGTACAACGACCTTCAGTCAGTAGTAGCACAGTGTGGCTACCATGCACAATGACCGACCAAAGAAGGCATATGTACTGCCTTTGACCAAAGAAATCCGCTGTGTGTGGTCAACGTTGACAACTCATAATATGAGTCACAAATGGTCAGAGGGGGAAACAATGGTTTGGGAACACCAAGTATCACATACCAAGCACAAATGGCTTGAATACGTTGTGGCACGGTGTGGGGACCATGCATGATTACCAACCAAAGTAGGCATATGT
Organism: Penium margaritaceum; assembly: GCA_023375785.1. NCBI lineage: Eukaryota > Viridiplantae > Streptophyta > Zygnematophyceae > Desmidiales > Peniaceae > Penium > Penium margaritaceum. The sequence goes on along the minus strand of SZWC01000160.1, from coordinate 172,688 downwards.
CACTGACCATGACCAAATAATGTCACTAAGTGTGGCAAACTTTGACAACTCAGAACACGAGTCACAAATGGTCAGGGTGGAAGGCAATGGTTTGTGAATACTAGTTATCTACTAGCAAGTACAAATACATTCAATATGTAGTGACATAATGTGGCTTCAATGCACAGTGACCAACCAAAGTATGCATATGTCACTGACCATGATAAAAGAATTTCACTTCATGTTGTCAACGTTGAAAACGCATAACACGAGTCACAAATGGTCAGAGGGGAAAACAATGGGTTAGGAACACTAGTTGTCAACTAGGAAGTACAAAGACCTTCAACAAGCAGTGGCACGGTATGGCTAGCATGCACAGTGACCAACCAAAGGATGCATACGTCACTGACTACGACCGAATAAGTCCACTATGTGTGATCAACATTGACAACTCATAACATGAGTCACAAATGGTTAGAGGGAGATAAAATGGTCTGGGAAGCCTATGTATTGACTAGAAAGGACCAAGAACTTCAATTCGTAGTGGGACAGTGTTGCTAATATGCACAGAAATCAACCAAACTAGGCATATGTCACTGATCATGACCACATAATTTCAATATGGGTGGTCAATGTTGACCAACCATAAGACGAGTCACAAACGGTTACAACAGGAAATAATGCTATGGGAATATTGGTTCTCAACTACCAAGTACAACGACCTTCATTTAGTAGTATACGGTGGGACTACCATGTACAATTACCGACCAAAGTAGGCATATGTACTGCCGTTGACCAAAGAAATCCGCTGTGTGTGGTTAACGTTGACAACTCATAATACGAGTCACAAATGGTCAGAGGGGGAAACAATGGTTTGGGAACACCAAGAATCACATAGCAAGCACAAGGGGCTTCAATACGCTGTGGCATGGTGTGGAGACCATGCACGATGACCAACCGAAGTAGGCATATGTCACTGACCATGAACCAAATAATGGCATTAAGTGTGGTAACCTTTGACAACTCACAACACGAGTCACAAATGGTCAGGGTGGAAGGTAATGGTTTATGAATACTAGTCATCTACTAGCAAGAACAAATACCTTCAATATGTAGTAGCACAATGCGGCCTCAATGCACAGCGACCAACCAAAGTATGCATATGTCACTGAACATGACGAAAATATTTCACTTCATGTGGTCAACGTTAAAAACGCATAACACAAATCACTCAGGGTGATACCGAGTCCAAAATCCTGAGTCTAGCTTTGGACTCGGACTTGCGAGTCCGAGTCCAGTCCTGGACTTGGACTTGCATGTCCGAGTCCAGGATCCGCGAGTCCAGGACTCGCGAGTCCCATGGCACTTGGACTCGCGTGTCGTGGACTTCAACACAGCAATGTTGGAGCTTTTGCCCCATACATTCTTCCATGCATGCATTCTATTGCCATGTTTCATCCATCTATATCCTGTTCTAGGTCAGATTGCCTCACAACGCGATGCCATCTATTACGTTTGTGGGAAAATTTAGAACGTCTTGGACTGAAGACCAGACTTGCGAGTCCGAGTCCAGGCTCAATGACAGACTCGGACTTGCGAGTCTGAGTCTGGACTCGGAATCACGATTCTGTCAAGCCTAGTCTCCTGGACTTTGTATCACCCTTAAGAGTCACAAATGGTCAGAGGGGAAAACAATGGATTGGGAACACTAGTTATCAACTAGGAAGTACAAAGACCTTCAACAAGCAGTGGCACGGTATGGCTAGCGTGCACAGTGACCAACCAAAGGATGCATACGTCACTGACTACGACCGAATAAGTCCACTATGTGTGCTCAACATTGGCAACTCATAACACGAGTCACAAATGGTCAGAGGGAGAGACAATGGTTTGGGAAACCTATGTATTGACTATAAAGGACAAATAACTTCAATACGTAGTGGCACGGTGTGGCTAATATGCACACCTTTCAACCAAACTAGGCATATATCACTGATCATAACCACATAATTTCAATATGAGTGGTCAACATTGACCAACCATAACACGAGTCACAAACGGTCAGGACAGGAAACAATTCTATGGGAATATGGGTTCTCAACTACCAAGTACAATGACCTTCACTCAGTAGTAGTATGGTGTGGGTACCATGTACAATGACCGACCAAAGTAGGCATATGTACTGCCTTTGACCAAGGAAATCCGCTGTGTATGGTCAATGTTGACAACTCATTATACGAGTCACAAATGGTCGGAGGGGAAAACAATGGTTTGGGAGCACCAAGTATCACATAACAAGCACAAGGGGCTTCAATACGTTGTGGCACGCTGTGGAGACCATGCACGATTACCAACCAACGTAGCCATATGTCACTGACCATGACCAAATAATGTCACTAAGTGTGGTAAACTATGACAACTCACAACACGAGTCACAAATGGTCGGGATGGAAGGTAATGGTTTGTGAATACTAGTTATATACAAGCAAGTACAAATACCTTCAATATGTAGTGGCACAATGTGGCTTCAATGCACAGTGACCAACCAAAGTATGCATATGTCACTGAAGAGGACGAAAGAATTTCACTTCATGTGGTCAACGTTGAAAACGCATAACACGAGTCACAAATGGTCGGATGGGAAAACAATGGGTTGAGAACACTAGTTATCAACTAGGAAGTACAAAGACCTTCAACAAGCAGTGGCACGGTATGGCTAGCGTGCACAGTGACCAACCAAAGGATGCATACGTCACTGACTACGACTGAACAAGTCCACCATGTGTGGTCAACAT
>SZWC01000160.1:97289-130834 GCA_023375785.1 Penium margaritaceum | reverse complement strand
CCCCCCCCCCCGGCTTAGGCTTGAAGGTAGAGTTTAGGTAGCACAACACGGCCGCCCCCCCCCCCCCAGGTCGCTAGCCTATTCTATATTGCGCGTACGAGGATTCAAACCCAGGACCTATCGCTCCAGAGTCTAACTCTATAAGCACTAAGCCAACTCACATGGTGTTCATATGTTGTCCAAATGACACTATAAGGGTTCCTATGGGTAAAGGGCATAAAATAAGGGGGTGTAAGACTATAGGGTAGTTTTCAAAAGGATGAATGAGAACAATTTCAGTTTATCCCTAAGCAATTGATGCAGACAAAGATTTGAATCTAGCAACTTCGAGCTTGAATAACCTCTCAACCATTGCTGCGATTCACCAGCCGTAAGAAGGAAAATTGACAAGACACTGTGAAACTGTTTTTATCACATTCAATGACACAGTAATGTTTTGGGTGGTCATTGTCCACGGTAGCCATACCATGCCACCACTTGTCGAAGGTCTTTGTACTTTCTAGTCGATACCAAGTATTCCCAGACCATTGTTTCCCCCTCTGACCATTTGTGACTCGTATTATGAGTTGTCAACGTTGACCACACACAGCGGATTTCTCTGGTCAAAGGCAGTATATATGCCTATTTTGGTCCGTCATTGTGCATGGTAGGCACACCGTGCCACTATGTATTAAAGTTCGTTGCCCTTTCTAGTCAATGTATATGCTTCTCAAACCATTGTCTCTCCCTCTGACCATTTGGGACTGGCGTTATGAGTTGTCAATGTTGACCACACAAAGTGGAGTTATTCGGTCGTAGTCAGGGACGTATGCGTCCTTTGGTTGGTCACTGTGCACATTAGCCATACAGTGCCACTGTTGTTGAAGGTCTTAGTACTTGCTAGTTGATAACTAGTGTCCCCAAACCATTGTTTTCCCCTCTGACCATTTGTGACTCATGTAATGCGTTTTCAACATTGACCACATACGTTTAACTTGTTCGTCATGGTTAGTGACATATGCATACATTGGTTGGTCACTGTGCATTGAGGCCAAATTGTGCGACTACGTATTGAAGGTATTTGTACTTGCTAGTAGATAACTAGTATTCACACACCATTACCTTCCACCCTGACCATTTGTGACTCGTGTTGTGAGTTGTCAAAGTTTACCACACTTACTGACATTACCTGGTCATGGTCACTGACATATGCCTACTTTGGTTGGTCATCGTGAATGGTCTCCACACCGTGCCATAACGTATTGAAGCCCCTTGTGCTTGCTATGTGATAGTTGGTGTTCCCAAACCATTGTTTCCCCCTCTGACCATTTGTGACTTGTATGATGAGTTGTCAACGTTGACCACACACAACGGATTTCTATGGTCAAAGGCAGTACATATGCCTACTGTGGTTGGTCATTGTACATGGTAGCCACACCGGCTACTACTGACTGAAGGTCGTTGTACTTGGTATTTGAGAACCGATATTCCCATAGCATTGTTTCCTGTCCTAGCCGTTTGTGACCCGTGTTATGGTTGGTCAACGTTGACCACCCATATTGAAATTCTGTGGTCATGATCAGTGACATATGCCTAGTTTGGTTGTTTGGTGTGCAAATTAGCCACACCGTGCCACTACGTATTGAAGTTCTTTGTCCTTTCCAGTCAATACATAGGCTTCCCAAACCATTGTATCTCCCTCTGACCATTTGTGACTCGTGTTATGAGCTGTCAATGTTGACCACACATAGTGGACTTATTCGGTCGTAGTCAATGACGTATGCATCCTTTGGTTGGTCACTGTGCACGCTAGCCATACCGTGCCACTACTTGTTGAAGGTCTTTGTACTTCCTTGTTGAAAACTAGTGTTCCCAATCGATTGTTTTCCCCTTTGACCATTTGAGACTCGTGTTGTGCGTTTTTAATGTTGACCGCATGAAGTGAAATTCTTTCGTCATGTTCAGTGACATATGCATAGTTTGGTTGGTCACTCTGCATGGAAGCCACATTGTGCCACTACATGTTGAAGGTAGTTGTACTTGCTAGTAGATAACTAGTATTCACAAACCATTACCTTCCACCCTGACCATTTGTGACTCGTGTTGTGAGTTGTCAAAATCTACAACACTTAGTGACATTATTTGGTCATGATCAGTGACATATGCGTACTTTGGTTGGTCATTGTGCATGGTTTCGACACGGTGCCACAACGTATTGAAACCCCTTGTGCTTGCTTTGTGATACTCGGTGTTCCCAAACCATTGTTTCCCCCTCTGACCATTTGTGACTTGTATTATGAGTTGTCAACATTGACCACACAGAGCGGATTTCTTTGGTCAAAGGCAGTACATATGCCTACTTTGGTCAGTCATTGTACATGATAGCCACACCGTGCTACTACTGAATGAAGGTCGTTTTACTGGGTAGTTGAGAACCAATATTCCCATAGCATTGTTTCTTGTCCTGACTATTTGTGACTCGTGTTATGGTTGGTCAACGTTGACCACCCATATTGAAATTCTGTGGTCATAATCAGTGACATATGCCTAGTTTGGTTGTTTGATGTGCATATAAGCCACACCGTGCCACTACGTACTGAAGTTATTTGTCCTTTCTAGTCAATACATAGGCTTCCGAAACCATTGTATCTCCCTCTGACCATTTGTGACTCTTGTTATGAGCTGTCAATGTTGACCACACAAAGTGGACTTATTCGGTCGTTGTCAGTGACCTATGCATCGTTAGGTTGGTCACTGTGCACTCTAGCCATACTGTGCCACTGCTTGTTGAAGGTCATTGTACTTCCTAGTTGATAACTAGTGTTCCCAATCCATTGTGTTCCCCTCTGACCATTTGAGACTCGTGTTATGCATTTTCAACGTTGACCACATGAAGTTAAATTCTTTCGTCATGTTGAGTGACATATAAATACTTTGGTTTGTCATTGTGCATGGAAGCCACATTGTGCCACTACATATTGAAGGTAGTTGTACTTGCTAGAAGATAACTAGTATTCACAAACCATTACCTTCCACCTGACCATTTGTGACTCGTGTTGTCAGTTGTCAAAATCTACCACACTTAGTGACATTATTTGGTCATGGTCAGTGAGAGATGCCTACTTTGGTTGGTCATCGTGCATGGTCTCCACACCATGCAACAACGTATTGAAGCCCCTTGTGCTTGCTATGTGATAATTGATGTTCACAAACCATTGTTTCCCCCTTGACCATTTGTGACTCGTATTATGAGTTGTCAACGTTGACCACACTGAGCCGATTTCTTTGGACAAAGGCAGTACATATGCCTACTTTGGTCGGTCATTGTACATGGTAGCCACACTGTGCTACTACAAAATGAAGGTCGTTGTACTTGGTAGTTGAGAACCGATATTCCCATAGCATTGTATCCTGTCCTGACCGTTTGTGACTCGTGTTATGGTTGGTCAGCGTTGACCACCCATATTGAAATTATGTGGTCATGATCAGTGACATATGCCTAGTGTGGTTGCTTGGTGTGCATACTAGCCACACCGTGCCACTACGTACTGAAGCTCTTTGTCCTTTCTAGTCAATATATAGGCTTCCCAAACCATTTTCTCTCCCTCTGACCATTTGTGACTCGTGTTATGAGTTGTCAATAGTGACCACACATAGTGGACTTATTCGGTAGTAGTCAGTGACGTATGCATCCTTTGGTTGGTCACTATGCACGCTAGTCATATCATGCCACTACTTGTTGAAGGTCTTTGTACTTGCTAGTTGACAACTAGTGTTCCCATCCATTGTTTTCCCCTCTAACCATTTGTGACTCGTGTTATGCGTTTTCAACGTTGACCACATGAAGTGAAATTCTTTTGTCATGGTCAGTGACATATGCATACTTTGGGTGGTCACTGTGCATTGACGCCACATTGTGCCACTACATATTGAAGGTATTTGTACTTGCTAGAAGATAACTAGTACTCACAAACCATTACCTTCCACCCTGACCATGTGTGACTCGTGTTGTGAGTTGTCAAAGTTTACCACACTTAGTGACCTAATTTGGTCATGGTCATTGACATATGCCTACTTTGGTTGGTCATCGTGCATTGTCTCCACACCCTGCCACAACGTATTGAAGCCTCTTGTGCTTTCTATGTGATACTTGGTGTTCCCAAACCATTGTTTCCCCCTCTCACCACTTGTGACTCTTATTATGAGCTGTCAACGTTGACCACACATAGCGGATTTCTATGGTCAAAGGCAGTACATATGCCTACTTTGGTCGATCATTGTACATGGTAGCCACGCCGTGCTACTACTGAATGACGATCGTCGTACTTGCTAGTTGAGAACCGATATTCCCATAGCATTGTGTCGTGTCCTGACCGTTTGTGACTCGTGTTATGGTTGGTCAACGTTGACCACTCATATTGAAATTATGTGGTCATCATCAGTGACATATGCCTAGTTTGGTTGTTTGATGTGCATATTAGCCGCACCGTGCCACTACATATTGAAGTTATTTGTCCTGTCTAGTCAACACATAGGCTTCCCAAACCATTTTCAATCCCTCGGACCATTTGTGACTCGTGTTATGAGTTGTCAATGTTGACCACACATAGTGGACTTATTCGGTAGTAGTCAGTGACGTATGCATCCTTTGGTTGGTCACTGTGCACGCTAGTCATACCGTGCCACTACTTGTTGAAGGTATATGTACATGCTAGTTGACAACTAGTGTTCCCATCCATTGTTTTCCCCTGTAACCATTACTGACTCGTCTTATGCGTTTTCAACGTTGACCACATGAAGTGAAATTCTTTCGTCATGGTCAGTGACATATGCCTACTTTGGGTGGTCACTGTGCATTCAAGCCACATTGTGCCACTACATATTGGAGGTATTTGTACTTGCTACAAGATAACTAGTATTCACAAACCATTACGTTCACCCTGACCATGTGTGACTCGTGTTGTGAGTTGTCAAAGTTTACCACACTTCGTGACATTATTTGGTCATGGTCAGTGACATATGCCTACTTTGGTTGGTCATCATGCTTGGTCCCCACATCGTGCCACAATGTATTGAAGCTCCTTGTACTTGCTATGTTATATGTGGTGTTCCCAAACCATTGATTCCCCTTCTGACCATTTGTGACTCGTATTATGAGTTGTCAACGTGGACCTCACACAACGGACGTCTTTGGTCAAAGGCACTAAACATGCCTACTTTGGTCGGTCATTGTGCATGGTAACCAAACCTCGCTACTGCTGACTGAAGATCATTGTACTTGGTAGTAGAGAACCAGTATTTGGATAGCATTGTTTCCTCTTCTGACCGTATGTGACTCGTGTTATGGTTGGTCAACGCTGACCACCCATATTGAAATTCGCTCATCATGATTAGTGACATATGCATAGTTTGATTATTTGGTGTGCATATTAGCCACACCGTGCCACAACGTATTCAAGTTCTCTGTCCTTTCTAGTCAATACATAGGCTTCCCAAACCATTGTCTCTCCCTCTGACCATTTGTGACTCGTGTTATGAGTTGTCAATGTTGACTACACATAGTGGACTTATTCGGTCGTAGTCAGTGACGTATGCATCCTTTGGTTGGTCACTGTGCACGCTAGCCATACTATGCCACTGCTTGTTGAAGGTCTTTGTACTTCCTAGTTGATATCTAGTGTTCCCAATCCATTGTTTTCCCCTCTGACCATTTGTGACTCGTGTTATGCGTTTTAACGTTGACCACATGAAGTGAAATTCTTTCGTCATGTTCAGTGACATATGCATACTTTGGTTGGTCATTGTGCATTGAAGGCACACTGTGCCACGACATATTGAAGGTATTTGTACTTAATAGTAGATAACTAGTATTCACAAACCATTGTCTTCCAGCCTGACCATTTGTGACTCGTGTTATGAGTTGTCAAAGTTTCCCACACTTAGTGACATTGTTTGGTCATGGTCAGTGACATATGCCTACTTTGGTTGGTCATCGTGCATGGTCTCCACACCGTGCCACAACGTATTGAAGCCCCCTGTGGTTGCTATGTGATACTTGGTGTTCCCAAACCATTGTTTCCCCCTCTGACCATTTGTGACTCATATTCTCAGTTGTCAACGTTGACGACACACAGCGGATGTCTTTGATCAAAGGCACTACATATGCCTACTTTGGTCGGTCATTGTGCATGGTAGCCACACCGTGCTACTACTGACTGAAGATCGCTGTACTTGGTAGTTGAGAACCAATATTCCCATAGCATTGTTTCATGTCCTGACCGTCTGTGATTCGTGTTATGGTTGGTCAACGTTGACCACCCATATTGAAATTATGTGGTCATAATCAGTGACATATGCCTTGTTTGATTGTTTGGTGTGCATATCAGCCACACATTGCCACTGCGTATTGAAATTCTTTGTCCTTTATAGTCAATATACAGGCTTCCCAAACCATTGTCTCTCCCTCTGACCTTTTGTGACTCGTGTTATGAATTGTCGATGTTGACCACACATAGTGGACTTATTCGGTCGTAGTCAGTGACATATGCATCCTTTGGTTGGTCACTGTGCACGCTAGCCATACCGTGCCACTGCTTGTTGAAGGTCTTTGCACTTCTTAGTTGATAAACAGTGTTCCCAACCCATTGTTTTCCCATCTGACCATTTGTGACTCGTGTTAAGTGTTTTCAACGTTGACCACATGAAGTGGAATTCTTTCGTCATGTTCATTTACATATGCATACTTTGGTTGGTCACTGTGCATTGAAGCCACATTGTGCCACTACATATTGAAGGTATTTGTACATGCTAGTATATAACTTGTATCCACAAACCAATACCTTCAACCCTGACCTTGTGTGACTCGTGTTGTGAGTTGTCAAAGTTTACCACACTTAGTGACATTATTTGGTCATGGCCAGTGACATATGCCTACTTTGGTTGGTCATCGTGCATAGTCTCCACACCGTGCTACAATGCATTGAAGCCCCTTGTGCTTGCTATGTGAAACTTGGTGTTCCCAAACCATTGCTTCCCCCTCTGACCATTTGTGACTTGTATATGAGTTGTCAACGTTGACCACACACAGCAGATTTCTTTGGTCAAAGGCAGTACATATGCCTTATTTGGTCGGTCATTGTGCATGGTAGCCACACCGTGCTACTACTGACTGAACGTCGTGGTACTTGGTAGTTGATAACCGATATTCCCATAGCATTGATTCCTGTTCTGACCGTTGGTGACTCGTGTTATGGTTGGTGAACGTTGACCACCCATATTGAAATTCTGTGGTCATGATCAGTGACATATGCCTAGTTTGGTTGTTTGGTGTGCATATTGGCCACACCGTGCCACTACGTACTGAAGTTCTTTGTCCTTTGTAGTCAATACATAGGCTTCCCAAACCATTGTCTCTCCCTCTGACCATTTTTAACTCGTGTTATGAGTGGTCAATGTTGACCACACATAGTGGACTTATTCGGTCGTAGTCAGTGACGTATGCATACTTTGGTTGGTCACTGGGCATGCTAGCCATACCGTGCCACTGCTTGTTGAAGGTCTTTGTACTTCCTAATTGATAACTAGTGTTCCCAATCAATTGTTTTCCCCTCTGACCATTTGTAACTCGTGTTATGCGTTTTCAATGTTGACCACATGAAGTGAAATTCTTTCGTCATGTTCAGTGAAATATGCATACTTTGGTTGGTCACTGTGCATTGAAGCCACGTTGTGCCACTACATATTGAATGTATTTGTACTTGCTAGTAGATAACTAGTATTCACAAACCATTACCTTCAACCCTGACCATTTGTGACTCGTGTTGTGAGTTGTCAAAGTTTACCACACACAGTGACATTAGTTGATCATGGTCAGTGACATATGCCTTCTTTGGTTGGTAATCGTGCATGGTCTCCACACCGTGCCACAATGTATTGAAGCCCCTTGTGCTTGCTATCTGATACTTGGTGTTCCCAAACCATTGTGTCCTCCTCTGACCATTTGTGACTCGTATTATGAGTTGTCAACGTTGACCACACAAAGCGGATTTCTTTGGTCGAAGGCAGTACATATGCCTACTTTGGTCGGTCATTCTGCATGGTAGCCACACCATGCTACTACTGACTGAAGGTCGTTGTACTTGGTACTAGAGCCGATATTCCCATAGCATTGTTTCCTGTCCTGACCATTTGTGACTTGTGTTATGGTTGGTCAACGTTGACCACCCATGTTGAAAACATGTGGTCAATATCAGTGACATATGCCTAGTTTGGTGTGCATATTAGCCACACCGTGCCACTACGCATTGAAGTTCTTTGTCCTTTATAGTCAATACATAGGCTTCCCAAACCATTGTCTCTCCATCTTACCATTTGTGCCTCGTGTTATGGGTTGTCAATGTTGACAACACATAGTGGACTTATTTGGTTATAGTCAGTGACGTATGCATCCTTTGGTTGGTCATTGTGCACGCTAGCCATACCGTGCCACTGCTTGTTGAAGGTCTTTGTGCTTCCTAGTTGGAAACTAGTGTTCCCAATCCATTGTTTTCCCCTCTGACCATTTGTGACTAGTGTTATCTGTTTTCAACGTTGACCACATGAAGTGAAATTCTTTCAACATGTTCAGTGACATATGCATACTTTGGTTGGTCAATGTGCATTGAAGCCACATTGTGCCACTACATATGGGAAGGTATTTGTACTTGCTATTAGATAACTGGTATTAAAAAACCATTACCTTCCACCCCGACCATTTGTGAATCGTGTTGTGAGTTGTGAAAGTTTACCACACTTAGTGACATTACTTGGTCACGGTCAGTGACATATGCCTACTTTGGTTGGTCATCGTGCATGGTCTCCACACCGTGCCACAACGTATTGAAGCCCCTTGTGCTTGCTATGTGATACTTGGTGTGCCCAAACCATTGTTTCCCCCTCCAACCATTTGTGACTCGTATTATGAGTTGTCAACGTTGACCACACACAGTGGATTTCTTTGGTCAAAGGCATGAACATGCCTACTTTGGTCGGTCATTGTGCATGGTAGCCACACCGTGCTACTACTGACTATTGGTCGTTGTACTTGGTAGTTGAGAACCGATATTCCCATAGCATTGTTTCCTCTCCTGACCGTTTGTGACTCCTGTTATGGTTGGTCAACGTTGACGACCCATATTGAAATTCTTTGGTCATGATCGGTGACATATGCCTAGCTTGATTGTTTGGTGTGCATATAAGCCACACCGTGCCACTACGTATTAAAGTTCTTTGTCCTTTCTAGCCAATACATAGGCTTCCCAATCCACTGGTTTCCCCTCTGACCATTTGTGACTCGTGTTATGCGTTTTCAACGTTGACCACATGAAGTGAAATGTGTTCGTCATGGTTGGTGACATATGCATACTTTTGTTGGTCACTGTGCATTGAAGCCACATTGTGCCACTACATATTGAAGGTATTTGACTTGCTAGTAGATAACTAGTGTTCACAAACCATTACCTCCCACTCTGATCATTTGCGACTCGTGTTGTGAGTTGTCAAAGTTTACCACACTTAGTGACATTACTTGGTCATGGTCAGTGACATATGCCTACTTTGGTTGGTCACCGTGCATGGTCTCCACACTGTGCCATAATGTATTGAAGCCCCTTGTGTTTACTATGTGATACTTGGTGGTACCAAACCATTGTTTCCCCCTTTGACCATTTGTGACTCGTATTATGAGCTGTCAACGTTGACCACATACAGCGGATTTCTTTGGTCAAAGGCAGTACATATGCCTACTTTGGTCGGTCGTTGTGCATGGTAGCCACACCGTGCTACTACTGACTGAAGGTTGTTGTGCCTGGTAGTTGACAACCGATCTTCCAGTAGCATTGTTTCCTGTCCTGACCGTTTGTGACTCGTGTTATGGTTGGTCAACGTTGACCACCTAATTGAAATCATGTGGTCATGATTAGTGACATATGCCTAGTTGGTTGTTTGGTGTGCATATTAGCCACACCGTGCCACTACATATTGAAGTTCTTTGTCCTTTCTAGTCAATACATAGGCTTCCCAAAACCATTGTCTCTCCCTCTGACCGTTTGTGACTCGTGTTATGAGTTGTCAATATTGACCACACATTGTGGACTTATTCGGTCGTAGTCAGTGACGTATGCATCCTTTGGTTGAAACTGTGCACGCTCGCCATACCGTGCCACTGCTTGTTGAAGGTCTTTGTACTTCCTAGTTGATAACTTGTGTTCCCAATCCATTGTTTTCCCCTCTGACCATTTGTGACTGGTGTTATGCATTTTCAACGTTGACCACATGAAGTGAAATTCTTTCATCATGTTCAGTGAAATATGCATACTTTGGTTGGTCACTGTGCATTGAAGCCACATTGTGCCTCTATGTATTGAAGGTATTTGTACATGCTTGTGGATAACTAGTATTCACAAACCATTACCTTTCACCCTGATCATTTGTGACTCGTGTTGTGAGTTGTCAAAGTTTCCCACACTTAGTGACATTATTTGGTCATGGCCAGTGACATATGCCTACTTTGGTTGGTCATCGTGCATGGTCTCCACACCGTGCCACAACGTATTGAAGCCCCTCGTGCTTGCTATGAGATACTTGGTGTTCCCAAACCATTGTTTCCCCCTCTGACCATTTGTGACTCGTATTATGCGTTGTCAACGTTGACCACACACAGCGGATTTCTTTGGTCAAAGGCAGTACATATGCCTACTTTGGTCGGTCATTGTACATGGTAGCCACACCGTGCTACTACTGCATGAAGATCGTTGTACTTGGTAGTTGAGAACCGATATTCCCATAGCATTCCTTCTTGTCGTGACCGTTTGTGACTCGTGTTATGGTTATTTTACGTTGACCACCCATATTGAAATTATGTGGTCATGATCAGTGACATATGCCTGGTTTTGTTGTTTGGTGTGCATATTAGCCACAGCGTGCCACTACGTATTGAAGTTCTTTGTCCTTTCTAGTCAATACACCGGCTTCCAAAACCATTTTCTCTCCCTCTGACCATTTGAGACTCGTGTTATGAGTTGTCAATATTCACCACACATAGTGGACTTATTCGGTCGTAGTTAGTGACGTATGGATCCTTTGGTTGGTCACTGTGCACGCTAGCCATACCGTGCCACTGCTTGTTGAAGGTCTATGTACTTGCTAGTTGATAACTAGTGTTCCCAACACATTGCTTTCCCCTCTGACCATTTGTGACTCGTGTTATGCGTTTTCAACTTTGACCACATGAAGTGAAATTCTTTTGTCATGGTCAGTCACATATGCATATTTTGGGTGGTCACTGTGCATTGAAGCCACAATGTGCCACTACATATTGAAGGTATTTGTATTTGGTAATAGAAAACTAGTATTCACAACCCATTACCTTCCATCTTGTCCAGTTGTGACTCGTGGTGTGAGTTGTCAAAGTTAACCACACTTAGTGACATTATTTGGTCATGGTCAGTGACATATGCCTACTTGGTTCGTCATCATGCATGGTCCCCACACCGTGCCACAACGTATTGAAGCCCCCTTGTGCTTGCTATGTGATACGTGGTGTTCTCAAACAAATGTTTCCCCCTCCAGCCATTTGTGACTCATATTATGAGTTGTCAACGTGGACCATACACAGCGGATTTCTTTGGTTAAAGGTAAAAACCATGCCCACTTTGGTCGGTCATTGTGCATGGTAGCCACACCTTGCTACTACTTACTGAAGGTCATTGTACTTAGTAGTTGAAAACCGATATTCTCATAGCGCTGTTTCCTCTCTTGACATATGCATATTTTTGTTGGTCACTGTGCATTGAAGCCACATTCTGCCACAACATATTGAAGGTATTTGGACTTGCTAGCAGAGAACTAGTATTCACAAACCATTACCTTCCACCCCGACCATTTGTGACTCGTGTAGTGAGTTGTCAAAGTTTACCACACTTAGTGACATTACTTGGTCATGGTGAGTGACATATGCCTACTTTGGTTGGTCATCATGCATGGTCTCCACACCGTGCCACAACGTATTGAAGCCCCTTGTGCTTTCTATGTGATGCTTGATGTTCCCAACCCATTGTTTCCCCCTCTGACCATTAATGACTCGTAATATGAGTTGTCAACGTTGACCACACACAGCGGATTTCTTTCGTCAAAGGCAGTACATATGCCTACTTTGGTCGGTCATGGTACATGGTAGCCACACCGTGCTAGTACTGAATGAAGGTCGTTGTACTTGGTAGTTGAGAACCGATATTCCCATAGCGTTGTTTTTTGTCCTGACCGTTTGTGACTTGTGTTATGGTTGGTCAACATTGACCACCCATATTGAAGTTATGTGGTCATGATAAGTGCCATATGCCTAGTTTGGTTGTTTGGTGTGCATATTAGCCACACCGTGCCACTACGTATTGAAGTTCTTTGTCCTTCATAGTCAATACATAGGCTTCCCAAACCAGTTTCCCTCCCTCTGACCATTTGTGACTCGTGTTATGAGCTGTCAATGTTGACCACACATAGTGGACTTATTCGGTCGTAGTCAGTGACGTATGCATCCTTTGGTTGGTCACTGTGCACACTAGCCATACCGTGCCACTGCTTGTGGAAGGTCTTTGTGCTTGCTAGTGAATAACTAGTGTTCCTAATTCATTGTTTTCCCCTCTGACCATTTGTGACTCGTGTTATGCGTTTTCAACATTGACCACATGAAGTGAAATTCTTTCATCATGGTCAGTGACATATGCCTACTTTGGGTGGTCACTGTGCATTGAAGCCACATTGTGCCACTACATGTTGAAGGTGTTTGTACTTGCTAGTAGAAACTAGTATTCACAAACCATTACCTTCCACCCTGACCATTTCTGACTCATGTTGTGAGTTGTCAAAGTTTACCACACTTAGTGACATTACTTGGTCATGGTCAGTGACATATGCCTACCTTTGTTCGTCATCGTGCATGGTCTCCACACCGTGCCAAAACGTATTGAAGCCCCTTGTGCTTGCTACGTGATACTTGGTATTCCCAAACCATTGTTTCCCCCTCTGAGCATTTGTGACTCGTATTATGAGTTGTCAACGTTGACCACACACAACGGATTTCTTTGGTCAAAGGAAGTACATATGCGTACTTTGGTCGGTCATTGGGCATGGTAGCCACACCGTGCTACTACTTAATGAAGGTCGTTGTACTTGGTAGTTGAGAACCGATATTCTCATAGTGTTGTTTCCTGTCCTGACCGTTTGTGACTCGTATTATGGTTGGTCAACGTTGACCACCCATATTGAAATTATGTGGTCATGATATATGACATATGCCTAGTTTGGTTGTTTGGTTTGCATATTAGCCACACCGTGCCACTACGCATTGAATTTCTTTGCCCTTTCTAGTCAATACATAGGCGTCCCAAACCATTTTCTCTCCCTCTCACCATTTGTGACTCGTGTTATAAGTTGTCAATGTTGACCACACATAGTGGACTTACTCAGTCGTAGTTTGTAACGTTTGCATCCTTTGGTTGGTCACTGTGCACGCTAGCCATACCGTGCGACTGCTTGTTGAAGGTCTTTGTACTTGCTAGTTGATAACTAGTGTTCCCAACCCATTGTTTTCCCCTCTGACGATTTGTGACTCGTGTTATCCGTTTTCAACATTGACCACATGAAGTGAAATTCTTTCATCATGGTAAGTGACATAACCTACTTTTGGTGGTCACTGTACATTGAAGCCACATTGTGCCACTACATATTAAAGGTATTTGTACTTGCTAGTAGATAACTAGTTGTCAAAAACCATTACCTTCCACCCTGACCATTTGTGACTCGTGTTGTGAGTTGTCAAAGTTTACCACACTTAGTGACATTACTTGGTTATGGTCAGTGACATATGCCTACTTTGGTTGGTCATCGTGCATGGTCTCCACACCGTGCCACAACGTATTGAAGCCCCCTGTGCTTGGTATGTGATACTTGGTATTCCAAACTCATTGTTTCCCCCTCTGACCATTTGTGACTCGTATTATGAGTTGTCAACATTGACCACACACAACGGATTTCTTTGGTCAAAGACAGTACATATGCGTACTTTGGTCGGTCATTGTGCATGGTAGCCACACCGTGCTACTACTGACTGAAGGTCGTTGTGCTTGGTAGTTGAGAACCGATATTCCCATAGCCTTGTTTTCTGTCCTGGCCGTTTTGCCTCGTGTTATGGTTGGTCAACGTTGACCACCCATATTAAAATTCTGTGGTCATGATCAGTGACATATGCCTAGTTTGGTTGTTTGGTGTGCATATTAGCCACACCGTGCCACTACGTATTGAAGTTCTTTGTTCTTCCTTGTGAATACATAGGCTTCCCAAACCATTGTCTCTCCCTCTGGCCGTTTGTGACTCGTGTTACAAGTAGTCAATGTTAACCACACATAGTGGACTTGTTCGGTTGTACTTAGGGACGTATGCATCCCTTGGTTGGTCATTGTGCATGCTAGCCATACCGTGCCACTGCTTGTTCAAGGTCTTTGTACTTCCTAATTAACATCTAGTGTTCCCAATCCATTGTTTTCCCCTCTGGCCATTTGCGACTCGTGTTATGCGTTTTCAATGTTGACCACTTGAAGTGAACTTCTTTCGTCATGTTCAGTGACATATGCATACTTTCGTTCACTGTGCATTGAAGCCACATTGTGCCAATACATATTGAAGGTATTTGTACTTGCTAGTAGATAACTAGTATTCACAAACCATTACCTTCACCCTGACCATTTGTGACTCGTGTTGTGAGTTTTCAAAGTTTACTACAATTGGTGACATCATTTTGTCATGGTCAGTGACATATGCCTACTTTGGTTGGTCATCGTTCATGGTCTCCACACCGTGCCACAACGTATTGAAGCCCCTTGTGTATGCTTCGTGACACTTGGTGTTCCCAAACCATTATTCCCCCCTGTGACCATTTGTGACTTGTTTTATGAGTTGTCAACGTTGACCACACACATCGGATATCTTTGGTCAAAGGCAGTGCATATGCCTACATTGGTCGGTCGTTGTGCATGGTAGCCACACCGTGCTACTACTGACTTAAGGTCGTTGTACTTGGTAGTTGAGAACCGATATTCACATAGCATTGTTTCCTGTCCTGGCCGTTTGTGACTCGTGTTATGTAAGGTCAACGTTGACCATCCATATTGAAATTCTGTGGTCATGATTAGTGACATATGCCTAGTTTGGTTGTTTGGTGTGCATATTAGCCACACCGTGCAAGTACATATTGAAGTTCTCTGTCCTTTCTAGTCAATACATAGGCTTCATAGACCATTGTCTCTCGATCTGACCATTTGTGACTCGTGTTATGAGTTGTCAATGTTGACCACACATAGTGGACTAATTCGGTCATAGTCAGTGACGTATGCATCCTTTGGTTGGTCACAGTGCACGCTAGCCATACCGTGCCACTGCTTGTTGAAGGTTATTGTACTTCCTAGTTGATAACTAGTGTTCCCAAACCATTGTTTTCCCATCTGACCATTTGTGACTCGTGTTATGCGTTTTCAATGTTGACCACGTGAAGTGAAATTCTTTCGTCGTGTTCAGTGACATATGCATATGTTGGTTGGTCACTGTGCATTGAAGCCACATTGTGCTACTACATATTGAATGTATTTGTACTTGCTGGTAGATAACTAATATTCAAAAACCATTACCTTCCACCCTGACCATTTGTGACTCGTGTTGTGAGTTGTCAAAGTTTACCACACTTAGTGACATTATTTGGTCATGGTCTGTGACATATGCCTACTTTGGTTGGTCATCGTGCATGGTCTCCACACTGTGCCACAATGTATTGAAGCGCCTCGTGCTTGCTATGTAACACTTGGTGTTCCAAAACCATTGTTTCCCCCTCTGACCATTTTTGACTTGTGTTATGCGTTTTCAACGTTGACCACACGATGTGAAAATTGTTCGTCATGGTTAGTGACATATGCATACTTTGGTTGGTCACTGTGCATAGAAGCTACGTTGTGCCACTACATGTTGAAGGTATTTGTACTTGCTAGTAGATAACTAGTATTAATAAACCATTACCTTCCACCCTGACCATTTGGGACTCGTGTTGTGAGTTGTCAGAGTTTACCACACTTAGTGACATTATCTGGTCATGGTCAGTGACATATGCCTACTTTGGCTGGGCACTGTGCATGGTCTCCACACCGTGCAACAACATATTGAAGCCCCTTGTGCTTGCTATGTGGTACTTGGTGTTCCCAAACCATTGTTTCCCCATCTGACCATTTGTGACTCGAATTCTGAGTTGTCAACGTTAACCGCACACAGCGGATTTTTTTTTGTCAAAGGCAGTACATATGCCTATTTTGGTCGGTCATTTTGCATGGTAGCCACACCGTGCTACTAATGAGTTAAGGTCGTTGTACTTGGTAGTTGAGAACCGATATTCGCATAGCATTGTTTCCTGTCCTGACCGTTTGTGAGTCGTGTTATGGTTGGTCAACGTTCACTACCCATATTGAAATCATGTGGTCATGATCAGTGACATATGCCTAGTTTGGTTGTTTGGTGTGCATACTAGCCACACCGTGCCACTACGTATTGAAGTTCTTTGTCCCTTCTAGTCAATACATAGGCTTCCTAAACCATTGTCTCTCCTTCGTCCATTTGTGATTTGTGTTATGAGTTGTCAATGTTGACCACACATAGCGGACTTATTCAGTCGTATTCATTGACTTATGCATCATTTGGTTGGTCACTGTGCACGCTAGCCATACCTTGCCACTGCTTGTTGAAGGTCTTTGTACTTCCTAGTTGATAAATAGTGTTCCCAATCCATTCTTTTCCCATGTGACCATTTGCGACTCGTGTTATGCGTTTTCAACGTTGACCACATGAAGTGAAATTCTTTTGTCATGTTCAGTGACATATGCATACTTTGGTTGGTCACTGTGCATTGAAGCCACATTGTGCCACTACATATAGAAGGTATTTGTACTTGCTAGTAGATAACTAGTATTCACAAACCATTACCTTCCACCCTGACCATTTGTGACTCGTGTTGTGAGTTGTCAACGTTTACCACACATAGTGACATTATTTGGTCATGGACAGTGACATATGCCTACTTTGGTTGGTCACTGTGCACGCTAGCCATACCGTGCCACTGCTTGTTGACGGTCTTTGTACTTCCTAGTTGATAACTAGTGTTCCCAGCCCATTGTTTTCCCCTCGGACCATTTGTGACTCGTGTTATGTGTTGTCAATGTTGACCACACATAGTGGACTTATTCGGTCGTAGTCAGTGACGTATGCATCCTTTCGTTGGTCACTGTGTACGCTAGCCATACCGTGCCACTGCTTGTTGACGGTCTTTGTACTTCCTAGTTGATAACTAGTGTTCCCAGCCCATTGTTTTCCCCTCGGACCATTTGTGACTCATGTTATGCGTTTTCAACGTTGGCCACATGAAGTGAAAGTTGTTCGTCATGGTTAGTGACATATGCATACTTTGGGTGGTCACTGTGCATTGAAGCCACATTGTGCCACTACATATAGAAGGTATTTGTACTTGCTAGTAGATAACTAGTATTCACAAACCATTACCTTCCACCCTGACCATTTGTGACTCGTGTTGTGAGTTGTCAACGTTTACCACAAATAGTGACATTATTTGGTCATGGTCAGTGACATATGCCTACTTTGGTTGGTCATCGTGCATGGTCTCCATACCGTGCCACAACGTATTGAAGCCCCTTGTGCTTGCTATGTGATACTTGGTGTTCTCAAACCATTGTTTCCCCCTCCTTGATATTTGTGACTCCTTTTATGAGTTGTCAACGTTGACCACACACAGCAGATTTCTTTGGGCAAAGGCATTACATATGCCTACTTTGGTCGGTCATTGTACATGGTAGCCACACCGTGCTACTATTGAATCAAGGTCATTGTACTTGGTAGTTAAGAACCGATATTCCCATAGCATTGTTTCCTGCCCTGACCGTTTGTGACTCGTGTCATGGTTGGTCAACCTTGACCACGTATATTGAAATTATGTGGTTATGATCAGTGACATATGCCTTGTTTGGTTATTTGGTGTCCATGTTAGCCACACGTTGCCATTACGTATTAAAGTTCTTTGTCCTTTCTAGTCAATACATAGGCTTCCCGAACCATTTTCTCTCCCTCTGACCATTTGTGACTCGTGTGATGAGTTGTCAGTGTTGACCACACATAGTGGACTTATTCGGTCGTAGTCAGTGACGTATGCATCCTTTGGTTGGTCATTGTGCACGATAGCCATATCGTGCCACTGCTTGTTGAAGGTCATTGAACTTGCTAGTTGAGAACTAGTCTTCTCAACCCATCGTTTTCCCCTCTGACCATTTGTGACTCGTGTTATGTGTTTTCAATGTTGACCACATGAAGTCAAATTTGTTCGTCATGGTTAGTGACATATGCATACTTTGGTTGGTCACTGTGCATTGAAGCTGCACTGTGCCACCACATGTTAAGGTATTTGTACTTGCTAGAAGATAACTAGTATTGACAAACCATTACCTTTCACCCAGACCATTTGTGACTCGTGTTTGTGAGTTGTCAAAGCTTGCCACACTTAGTGACATTACTTGGTCATGGTCGGTAATCGTGCATGGTCTCCACACCGTGCCACAACGTATTGAAACTCCCTTTGCTTGCTATGTGATACTTGGTATTCCCAACCCATTGTTTCACCCTCTGACCATTTGTGACTCGTATTATGAGTTGTCAACGTTGACCACACACAGCAGATTGCTTTGGTCAAAGGCAGCACATGTGCCTACTTTGGTCAGTCATTGTACATGGTAGCCACATTGCTTCTCGTTCTGTAAGGTTGTTGTTCTTGGAAGTTGAGAACCGATATTCCCATAGCACTGTTTCTCGTTCTGACCGTTTGTGACTCGTGTTATGGTTGGTGAACATTGACCACCCATATTGAAGTTATGTGGTCATGATCAGTGACATATGCCTAGTTTGGTTGTTTGGTATGCATATTAGTCACACCGTGCCACTACGTATTGACGTTTTTTGTCCTTTCTAGTCAATACACAGGCTTCCCAAATCATTGTTTCTCCCTCTTACCATTTGTGACTCGTGCTATAAGTTGTCAATATTGACCACACATAGTGGACTTATTCGGTCGTAGTCAGTGAAGTATGCATCCTTTGGTTGGTCACTGTGCACGCTAGCCATACCGTGCCACTGCTTGTTGAAGGTCTTTGTACTTCCTAGTTTATAACCAGTGCTCCCAACCCATTGTTTTCCCCTCTGACCATTTGTGACTTGTGTTATGCGTTTTCAACGATGACCACATGAAGTGAATTTTTTTTGTCATGGTCAGTAACATATGCATACTTTGGGTGGTCACTGTGCATTGAAGCCACATTGTGCCACTACATATTGAAGGTATTTGTACTTGCTAGTAGATTAGTAGTATTCACAAACCATTACCTTCCACCCTGACCATTTGTGACTCGTGTTGTGAGTTGTCAATGTTTACCACACTTACTGACATTATTTGGTCATGGTCAGTGACATATGCCTACTTTGGTTGGTCATCGCGCATGGTCTCCACACCGTGCCACAACGTATTGAAGCCCCTTGTGCTTGCTATGCTATACTTGGTGTTCCCAAACCATTGTTTCCCCCTCTGACCATTTGTGACTCGTATTATGAGTTGTCAAAGTGGACCACACACGACGGATTTTTTTGGTCAAAGGCCATAAATATGCCTTCTTTGGTCGGTCATTGTGCATGGTAGCCACACTGCGCTATTACTGACCGAAAGTCATTGTACTTGGTACTTGAGAACCGATATTCTCATAGCATTGTTTCCTCTCCTGATTGTTTGTGACTCGTGTTATGGTTGGTCAACGTAGACCACCCATATTGAACTTCTTTGGTCATGATCAGTGACATATGCCTAGTTTGATTGTTTGGTGTGCATATTAGCCACACCGTGCCACTACGTATTGAAGTTCTTTGTCCTTTTCTAGCCAATACATAGGCTTCCCAATCCATTCTTTTCCCCTCTCACCAATTGTGACTCGTGTTATGCATTTTCAACGTTGACCACATGAAGTGAAATTCTTTCGTCATGGTTAGTGACATATGCATACTTTGGTTGGTCACTGTGCATTGAAGCCACATTGTGCCACTACATAGTGAAGGTATCTGTAATTGCTAGTATATAACTATTATTCACAAACCATTACCTTCCACCCTGACCATTTGTGACTCGTGTTGTGAGTTGTCAAAGTTTACCACACTTAGTGACATTATTTGGTCATGGACAGTGACATATGCCTACTTTGGTTGGTCATCATGCATGGTCTCCACACCGTGCCACAACGTATTGAAGCCCCTCGTGCTTCCTCTGTGATACGTGGTGTTCCCAAACCATTGTTTCCCCCACTGACCATTTGAGACTCGTATTATGAGTTGTGTACGTGGACCACACACATCGGATTTCATTGGTCAAAGGCAGTCAATATGCCTACTTTGGTCGGTAATTGTGCATGGTAGCCACACCGCGATACTACTGACTGAAGGTCATTGTACTTGGTAGCTGAGAACTAATGTTCTCATAGCATTGTTTCTTCTCCTGACCGTTTGTAACTCATGTTATGGTTGATCAACGTAGACCACCCATTTTGAAATTCTCTGGTCATGATGAGTGACATATGCCTATTTTGATTGTTTGGTGTGCATATTAGCCACACCGTGCCACTACGTATTGAAGTTCTTTGTCCATTCTAGCCAATACATTGGCTTCCCAATCCCTTCTTTTCCCCTCTAACCATTTGTGACTCGTGTTATGGTTTTCAACGTTGACCACATGAAGTGAAATTCTTTCGTCATGGTCAGTAACATATGCATACTTTGGGTGGTCACTGTGCATTGAAGCCACATTGTGCCACTACATATTGAAGGTATTTGTACTTGCTAGTAGATAACTAGTATTCACAATCCATTACCTTCCACCCTGACCATCTGTCACTCGTGTTGTGAGTTGTCAGAGTTTACCACACTTAGTGGCATTATTTCGTTATGGTCAGTGACATATGCCTACTTTGGTTGGTCATCGTTCATGGTCCCAACACCGTGCCACAACGTATTGAAGCCCCTTGTGCTTGCTATGTGATACGTGGTGTTCCCAAACCATTGTTTCCCCCTCTGACCATTTGTGACTCGTATTATGAGTTGTCAACGTGGACCACACACAGTGGATTTCTTTGGTCAAAGGAAGTAAATATGCCTACTTTGGTCGGTCATTGTGCATGGTAGCCACACCGCGCTATTACTGACTGAAGGTCATTGTACTTGGCAGTTGAGAACCGATGTACTCATAGCATTGTTTCCTCTCCTGACCGTTTGTGACTTGTGTTATGGTTGGTCATCGTAGACCACCCATATTGAAATTCTCTGGTCATGATCATTGACATATGCCTATTTTGATTGTTTGGTGTGCATATTAGCCACACCGTGCCACTACGTATTGAAGTTATTTTTCCTTTCTAGCCAATACATAGGCTTCCCAATCCATTGTTTTCCCCTATGACCATTTGTGACTTGTGTTATGCGTTGTCAACGTTGACCACATGAAGTGAAATTTGTTCGTCATGGTTAGTGACATATGCATGCTTTGGTTGGTCACTGTGCATTGAAGCCACATTGTGCCACTACATATTGAAGGTATTTGTACTTGCTAGTAGATAACTAGTATTAACAAACCATTAACTTCCACCCTGACCATTTGTGACTCGTGTTGTGAGTTGTCAAAGTTTACCACACTTAGTGACATTACTTGGTCATGGTTAGTGACATATGCCTACTTTGGTTGGTCATTGTGCATGGTCTCCACACCGTGCCACAATGTATTGAAGCCCCTTGTGCTTGCTATGTGATACTTGATGTTCCCAAACCAAAGTTTCCCCCTCTGACCATTGGTGACTCGTATTATGAGTTGTCAGCGTTGACCACACACAGCGGATTTCTTTGGTCAAAAGCAGTACATATGCCTACTTTGGTCGGTCATTGTGCATGGTAGCCACACCGCGCACCACTGTCTGAAGGTTGTTGTACTTGGTAGTTAAAAACCGATATTCCCATAGCATTGTTTCCTGTCATGCATGTTGTGACTCGTGTTACGGTTGGTCAACGTTGACCACCCATATTGAAGTTTTGTGGTCTTGATCAGTGACATATGCCTAGTTTGGTTGTTTGGTGTGCATATTAGCCACACCGTGCCACTACGTATTGGAGTTCTTTGTCCTTTCTAGTCATACATACGCTTCCCAAACCATTTTATCTCCTTCTGACCATTTGTGTGTTGTGTTTTGAGTTTTCAATGTTGACCACACGTAGTGGACTTATTCGATCGTAGTCAGTGACGTATGCATCCTTGGGTTGGTCACTGTGCACGTTAGCCATACCGTGCCACTGCTTGTTGAAGGTCTTTGTAATTGCTAGTTGATAACTAGTGTCCCCAATCCATTGGTTTCCTCTCCGACCATTTGTGACTTGTGTTATGCGTTTTCAACATTGACCACATACGTGAAATTTGTTTGTCATGGTTAGTGACATATGCTTACGTTGGGTGATCACTGTGCATTGAGGCCACATTGTGCCACTACATATTGAAGGTATTTGTACTTGCTAGTAGATAACTAGTATTCACAAACCATTACCTTCCACCCTGACCATTAGTGACTCGTGTTGTGAGTTTTCAAAGTTAACCACACTTAGTGACATTATTTGGTCATGGTCAGTGACAAATGCCTACTTTGGTTGGTCATCGTGCATGGTCTTCACACCGTGCCACAACGTATTAAAGCCCCTTGTACTTGATATGTGATACGCGGTTTTCCCAAACCATTGTTTCCTCCTCTGACCATTTGTGACTCGTATTATGAGTTGTCAACGTTGACCACACACAGCAGATTTCTTCGGTCAAAGGCAGTACATATGCCTACCTTGGTCGGTCATTGTACATGGTAGTCACACCGTGCTACTACTGACTGAAGGTCGATGTACTTTGTAGTTCAGAACCGATATTCCCATAGCATTGTTTCTTGTCCTGACCGTTTGTGACTCGTGTTATGGTTGGTCAACGTTGACCACCAATATTGAAATTATGTGGTCATGATCAGTGACATATGCCTAGTTTGGTTGTTTGGTGTGCATATTAGCCACACCGGGCCACTATGTATTGAAGTTTTTTGTCCTTTCTAGTCAATACATAGGCTTCCCAAACCACTTTCTCCCCTTCTGACAATTTGTGACTCAGGTTATGAGTTGCGAATGTTGACCACACATAGTGGACTTATTCGATCATAGTCAGTGACGTATGCATCCTTTGGTTGGTCACTGTGTACGCTAGCCATACAGTGCAACTGCTTGTTGAAGGTCTTTGTACTTGCTAGTTGAAAACTAGTGTTCCCAACCTATTCTTTACCCTCTGACCATTTGTGACTCATGTTATGCGTTTTCAACGTTGACCACATGAAGTGAAATTCTTTCGTCATGGTCAGTAACATATGCATACATTGGGTGGTCACTGTGCATTGAAGCCACATTGTGCCACTACATATTGAAGGTGTTTGTACTTGCTAGTAGATAACTAGTATTCACAAACCATTACCTTCCACTCTGACCATTTGTGACTCGTGTTGTGAGTTGTCAGAGTTTACCACACTTAGTGACATTATTTGGTTATGGTCAGTGACATATGCCTACTTTGGTTGGTCATCGTTCATGGTCCCCACACCGTGCCACAACGTATTGAAGCCCCTTGTGCTTGTTATGTGATACTTGGTGTTCCCAAACCATTGTTTCCCCCTCTGACCATTTGTGACTCGTATTATGAGTTGTCAACGTGGACCACACACAGCGGATTTCTTTGGTCAAAGGCAGTAAATATGCCTACTTTGGTCGGTCATTGTGCATGGTAGCCACACCGCGCTACTACTGACTGAAGGTCATTGTACTTGATAGTTGAGAACTGATGTTTTCATAGCATTTTTTCCTCTCCTGACCGTTTGTGACTTGTGTTATGGTTGGTCAACGTAGACCACCCATTTTGAAATTCTCTGGTCATGATCAGTGACATATGCCTATTTTGATTGTTTGGTGTGCATTTTAGCCACCCTGTGCCACTACGTATTGAAGTTCTTTGTCCTTTCTAGCCAATACATAGGCTTCCCAATCCATTGTTTTCCCCCCTGACAATTTGTGACTCGTGTTATGCGTTGTCAACGTTGACCACATGAAGTGAAATTTGTTCGTCATGGTTAGTGACATGTGCATACTTTGGTTGGTCACTGTGCATTGAAGCCACTTTATGCCACTACATATTGAAGGTATTTTTACTTGCTAGTAGATAACTAGTATTAACAAACCATTACCTTCCACCCTGACCATTTGTGACTCGTGTTGTGAGTTGTCAAAGTTTACAACACTTAGTGTCATAACTTGGTCATGGTTAGTGACATGTGCCTATTTTGGTTGGTCATTGTGCATGGTCTCCACACCGGGCCACAATGTATTGAAGCCCCTTGTGCTTGCTATGTCATACTTGGTGTTCCCAAACCATAGTTTCCCCCTCTGAGCATTTGTGACTCGTTTTATGAGTTGTTAACTTTGACCACACAACGGATTTCTTTGGTAAAAGGCAATACATATGCCTACTTTGGTCGGTGATTGTGCATGGTAGCCACACCGCACTACTACTGACTGAAGATTGTTGTACTTGGTAGTTGAGAACCGATATTCCCATAGCATTGTTTCCTTTCCTGCCTGTTGTGACTCGTGTTAGGGTTGGTCAACGTTGACCACCCATACTGAAATTCTGTGGTCATGATCAGTGACATATGCCTAGTTTGGTTGTTTGGTGTGCATATTAGCCACACCGTGCCACCACGTATTGGAGTTCTTTGTCCTTTCTAGTCATACATACGCTTCCCAACCCATTTTATCTACCTCTGACCATCTGTGAGTCGTGTTATGAGTTTTCAATGTTGACCACACATAGTGGACTTATTCCGTCGTAGTCAGTGACGTATGCATCCTTTGGTTGGTCACTGTGCACGCTAGCCATTCTCGTGCCACTACTTGTTGAATGTCTCTGTACTTGCTAGTTGATAACTAGTGTTCCCAACCCATTGTTTTCCCCTCTGACCATTTGTGACTTGTGTTATGCGTTTTCAACGTTGACCACATTAAGTAGAATTCTTTCGTCATGGTCAGTGACATATGCATACATTGGGTGGTCACTCTGCATTGAAGCCACATTGTGCAACTACATATTGAAGGTATATGTACTTGCTAGTAGATCACTAGTATTCACAACCCATTACCTTCCACCCTGACCATTTGTGACTCGTGTTGTGAGTTGTCGAAGTTTACCACACTTAGTGACATTATTTGGTGATGGTCAGTGACATATGCCTACTTTGGTTGGTCATCGTTCATGGTCCCCACACCGTGCCACAACGTATTGAAGCCCCTTGTGCTTGCTATGTGATACGTGGTGTTCCCAAACCATTGTTTCCCCCTCTGACCATTTGTGACTCGTATTATGAGTTGTCAACGTGGACCACACCCTGCGGATTTCTTTGGTCAAAGGCAGTACATATGCCTACTTTGGTTGGTCATCGTTCATGGTCCCCACACCGTGCCACAACGTATTGAAGCCCCTTGTGCTTGCTATGTGATACGTGGTGTTCCCAAACCATTGTTTCCCCCTCTGACCATTTGTGACTCGTATTATGAGTTGTCAACGTGGACCACACCCTGCGGATTTCTTTGGTCAAAGGCAGTAAATATGCCTACTTTGGTCGGTAAATGTGCATGGTAGCCACATCGCGCTACTACTGACTAAAGGTCATTGTACTTGGTAGTTGAGAACCGATGTTCTCATAGCATTGTTTCATCTCCTAGCCGTATGTGACCCGTGTTATGGTTGGTCAACGTAGACCACCCATATTGAAATTATTTGGTCATGATCAGTGACATATGCCTATTTGGATTGTTTGGTGTGCATATTAGCCACACGTGCCACTACGTATATAAGTTCGTTGTCCTTTCTAGACAATACATAGGCTTCCCAATCAATGGTTTTCCCCTCTGACAATTTGTGACTCGTGTTATGCGATTCAACGTTGACCACATGAAGTGAAATTTGTTCGTCATGGTTAGTGACACATGCATACTTTGGTTGGTCACTGTGCATTAAAGCCACATTGTGCCACTACATCATGAAGGTATTTGTACTTGCTAGTAGATAACTAGTATTAACAAACCATCACCTTCCACCCTAACTATTTGTGACTCGTGTTGTGAGTTTTCAACGTTTACCACACTTAGTGACATTACTTGGTCATGGTTAGTGACATATGCCTACTTTGGTTGGTTATTGTGCATGGTCTCCACGCCGTGCCACAACGTATTGAAGCCCCTTGTGCTTGCTATGTGATACTTGGCGTTCCCAAACCATAGTTTCCCCCTCTGACCATTTGTTGCTCGTGTTATCATTTGTCAACGTTGACCACACACAGCGGATTTCTTTGGTCAAAGGCAGTACATATGCCTTATTTGGTCGGTCATTGTGCATGGTAGCCACACCGTGCTACTACTGACGGAAGGTCTTTCTACTTGGTAGTTGAGAACCAATATTCCCATAGCATTATTTCGTGTCCTGCTTGTTGTGACTCCTGTTACGATTGGTCAATGTTGACCACCCATATTGAAATTCTGTGGTCATGATCAGTGACATATGCCTAGTTTGGTTGCTTGGTGTGCATATTAGCCACACCGTGCCACTACGTATTGGAGTTCTTTGTCCTTTCTAGTCCTTCATGCGCTTCCCAAACCATTTTATCTCCCTCTGACCATTTGTGAATCGTGTTATGAGTCGTCAATATTGACCACACATAATGGAGTTATTCGGTCGTAGTCAGTGACTTATGCATCCTTTGGTTGGTCACCGTGCACGCTAGCCATAACGTGCCACTGCTTGTTCAAGGTCTTTGTACTTGCTAGTTGATAACTAGTGTCCCCAATCCATTGTTTTCATCTCTGACCATTTGTGACCCGTGTTATGCGTTTTCAAAATTGACCACATACGTGAAATTTGTTCGTCATGGTTAGTGACACATGCATTCTTTGGTCGGTGACTATGCATTGAGGCCACATTGTGCCACTACATATTGAAGGTATTTGTACTTGCTAGTAGATAACTAGTATTCACAAACCATTACCGTCCACCCTGACCATTTGTGACTCGTGTTGTGAGTTGTCAAAGTTGATTACACTTAGTGGCTTTATTTGGTCATGGTCAGTGACATATGCCTACTTTGGTTGGTCATCGTGCATGGTCTCCACACCGTGCCACAACGTATTGAAGCCCCCTGTGCTTGCTATGTGATACTTGGTGTTCCCAAACCATTGTTTCCCCCTCTGACCATTTGTGACTCGTATTATGAGTTGTCAACGTTGACCACACACACAGGATTTCTTTAGTCAAAGGCAGTACATATGCCTTTTTTGGTTGGTCACTGTGCATAGTAGCCACACCGTGCTACTATAGACTTAAAGTCGTACTTGGTAGTTGAGAACCGATATTCCCATAGCATTGTTTCCTGTCATGGCCGTTTGTGACTGTGCATTGAAGCCACATTGTGCCACTACACATTGAAGGTATTTGTACTTGGTAGTAGATAACTAGTATTCACAAACCATTACTTTCCACCCTGACCATTTGTGACTCGTGTTGTGAGTTGTCAAAGTTTACCACACCTAGTGACATTATTTGGTCATGGACAGTGACATATGCCTACTTTGGTTGGTCATCGTGCATGGTCTCCACGCCGTGCCACAACGTATTGAAACCCCTCTGACAATTTGTGGCCCATAGTTTTGGTTGTCAACGTTGACCACACATAGTTAAACAATTTGGTCATGGTAAGTGGCACATGCCTAATCTGGTTGGTCATTGTACATGGTAGCCACACCGTTCCACTACTTGTTGAAATTATTTGCACTTGCTATACAATAAACATCAAAAGGTTTCTCCCTTTGACACCAGGTTGGTTTTTGTTCATTTGTTACACGTAGGTGCTTTCACTGGAATACTCCCTCCCATCCCCCTAGAGGGATGTTCCGTGGACGACCTGGAGG
This sequence comes from Penium margaritaceum, assembly GCA_023375785.1. Classification (NCBI taxonomy): domain Eukaryota; kingdom Viridiplantae; phylum Streptophyta; class Zygnematophyceae; order Desmidiales; family Peniaceae; genus Penium; species Penium margaritaceum. The sequence goes on along the minus strand of SZWC01000160.1, from coordinate 102,622 downwards.
ATAGAATTGGAACCGGGTTATGACACCTACCTACCCTCCCCACGGCTTATGCTCGAAGGTAGAGTTGAGGTAGCACAACACAGCCATCCCCCCCCCCAGGTCGCGAGCCTATTCTACATTGCGCATACGAGGATTCAAACCCAGGACCTATCGCTCTATAATCTAACTCTATAAGAACTAAGCCAACTCACATGGTATTCATATATTGTCCAAATGACATTTCAAGAATTCCTATGGGTAAAGGGCATAAAATAGTGGGGTGTAATATTATAGGGTAGTTTTAAAAACTATGAATGGTAACAATTTCAGATTATTCATAAACAGTTGACGCAGACTAAGTTTTGAATTTTGCAACTTCGAGCTTGAATAACCTCTCAACCATTGCTGCGATTGACCAGCCATAAGAAGGAAAGTTGACAATACATAGTGAAACTCTTTTTATGAAACTCAATGACACAAGAATATTTTGGTTGGTCATTGTGCATGGTACCCATACCGTGCCACCACTTATCGAAAGTCTTTGTACTTGCTTTTCAAAACCAAGTATTCCCAAACCATTGTTTCCCCCTCTGAACATTCGTGACTCGTATTATGAGTTGTCAACACTGACCACACATAGCGGATTTCTCTGGTCAAATGCAATACATATGCCTACTTTGGTCGGTCATTGTGCATGGTAGACACACCGTGCTACTACTGAGTGACGGTCATTGTACTTGGTAGTTGAGAACCGATATTCTCATAGCGTTGTTTCCTCTTCTTACCGTTTGTGACTCGTGTTATTGTTGGTCAGCGTTGACCACCCATAATGAAATTCTGTGGTCATGATCAGTGACATATGCCAAGTTTGATTGTTTGGTGTGTATATTAGCCACACTTTGCCACTACTTCCTTGTCCTTTCTAGTCAATACATATGCTTCCCAAACCATTGTCTCTCCCTCTGACCATTTGGAACTGGCGTTATGAGTTGTCAATGTTGACCACACATAATGGACTTATTCGGTCGTAGTCAGTGACGTATGCATCATTTGGTTGGTCACTCTGCAGGCTAGCCATACCGTGCCACTGCTTGTTGACGGTCTTTGTACTTGGTAGTTGATATCTAGTGTCCCCAATCCATTGTTTTCCCCTCAAATCATTTGTGACTCGTGTTATGCGTTTTCAACATTGACCACATACGTGAAATTTGTTCGTCATGGTTAGTGACATATGCATACTTTGGTTGGACACAAAGCATTGAGACCACATTGTGCCACTACATATTGAAGGTATTTGTACTTGCTAGTCGATAACTAGTATTCACAACCCATTTCCTCCCACCCTGACCATTTGTGACTCGTGTTGTGAGTTGTCAAAGTTTACCACACGTTGTGACATTATTTGGTCATGGTCAATGACATACGCCTTCTTTGGTTGGTCATCGTGCATGGTCTCCACACCGTGCCACAACGTATTGAAGCCCCTTGTGCTTGCTATGTGATACTTGGCGTTCCCACACCATTATTTCCCCCTCTAACCATTTGTGACTCGTGTTATGAGTTGTCAACGTTGACCACACAGAGCGGATTTCTTTGGTCAAAGGCAGTACATATGCATACGTTGGTCGTTCATTGTGCATGGTAGCCACACCGTGCTACTAATGACTTAAGGTCGTTGTACTTGGTAGTTGAGAACCCATATTCCCATAGCATTGTTTCCTGTCGTGACCGTTTGTGACTTGTGTTTTGGTTGGTCAACATTGACCACCCATATTGAAATTATGTGTTCATGATCAATGCCATATGCCTAGTTTGGTTGTTTGGTGTGTATATTAGCCACACCGTGCCACTACGTATTGAAGTTCCTTGTCCTTTCTAGTCAGTACATAGGCTTCCCAAACCTTTATCTCTCCCTCTGACCATTTGTTACTCGAGTTATGAGTTGTCAATGTTGACCACGCATAGTGGACTTATTCGGTCGTAGTCAGTGACGTATGCATCCTTTGGTTGGTCACTGTGCACGCTAGCCATACCGTGCCACTGGGTGTTGAAGGTCTTTGTACTTCCTAGTTGATGACTAGTGTTCCCAACCCATTGTTTTCCCCTCAGACCATTTGTGACTCATGTTATGCGTTTTCAACGTTGACCACATGAAGTGAAATTCTTTTGTCATGGTCAGTGACATATGCATACTTTGGGTGGTCACTGTGCATTGAAGCCACATTGTGCCACTACGTATTGAAGGTATTTGTACTTGCTAGTTGATGACTATTGTTCTCAACCCATTGTTTTCCCCTCTGACCATTTGTGACTCATGTTATGCGTTTTCAACGTTGACCACATGAAGTGAAATTCTTTTGTCATGGTCAGTGACATATGCATACTTTGGGTGGTCACTGTGCATTGAAGCCACATTGTGCCACTACATGTTGAAGGTATTCGTACTTGCTAGTAGATAACTAGTATTCACAAACCATTACCTTCCACCCTGACCATTTGTGACTCGTGTTGTGAGTTGTCAAAGTTTACCACACTTAGTGATATTGTTTGGTCATGGTCAGTGACATATGCCTACTTTGGTTGGTCATCGTGCATGGTCCCCACACCGTGCCCAACGTATTGAAGCCCCTTGTGCTTGTTATGTGATACGTGGTGTTCCCAAACCATTGTTTCCCCCTCTGACCATTTGTGATTCGTATTATGAGTTTTCAACGTGGACCACACACAACGGATTTCTTTGGTCAAAGGCAGCAAATATGCCTACTTTGGTCGGTCATTGTGCATGGTAGCCACACCGCGCTACTACTGACTGAAGGTCCTTGTACTTGGTAGTTGAGAACCGATATCCTCATAGCATTGTTTCCTCTCTTGATCATTTGTGACTTGTGTTATGGTTGGTCAACGTTGACCACCCATATTGAAATTCTCTGGTCATGATCAGTGACATATGCCTAGTTTGAATGTTTGGTGTGCATATTAGCCACACCGTGCCACTACGTATTGAAGTTCTTTGTCCTTTCTAGTCAATACATAGGCTTCCCAAGCCACTGTTTTCCCATCTGACCATTTGTGACTCATGTTATGTGTTTTCAACGTTGACCACATGAAGTGAAGTTTGTTCCTCATGGTTAGTGACATATGCATACTTTGGTTGGTCACTGTGCATTGAACCCACATTGTGCCACTACATATTGAAGGTATTTCTACTTGCTAGTAGATCACTAGTATTCACAAACCATTACCTTCCACCCTGACCATTTGTGACTCGTGTTGTGAGTTGTCAAAGTTTACCACGCTTAGTGACATTACTTGGTCATGGTCAGTAACATATGCCTACTTTGGTTGGTCATCCTGCATGGTCTCCACACCGTGCCACAAAGTATTGAAGCCCCTTGTGTTTGCTATGTCATACTTGGTGTTCCCAAACCATTGTTAACCCTTCCGACCATTTATGACACGTATTATGAGTTGTCAATGTTGACCACACACAATGGATTTCTTTGGTCAAAGGCAGTACATATGCCTACTTTGGTCGGTCATTGTGCATGGTAGCCACACCGTGCTACTACTGACTGATGGTCGTTGTACTTGGTAGTTGAGAACGGATATTCCCATACCATTGTATCCTGTCCTGCACGTTTGTGACTCGTGTTATGGTTGGTCAACGTTGACCACCCATCTTCAAATTCTGTGGTCATTATCAGTGACATATGCATAACTTGGTTGTTTGGTGTGCATGTTAGCCACACCGTGCCACTACATATTGAAGTTCTTTGTCCTTTATAGTCAATACATAGGCTTCCCAACCCATTGTATCTCCCTCTGACCAGTTGTGACTCGTGTTATGAAATGTCAATGTTGACCACACATAGTGGACTTATTCGGTCGTAGTCAGTGACGTATGCATCCTTTGGTTGGTCACTGTGCACGCTATCCATACCGTGCCACTACTTGTTGAAGGTCCTTGTACTTGCTAGTTGATAACTAGTGTCTCCAATCCATTGTTTTCCCCTCTGACCATTTGTGACTCGTGTTATGCGTTTTCAACGTTGACCACATGAAGTGAAACTATTTCGTCATGGTCCGTGACATATTCATAGTTTGGGTGGTCACTGTGCATTGAAGCCACATTGTGCCACTACATATTGAAGGTATTTGTACTTGCTAGTAGGTAACTAGTATTCACAGACCATTACCTTCCAACCTGACCATTTGTGACATGTGTTGTGAGTTGTCAAAGTTTACGACACTTAGTGACATGATTTGGTCATGGTCAGTGACGTATGCCAACTTTGGTTGGTCATCGTGCATGGTCCCCACACCGTGTCATAACGTATTGAAGCCCGTTGTGCTTGCTATGTGACACGTGGTGTTCCCAAACAATTGTTTCCCCCGCTGACCATTTGTGAATCGTATTATGAGCTGTCAACGTTGGCCAAAGAGCGGATTTCTTTGGTCAAAGGCTGTAAATATGCCTAATTTGGTCGGTCATTGTGCATGGTAGCCACACCGCGCTACTACTGACTGAAGGTCATTGTACTTGGTAGTTGATAACGGATATTCCCATAGCATTGTTTGTTGAAATGATGCTCCTCACCATGGCAGGAGTGACTCCAAAAAGGAACACCAAAAAGACAAGCCTTAGTGGCTTAGTGGTTAATGGTGTCCACCTCTAGAGGCAGGGGCCCGGGTTCAAGTCCCACAAGATGAAATTCTGCCCTGCCTCAAGGGAGGTGGAAAATAGATGCCAGGAAGCTAGCTCAACCTCTAGAGTTCCTCTTTAAGTTTCTAGAAGGCCAGGTGAGGGTCCAGGAAGGTGGCACACCTTCTAGAAGGGGTGACTTGTCCTACAAGGCATCTAGAGGTGTCTTGGTCTTCTGGACACCTTCCCTCCTACTAGAAGCAAGCTGAGGAATCTAGGAAGGGGCAGAAGCTTCTAGAGGAGGGAAGGGATGCCTTCCTAGGTGGGAAAAGGACAGCCTACCAAGGAGCACTCTAGAAGCCATAGAATCTGCTAGGAAGCTCCAAATCTGGCATGCTTTGGTGTTCTGGAAAGCTTAGATCAGTGGCTATAAAATGCCACTGCTTGTGAGCCTTGATCAAGTGTTAATTCCCAGTCAATTGAGGCCAAAACTATTGCCTCACTCTCTGACCAGATTTTGCCATCCTTGAACCAGTTGCCTCCACAGTTTCAGTCTCTGCAAAAACAGTTGGTGGTGTGAACCAGCCACTGCTAGGGACCCTCCAGGGTGCACACTCACCCTCAGGCCAACAAAGGGTTATGGGCCCACGCCTCTAAGGGGTTCAAAGCCAGCTTGATTTCACGCTTCCAACAGCAAGACATGGCAACCAGC
>SZWC01000160.1:71361-94875 GCA_023375785.1 Penium margaritaceum | reverse complement strand
TCTTCTGGACACCTTCCCTCCTACTAGAAGCAAGCTGAGGAATCTAGGAAGGGGCAGAAGCTTCTAGAGGAGGGAAGGGAAGCCTTCCTAGGTGGGAAAAGGACAGCCTACCAAGGAGCACTCTAGAAGCCATAGAATCTGCTAGGAAGCTCCAAATCTGGCATGCTTTGGTGTTCTGGAAAGCTTAGATCAGTGGCTATAAAATGCCACTGCTTGTGAGCCTTGATCAAGTGTTAATTCCCAGTCAATTGAGGCCAAAACTATTGCCTCACTCTCTGACCAGATTTTGCCATCCTTGAACCAGTTGCCTCCACAGTTTCAGTCTCTGCAAAAACAGTTGGTGGTGTGAACCAGCCACTGCTAGGGACCCTCCAGGGTGCACACTCACCCTCAGGCCAACATTGTTTCCTCTCCTGACCGTTTGTGACTCGTGTTATGGTTGGTAAACGTTGACCACCCATATCGAAATTCTCTGGTCATGAACACTGACACATGCGTAGTTTTATTGTTTGGTGTGCATATTAGCCACACCCTGCCACTACGTATTGAAGTTCTTTTTCCTTTCTAGCCAATACATATGCTTCCCAATCCATTGTTTTCCCCTCTGACCATTTGTGATTCGTGTTATGCATTTTCAATATTGACAACATGAAATGAAATATGTTCGTCATGGTAAGTGACATAAGCATACTTTGGTTGGTCACTGTGCATTAAAGCCACATTGTGCCACTACATAATGAAGGTATTTGTACTTGCTAGTAGATAACTAGTATTCACAAACCATTACCTTCCACCCTGACCATTTGTGACTCGTGTTGTGAGTTGTCAAAGTTTACCACACTTAGTGACATTACTTGGTCATGGTCAGTGACATATGCCTACTTTGGTTGGTCATTGTGCATGGTCTCCACACCGTGTCACAACGTATTGAAGCCCCTTGTGCTTGCTATGTGATACTTGGTATTCCCAAACCATTGTTTCCCCCTCTGACCATTTGTGACTCGTATTATGAGTTGTCAGCGTTGACCTCACACAGCGGATTTCGTTGGTCAAAGGCAGTACATATGCCTACTTTGGTAGGTCATTGTGCATGGTAGCCATACCGTGCTACTACTGACTGAAGGTCATTGTACTTGGTAGTTGAGAACCGATATTCCCATAGCATTGTCTCCAATCCTGGCCGTTTGTAACTCCTGTTATGGTTGGTCAACGTTGGCCACCCATATTGAAATTCTGTGGTCATGATCAGTGACATATGCCTAGTTTGGTTGTTTGGTGTGCATATTAGCCACACCGTGCCACTACGTATTGAAGTTATTTGTCCTTTCTAGTCAATACATAGGCTTCCCAAACCATTGTCTCTCCCTCTGACCATTTGTGACTCGTGTTATGAGTTGTCAATGTTGACCACACATAGTGGACTTATTTGGTCGTAGTCAGTGACGTATGCTTCCTTTGGTTGGTCACTGTGCACGCTAGCCATACCGTGCCACTGCTTGTTGAAGGTCTTTTTACTTGNCGTGCCACTACGTATTGAAGTTCTTTGTCCTTTCTAGTCAATACATAGGCTTCCCAAACCATTGTCTCTCCCTCTGACCATTTGTGACTCGTGTTATGAGTTGTCAATGTTGACCACACATAGTGGACTTATTCGGTCGTAGTCAGTGACGTATGCATCCTTTGGTTGGTCACTGTGCACGCTAGCCATACCGTGCCACTGCTTGTTGAAGGTCTTTGTACTTCCTAGTTGATAACTAGTGTTCCCAATCCATTGTTTTCCCCTCTGACCATTTGTGACTCGTGTTATGCGTTTTCAACGTTGACCACAAGAAGTGAAATTCTTTCGTCATGCTCACTGACATATGCATACGTTGGGTGGTCACTGTGCATTGAAGCCACATTGTGCCACTACACATTGCAGGTATTTGTACTTGCTAGTAGATAACTAGTATTCACAAACCATTACCTTCCACCCTGACCATTCGTGACTCGTGTTGTGAGTTGTCAAAGTATACCACACTTGGTGACATTAGTTGGTCATGGTCAGTGACATATGCCTACTTTGTTCGGTCATCGTGCATGGTCCCCACACCGTGCCACAACGTATTGAAGCCCCTTGTGCTTGCTATGTGATACGTGGTGTTTCCAAACCATTGCTTCCCCCTCTGACCATTTGTGACTCGTATTATGAGTTGTCAACGTGGACCACACACAGCGGATGTCTTTGGTCGAAGGCAGTAAATATGCCTACTTTGGTCGGTCATTGTGCATGGTAGCCACAGAGCGCTACTACTGACTGAAGGTCATTGTATTTGGTAGTTGAGAACCGATATTCCCATAGCATCATTTCCTATCCTGACCGTTTGTGACTCGTGTTATGGTTGGTCAACATTGACCACCCATATTGAAATTCTCCGGTCATGATCGGTGACATATACCTAGTTTGAGTGTTTGGTGTGCATATTAGCCACCCCGTGCCACTACGTACTGAAGTTCTTCGTCCTTTCGAGCCGATACATAGGCTTCCCAATCCATTGTTTTCCCCTCTGACCATTTGTGACTCGTGTTATGCGTTTTCAACGTTGATCACATGAAGTGAAATTTGTTCGCCATGGTTAGTGACATAAGCATACTTTGGTTGGTCACTGTGCATCGAAGCCACATTGTGCCACTACATATTGAAGGTATTTGTACTTGCTAGTATATAACTAGTATTCACAAACCATTACCTTCCACCCTGACCGTTTGTGACTCATGTTGTGAGTTGTCAAAGTTTACCACACTTAGTGACATTACTTGGTCATGGTCAGTTATATATGCCTACTTTGGTTGGTCATCGTGCATGGTCTCCACACCGTGCCACAACGTATTGCTGTCCCTTGTGCTTCCTATGTGATACTTGGTGTTCCCAAACCATTCTTTCCCCCTCTGATCCATTATGACTCGTATAATGAGTTGTCAACGTTGACAACACATAGCGGGTTTCTTTGGTCAAAGGCAGTACATGTGGCTACTTTGGTTGGTCATTGTGCATGGTAGCCACAGCGTGCTACTACTGACTTAAGGTCATTGTACTTGGTAGTTGAGAACCGATATTCCCATAGCATTGTTTCTTGTCCTGACTGTTTGTGACTCTTGTTATGGTTGGTCAACGTTGACAACCCATATTGAAATTCCGTGGTCATTATCAGTGACATATGCCTAGTTTGGTTGTTTGGTGTGCATATAATCCACACCGTGCCACTACGTATTGAAGTTCTTTGTCCTTTCTAGTCAATACATAGGCTTCCCAAACCATTGTCTCTCCCTCTGACCATTTGTGACTCGTGTTATGAGTTGTGAATGTTGACCACACATAGTGTACTTATTCGGTCGTAGTCAGTGGCATATGCATCATTTGGTTGGTCACTATGCACGCTAGCCATACCGTGCCACTGCTTGTTGAAGGTCTTTGTACTTCCTAGCTGATAACTAGTGTTCCCAACCCATTGTTTTCCCCTCTGACCATTTGTGACTCGTGTTCTGCATTTTCAACGTTGACCACAATAAGTGAAATTATTTCGTCATGGTCAGCGACATATGCATACTTTGGGTGGTCACTGTGCATTGAAGCCACATTGTGCCACTACATATTGAAGGTATTTCTACTTGCTAGTAGATAACTAGTATTCAAAAACCGTTACCTTCCACCCTGACCATTTGTGACTCGTGTTGTGAGTTGTCAAAGTTTACCACACTTAGTGACATTATTTGGTCATGGTCAGTTACATGTGCCTACTTTGGTTGGTCATCGTGCATGGTCTCCACATCTTACCACAACGTATTGAAGCTCCTTGTGCTTGCTATGTGATACTTGGTGTTCCCAAACCATTGTTTCCCCCTCTGACCATTTGTGACTCGTATTATGAGATGTCAACGTTGATCACACACATCGGATTTCTTTGGTCAAAGGCAGAACATATGCCTACTTTGGTCGGTCATTGTGTATGGTAGCCACACCGTGCTACTACTGACTTAAGGTCGTTGTACTTGGTAGTTGATAACCGATATTCCCATAGCATTGTTTCCTGTCCTGACCGTTTGTGACTCGTGTTATGGTTGGTCAACGTTGACCACCCATATTTAAATTATGTGGTCATAAAAAGTGATATATGCATAGTTTGGTTGTTTGGTGTGCATATTAGGCACACCGTGCCACTACGTATTGAAGTTCTTTGTCCTTTCTAGTCAATACATAGGCTTCCCAAACCATTGTTTCTCCCTCTGACCATTTGTGACTCGTGTTATGTGTTGTCAATGTTGACCACACATAGTGGACTTATTCGGTCGTACTCAGTGACGTATGCATCCTTTGGTTGAACACTGTGCAGGCTATCCATACCGTGCCATTGTTTGTTGAAGGTCTTTGTACTTCCTAGTTGAGAACTATTGTTCCCAATCCATTGGCTTCCCCTCTGACCATTTGTGACTAGTGTTATGCGTTTTCAACGTTGACCACATGAAGTGAAATTCTTTCGTCATGGTCAGTGACACATGCATGCTTTGGGTGGTCACAATGCTTTGAAGCCACATTGTGCCACTACATATTGAATGTATTTGTACTTGCTAGTCGATAACTAGTATTCACAAACCATAACCTTCCACCCTAAACGTTTGTGACTGGTGTTTTGAGTTGTCAACGTTTACCACACTTAGTGACTTTTCTTGGTCATGGTCAGTGACATATGCCTACTTTGGTTGGTCATCGTGCATGGTCTCCACACGATGGCACAATTTATTGAAGCCCCTTGTGCTTGCTATGTGGTACTTGGTGTTCCCAAACCATTGTTTTCCCCTCGAACCATTTGTGACTCGTATCATGAGTTCTCAATGTTGACCACACATAGCGGATTTCTTTGGTCAAAGGCAGCACATATGCCTACTTTGGTCTGTCATTGTACATGGTAGCCACACCGTGCTACTACTGAATGAAGGTCGTTGTACTTGGTAGTTGAGAACTGATTTTCCCATAGCATTGTTTCCTGTCCTGACCGTTTGTGACTCGTGTTATGGTTGGTCGACGTTGACCACCCATATTGAAGTTATGCGTTCATGATCAGTGACATATGCCTAGTTTGGTTGTTTGGTGTGCACATTAGCCACACCGTGCCACTATGTATTGAAGTTCTTTGTCCTTTCTAGTCAATACATAGGCTTCCCAAACCATTGTATCTCCCTCTGACCATTTGTGACTAGTGTTATGAGTTGTCAACGTTGACCACACATAGTGGACTTACTCGGTTGTAGTCAGTCAGGCATGCATCCTTTGGTTAGTCACTGTGCACGCTAGCCATATCGTGCCACTGCTTGTTGAAGGTCTTTGTACTTCCTAGTTGATAACTAGTGTTCCCAGTCCATTGTTTTCCCCTCTGACCATTTCTGACCCGTTTTATGTGTTTTCAACGTTGACCACATGAAGTGAAATTCTTTCGTCATGGTCAGAGACATATGCATACTTTGGGTGGTCCCTGTGCTTTGAAGCCACATTGTGCCACTACATATTGAAGATATTTGTACTTGCTAGTAGATAACTAGTATTCACAAACCATTAACTTCCACCCTGACCATTTGCAACTCGTGTTGTGAGTTGTCAAAGTTTACCACACTTAGTTACACTATTTGGTCATGGTCAGTGACATATGCTTACATTGGTTGGTCATCGTGCATGGTCCCCACACCGTGCCACAACGTATTGAGGCCCCTTGTGCTTTCTATGTGATACGTGGTGTTCCCAAACCATTGTTTCCCCCTCTGACCGTTTGTGACTCGTATTATGAGTTGTCAACGTGGACCACACAGCGGATGTCTTTGGTCAAACGCAATAAATATGCCTGATTTGGTCGGTCGTTGTGCATGGTAGCCACACCGTGCTACTACTGACTGAAGGTCATTGTACTTGGTAGTTGAAAACCGATATTCTCATAGCATAGTTTCCTCTCCTGACCGTTTGTGACTCGTGTTATGGTTGGTAAAAGTTGACCACCCATTCTGAAATTCTCTGGTCATGATCAATGATATATGCCTAGTTTGATTACTTGATGTCCATATTAGCCACACCGTACCACTACGTATTGCAGTTCTTTGTCCTTTCTAGCCAATACATAGGCTTCCCAATCCATTGTTTTCCCCTCTGACCACTTGTGACTCGTGTTATGCGTTTTCAACGTTGACTACATGTTGTGAAATATGTTCGTTATGGTTAGTGACATATGCATACTTTGGTTGGTCACTGTGCATTGAAGCCACATTGTGCCACTACATATTGAAGGTATTTGTACTTGCTAGTTGATAACTAGTATTCACAAACCATGACCTTCCAAACTGACCATTTGTGACTCGTGTTGTGAGTTGTCAAAGTTTACCACACTTAGTGACATTTCTTGGTCATGGTCAGTGACATATGCCTGTTTTGGTTGGTCATCGTGCATGGTCTCCACACCGTGCCACAATGTATTGAAGCCCCTTGTGCTTGCTATGTGATACTTTGCGTTCCTAAACCATTGTTTCCCCCTCTGACCATTTGTGACTCGTACTATGAGTTGTTAACATTGACCACTCACAGCGGATTTCTTTGGTCAAAGGGAGCACATATGCCTACTTTGGTCGGTCAATGTACATGGTAGCCACACCGTGCTACTATTGAATGAAGGTCATTGTACTTGGTAGTTGAGACCCGATATTATCATAGCATTGTTTCATGTCCTGACCGTTTGTGACTCCTATTATGGTTGGTCAGCGTTGATCACCCATATAGGAATTATGTGGTCATGATCAGTGACATATGCCTAGTTTGGTTGTTTGGTGTGCATATTAGCCACACCGAGTCACTACGTATTGAATTTCTTTGTCCTTTCTAGTCAATACATAGGCTTCTCAAACCATTTTCTCCCCCTCTGACCTTATGTGACTTGTGTTATGAGTTGTCAATGTTGACCACACATAGTGGACTTATTCGGTCGTAGTAAGTGACGTATGCATCCTTTGGTTGGTCACTATGCACGCTAGCCATACCGTGCCACTGCTTGTTGAAGGTCTTTGTACTTGCTAGTTGATACCTGGTGTTCCCAACCCATTTCTTTCCCCTCTGACCATTTGTGACTTGTGTAACGCGTTTTCAACGTTGACCACATGAAGTGAAATTCTTTCGTCATGGTCAATGACATATGCATGCTTTGGTTGGTCACTGTGCATTGAACCCACATTGTGCCACTACATATTGAAGATATTTGTACTTGCTAGTAGATAACTAGTATTCACAAACCATTACCTTCCAACCTGACCATTTGTGACTCGTTTTGTGAGTTGTCAAAGTTTACCACACTTAGTGACATTATTTGGTCATGGTCAGTGACATATGCCTATTTTGGTTGGTCATCGTGCATGGTCTCCACACCATGCCACAACGTATTGAAGCCCCTTGTGCTTGCTATGTGATACTTTGCGTTCCCAAACCATTGTTTCCCCCTCTGACCATTTGTGACTCGTACTATGAGTTGTCAACATTGACCACACACAGTGGATTTCTTTCGTCAAAGGCAGCACTTATGCCTACTTTGGTCGGTCATTGTCCATGGTAGCCACACCGTGCTACTAGTGAATGAAGGTCGTTGTACTTGGTAGTTGAGAACCGATATTCCCATAGCATTGTTTCCTGTCCTGACCATTTGTGACTCCTATTATGGTTGGTAAGCATTGATCACCCATATTGAAATTATGTGGTCATGATCAGTGACACATGCCTAGTTTGGTTGTTTGGTGTGCATATTAGCCACACCGTGTCACTACGTATTGAATTTCTTTGTCCTTTCTAGTCAATACATAGGCTTCCCAAACAATTTTCTCCCCCTCTGACCTTATGTGACTCGTGTTATGAGTTGTCCATGTTGACCACACATAGTGGACTTATTCGGTCGTAGCCAGTGACGTATGCATCCTTTGGTTGGTCACTGAGCACGCTAGCCATACCGTGCCACTGCTTGTTGAAGGTCTTCGTACTTACTAGTTGATACCTAGTGTTCCCAACCCATTTTTTTCCCCTCTGACCATTTGTGGCTTGTGTAAAGCGTTTTCAACGTTGACCACATGAAGTGAAATTCTTTCGTCATGGTCAATGACATATGCATACTTTGGGTAGTCACTTTCCATTGAAGCCACATTGTGCCACTACATATTGAAGGTATTTGTACTTCCTAGTAGATAGCTAGTATTCACAAACCATTACCTTCCAACCTGACCATTTGTCACTCGTGTTGTGAGTTGTAAAAGTTTACCACACTTAGTGACATTATCTGGTCATGGTCAGTGACATATGCCTACTTTGGTTGGTCATCATGCATGGTCCCCACACCGTGCCACAACGTATTGAAGCCCCTTGTGCTTGCTATGTGATACTTGGTGTTCCCAACCCATTGTTTCCCTTTCTGACCATTTGTGACTCGTATTATGAGTTGTCAACGTTGACCACACACAGCGGATTTCTTTGGTCAAAGGCAGTACATATGCCTACTTTGGTTGGTCATTGTGCATGGTAGCTTCACCGCGCTACTACTGACTTAAGGTCGTTGTACTTGGTAGTTGAGAACCAATATGCCCATAGCAGTGTTTCCTGTCCTCACCATTTGTGACTCGTATTACGGTTGGTCAATGTTGAGCACACGTATTGAAATTCTGTGGTCATGACTAGTGACATATGCCTAGTTTGGTTGTTTGGTGTGCATACTAGCCACACCGTGCCACTACGTATTGAAGTTCTTAGTCCTTTCTAGTCAATACATAGGCTTCCCAAACCATTTTATCTCCCTTTGACCATTTGTGACTTGTGTTATGAGCTGTCAATGTTGACCACACATAGTGGACTTATTCAGTCGTAGTCAGTGAGGTATGCATCCTTTGGTTGGTCACTGTCCACGCTAGCCATACCGTGCCACTGCTTGTTGAAGGTCTTTGTACTTGCTAGTTGATAACTAGTGTTCCCAACCCGTTGATTTCCCCTCTGACCATTTGTGACTCGTGTGAAGCATTTTCAACGTTGACCACATGAAGTGAAACTATTTCGTCATGGTCATTGACATATGCATACTTTGGGTGGTCACCGTGCATTGAAGCCACATCGTGCCACTACATATTGAGGGTATTTGTACTTGCTAGTAGATAACTAGTATTCACAAACCGTTGCCTTCCAACCTGACAACTTGTGACTCGTAATGTGAGTTGTCAAAGTTTACCACACTTAGTGACATTATTTGGTCATGGTCAGTGACATATGCCTACTTTGGTTGGTCATCATGCATGGTCCCCACACCATACCACAACGTATTGAAGCCCCTTGTGCTTGCTATGTGATACGTGGTGTTCCAAAACCATGGTTTCCCCCTCTGACCATTTGTAACTCGTATTATGAGTTATCAACGTGGACAAAACAGAGCGGATTTCTTTGGTCAAGGCAGTAAATATGCCTACTTTGGTCGGTCATTGTGCATAGTAGCCACACCTCGCCACTACTGACAGAAGGTCATTGTACTTGGTAGTTGAGAACCGATATTCTCATAGCATTGTTTCCTCTCTTGACCGTCTGTGACTCGTGTTATGGTTGGTCAACGTTGACCACCCAATTCTCTGGTCATGATCAGTGACATATGCCTAGTTTGATTGTTTGGTGTGCATATTAGCCACACCGTGCCACTATGTATTGAAGTTATTTGTCCTTTCTGGCCAATACATAGGCTTCCAAATCCATTGTTTTCCCCTCTGACCATTTGTGACTCGTGTTATGCGTTTTCAACGTTGACCACATGAAGTGGAGATTGTTCGTCATGGTTTGAGACATATGCATACTTTTGTTGGTCACTGTGCATTCAATCCACATTGTGCCAGTACACAATGAAGGTATTTGTACATGCTAGTAGATAACTAGTATTCACAAAGCATTACCTTCCACCCTGATCATTAGCGACTCATGTTGTGTGTTGTCAAAGTTTACCACACTTAGTGACATTACTTGGTCATGGTCAGTGACATATGCCTACTCTGGTTGGTCATCGTGCATGGTCTCCACACCGTGCCACAACGTATTGAAGGCCCTTGTGCTTGTTATGTGATACTTGGTGTTCCCAAACCATTGTTTCCCTCTCTGACCATTTGTGACTCGTATTATGAGTTGTCAACGTTGACCACACACATCGGATTTCTTTGGTCAAAGGCAGTACATATGCCTACTTTGGTCGGTCATTGTACATGATAGCCACACCGTGCTACCACTGAATGAAGGTCGTTGTACTTGGTAGTTGAGAACCGATATTCCCATAGCATTGTTTCCTGTCGTGACTGTTTGTGACTCGTGTTATGGTTGGTCAACATTGACCACCCATATTGAAGTAATGTGGTCATGATCAGTGACATATGCCTAGTTTGGTTGTTTGGTGTGCATATTAGCCACACCGTGCCACTACATATTGAAGTTCTTTGTCCTTTCTAGTCAATACATAGGCTTCCCAAACCATTTTCTCTCCCTCTGACCATTTGTGACTCGTGTTATGAGTTGTCAATGTTGACGACACATAGTGGACTTATTCGGTCGTAGTCAGTGACGTGTGCATCCTTTGGTTGGTCACTGTGCACACTAGTCATACCGTGCCACTGCTTGTTGAAGGTCTTTGTACTTGCTAGTTGATAACTAGTGTTCCTAACCCATTGTTTTCCCCTCTGACCATTTGTGACTCGTGTTAATTGTTTTCAACGTTGACCACGTGAAGTGAAATTATTTCGTCATGGTTAGTGACATATGCATACTTTGGGTGGTCACTGTGCATTGAATCCACTTTGTGCCACTACATTTTGAAGGTATTTGTACTTGATATTAGATAACTAGTATTCACAAACCATTACCTTCCACGCTGACCATTAGCGACTCGTGTTGTGAGTTGTCAAAGTTTACCACGCTTAGTGACATTATTTGGTTATGGTCAGTGACATATGCCTACTTTGGTTGGTCATCATGCATGGTCGCCACACCGTGCCACAACGTATTGAAGCCCCTTGTGCTTGCTATGTGAAACTTGGTGTTCCCAAACCATTGTTTCCCCCTCTGACCATCTGTGACTTGTATATTGAGTTGTCAACGTTGACCACACACAGCGGATTTCTTTGGTCAAAGGCAGTACATATGCCTACTTTGGTCGGTCATTGTGCATGGTAGCCACACCATGCTACTACTGACTTAAGGTCGTTGTACTCAATAGTTGAGAACCGATATGCCCATAGCATTGTTTCCTGTCCTGACTATTTGTGACTCGTGTTATGGTTGGTCAACGTTGACCACCCATATTGATATTCTCCGGTCATGACTAGTGACATATGCCTAGTTTGGCTGTTTGGTGTGCATATTAGCCTCGACGTGCCACTCAGTATTGAAGTTCTTTGTCCTTTCTAGTCAATACATAGGCTTCCCAAACCATTGTCTCTTCCTCTGACCATTTGTGACTTGTGTTATGAGTTGTTAATGTTGACCACATATAGTGGACTTATTCGGTCGTAGTCAGTGACGTATGCATCCTTTGGTTGGTCACTGTGCACGCTAGCCATACCGTGCCAGTGCTTGTTGAAGGTCTTTGTACTTGCTAGTTGATAGCTAGTGTTCTCAACCCATTGTTTTTCCCTCTGATCATTTGTGACTTGTGTTAAGCGTTTTCAACGTTGACCACGTGAAATGAAATTATTTCGTCATGGCTAGTGACATATGCATACTTTGGGTGGTCACTGTGCATTGAAGCCACATTGTGCCACTACATATAGAAGTTACTTGTACTTGCTAGTAGATAGTTAGTATTATAAACCATTACCTTCCACCCTGACCATTTGTGACTTGTGTTGTAAGTTGTCAAAGTTTAGCACACTTAGTGACATTATTTGGTCATGGTCAGTGACATATGCCTACTTTGGTTGGTCATCGTGCATGGTCTCTACACCGTGCCTTAACATATTGAAGCCCCTTGTGCTTGCTATGTGATACTTGGTGTTCCCAAACCATTGTTTCCCCCTCTAACCATTTGTGAATCGTATTATGAGTTGTCAACGTTGACCACACACAGCGGATTTCTTTGGTCGAAGGCAGTACATATGGCTACTTTGGTCGGTCATTGTCCATGGTAGCCACACAGTGCTACTATTGAATGAAGGTCGTTGCACTTGGTAGTTGAGAACCAATGTTCCCATAGCATTGTTTCCTGTCCTGACCGTTTGTGACACGTGTTGTGGTTGGTCAACGTTGACCACCCATATTGAAGGTATGTGGTCATGATCAGTGACATATGCCTAGCTTGGTTGTTTGGTGTGCATATTAGCCACACCGTGCCACTACATATTGAAGTTCTTTGTCCTTTCTACTCAATACACAGGCTTCCCAAACCTTTTTCTCTCCCTCTGACCATTTGTGACTCGTGTTATGAGTTGTCAATATTGACCACACATAGTGGACTTATTCGGTCATAGTCAGTGACGTATGCATCCTTTGGTTGGTCACTGTGCACGCTAGCCATATCGTGCCAGTGCTTGTTGATCTTTGTACTTGCTAGTTGATAACTAGTGTTCCCAACCCATTGCTTTCCCCTGTGACCATTTGTGCCTCGTGTTATTCGTTTTCAACGTTGTCCACATGAAGTGAAATTCTTTCGTCATGGTCAGTGACATATGCATACTTTGGGTGGTTACTGTGCATTGAAACCACGATGTGCCACTACATACTGAAGGTATTTGTACTTGCTATTAGATAACTAGTATTCACAAACCATTACCTTCCACCCTGACCATTTGTGACTCGTGTTGTGAGTTGTCAACGTTTACCACACTTAGTGACATTACTTGGTCATGGTCAGTGACATATGCCTACTTTGGTTTGTCATCGTGCATGGTCTCCACACTGTGCCACAATGTATTGAGGCCCCTTGTGCTAGCTATGTGATACTTGGTGTTCCCAAACCATTGTTTCCCCCTCTGACCATTTGTGACTCGTATTATGAGTTGTCAACGTTAATCACACACAGAGCATTTCTTTGGTCAAAGGCAGTACATATGCCTACTTTGGTCGGTCATTGTGCATGGTAGCCACAGCGTGCTACTACTGAATAAAGGTGGTTGTTCTTGGTAGTTGAGAACCGATATTCCCATAGCATTGTTTCCTGTCCTGACCGTTTGTGACTCGTGTTATGGTTGGTCAACGTTGACCACCCATATTGAAGTTTTGTGATCATGATCAGTGACATATGCCTGGTTTGGTTGTTTGGTGTGCATATTGGCCACACCGTGCCACTACGTATTGAAGTTCTTTGTCCTTTCTAGTCAATACATAGGCTTCCCAAACCATTTTCTCTCCATCTGACCATTTGTGACTCGTGTTATGAGTTGTCAATGTTGACCACACGTAGTGGACTTATTCGGTCGTAGTCAGTGACGTATGCATCCTTTGGTTGGTCACTATGCACGCTAGCCATACCGTGCCACTGCTTGTTGAAGGTCTTTGTACTTGCTAGTTGATAACTAGTGTTCCCAATCCATTGATTTCCCCTCTGACCATTTGTGACTGTTATTCGTTTTAAATGTTGACGGCATGAACTGAAAGTCTTTCGTCATAGTCAGTGACATATGCATACTTTGGGTGGTCACTATGCATTGAAGCCACGTTGTGCCACTACACATTGAAGGTACTTGTACTTGCTAGTAGATAACTATTATTCACAAACCATTACCTTCCACCCTGACCATTTGCTACTCGTGTTGTGAGTTGTCAAACTTTACCACACTTAGTGACATTATTTGGTCTTTGTCAATGACATATGCCTACTTTGGTTGGTCATCGTGCATGGTCCCCACACCGTGCCACAACGTATTGAAGCCCCTTGTGCTCGCTATGTGATACGCGGTGGTCCCAAACCATTGTTTCCCCCACTGACCATTTGTGACTCGTATTATGAGTTGTCAACATGGACCACACACAGCGGATTTCTTTGGTCAAAGGCAGTTAATATGCCTACTTTGGTGGGTCATTGTGCATGGTAGCCACACAGCGCTACTACTAACTGAAGGTCATTGTACTTGGTGGTTGAGAACCGATACTCTCATAGCATTGTTTCCTCACCGGACCGTTTGTGACTTGTGTTATGGTTGGTCAACGTTGACCACCCATATTGAAACTCTCTGGTCATGATCAATGATATATGCCTAGTTTGATTGTTTGGTGTGCATATTAGCCACACCGTACCACTACGTACTGAAGTTCTTTGTCCTTTCTAGCCAATGCATAGGCTTCTCAATTCATTGTTCTCCCCGCTGACCATTTGTGACTCGTGTTATGCGTTTTGAACATTGACCACATACGTGAAATTTGTTTGTCATGGTTAGTGACATATGCATACTATGGTTGGTCACTGTGCATTGAGGCCACATTGTGGCACTACATAATGAAGGTATTTGTACTTCCTAGTAGATAGCTAGCATTCACAAACAATAACCTTTTACCCTGACCATTTGTGACTCGTGTTGTGAGTTGTCAAAGTTTACCACACTTAGTGACTTTATTTGGTCATGGTCAGTGACATATGCCTACTTTGGTTGGTTATCCTGCATGGTCTCCACACCGTGCCACAACGTATTGAAGCCCCTTGTGCTTGCTATGTGATACTTGGTGTTCGCAAACCATTGTTTCTCCCTCTGACCATTTGTGACTCGTATTATGAGTTGTCAACATTGACCACACACAGCGGATTTCTTTGGTCAAAGGCAGTACATATGCCTACTTTGGTCGGTCATTGTACATGGTAGCCACACCGTGCTACTACTGAATGAAGGTTGTTGTACTTGGTAGTTGAGAATCAATATTCCCATAGCATTGTTTCCTATCCTGACCGTTTGTGACTCGTGTTATGGTTGGTCATGGATGACCACCCATGTTGAAATCATGTGGTCATGACCAGTGACATATGCCTATTTTGGTTGTTTGCTGTACAAATAAGCAACACCGTGCCACTACGTATTGAAGTCCTTTGTCCTTTCTAGTCAATACATAGGCTTCCCAAACCATTGTCTCTCCCTCTGACCATTTGTGACTCGTGTTATGAGTTGTCAATGTTGACAACACATAGTGGACTTATTCAGTTGTAGTCATTGACGTATGCATCCTTTGGTTGGTCACTGTGCACGCTAGCCATACCGTGCCACTGCTTGTTGAAGGTCTTTGTACTTCCTAGTTGATAACTAGTGTTCCCAATCCATTGTTTTCTCCTCTTACCATTTGTGACTCGTGTTATGCGTTTTCAACGTTGACCACATGAAGTAAAACTTGTTCGTCATGGTTGGTGACATATGCATACTTTGGTTGGTCACTGTGCATTGAAGCCACATTGTGCCACTACATATTGAAGGTATTTGTACTTGGTAGTAGATAACTAGTATTCACAAACCATTACCTTCCACCCTGACCATTTGTGACTCATGTTTTGAGTTTTCAAATTTTACCACACTTAGTGACATTACTTGGTCATGGTCAGTCACATATGCCTACTTTGGTTGGTCATCGTGCATGGTCTCCACACCGTGCCACAACGTATTGAAGCCCCTTGTGCTTGCTATGTGATACTTGGTTATCTGAAACCATTGTTTCCCCATCTGACCATTTGTAACTCGTACTATGAGTTGTCAACGTTGACCACACACAGCGGATTTCTTTGGTCAAAGGCAATACATATGCCTACTTTGGTCGGTCATTGTGCATGGTAGCCGCACCGTGCTACTACTGACTGAATGTTGTCGTACTTGGTTGTTGAGAACCGATATTCCCATAGCATTGTTTCGTGTCCTGACTGCTTGTGACTCGTGTTACGGTTGGTCAACGTTGACCACCCATGTTGAAGTTATGTGGTCATGATGAGTGACATATGCCTAGTTTGGTTGTTAGGTGTGCATATTAGCCACACCGTGCCACTACGTATTGAAGTTCTTTGTCCTTTCTAGTCAATACATAAGCTACCCAAACCATTGTCTCTCCCTCTCACCATTTGTGACTCGTGTTATGAGTTGTCGATGTTGACAACATATAGTGGACTGATTCGGTCGTAGTCAGTGACGTATGCATCCTTTGGTTGGTCACTATGCACGCTAGCCATACCGTGCCACTGCTTGTTGAAGATCTTTGTATTTCCTAGTTGATAACTAGTGTTCCCAATCCATTGTTTTCTCCTTTTACCATTTTTGACTCGTGTTATGCGTTTTCAACGTTGACCACATGAAGTGAAATTCTTTCGTCATGTTAAGTGACATATGCATACTTTGGTTGGTCACTGTGCATTGAAGCCACAATGTGCCACTACATATTGAAGGTATTTGTACTTGCTAGTAGTGAACTAGTATTCACAAACCATTACCTACAAACCTGACCATTTCTGACTCGTGTTGTGAGCTGTCAAAGTTTACCACACATAGTGACATTATTTGATCATGGTCAGTGACATATGCCTACTTTGGTTGGTCATCGTGCATGGTCTCCACACCGTGCCACAACGTATTGAAGCCCCTTGTGCTTGCTATGTTAAACGTAGTGTCCCAAACCATTGTTTCCCCCTCTGACCATTTGTGACTCCTATTCTGAGTTGTCAATGTTGACCACACACTGCGGATTTCTTTGGTCAAATGCAGTACATATGCCTACTTTGGTCGGTAATTGGGCATGGTAGCCGCACCGTGCTACTACTAACTGAAGGTCATTGTACTTGGTTGTTGAGAACCGATATTCCCATAGCATTGTTTCCTGTCCTGACCGTTTGTGACTCGTGTTATGGTTGGTCAATGTTGACCACCCATGTTGAACTTTTGTGGTCATGATGAGTGACATATGCCTAGTTTGGTTGTTTGGTGTGCATACTAGCCACACCGTGCCACTATGTATTGAAGTTCTTTGTCCTTTCTAGTCTATACATAGGCTTCCCAAACCATTGTCTCTCCCTCTGACCATTTGTGACTCGTTTTATGAGTTGTCAATGTTGACCACACATAGTGGACTTATTCGGTCGTAGTTAGTGACGTATGCATCCTCTCATTGGTCATTGTGCACGCAAGCCATACAGTGCCACTGCTTGTTGAAGGTCTTTGTACTTCCTAGTTGATAACTAGTGTTTCCAATCCATTTTTTTCTTCTCTGACCATTTGTGACTCGTGTTATGCGTTTTCAACGTTGACCACATGAAGTGAAATTCTTTCGTCATGTTAAGTGACATATGCATACTTTGGTTGGTCATTGTGCATTGAAGCCACATTGTGCCACTACATATTGAAGGTATTTGTACTTGCTAGTAGATAACTAGTATTCACAAACCATTACCTTCCACCCTGACCATTTGTGACTCGTGTTGTGAGTTGTTAACGTTTACAACACTTAGTGACATTACTTGGTCATGGTCAATGACATATGTTTACTTTGGTTAGTCATCGTGCATGGTCTCCACACCGTGCCACAACGTATTGAAGCCCCTTGTGCTTGGTATGTGATACTTGGTGTTTCCAAACCATTGTTTCCCCCTCTGACCATTTGTGACTCGTTTTATGAGTTGTCAACGTTGACCACACATAGCGGATTTCTTTGGTCAAAGGCAGTACATATGCCTACTTTGGTCGGTCATTGTGCATGGTAGCCACACCGTGCTACTACTGACTGAAGGTCGTTGTACTTGGTAGTTGAGAGCCGATATTCCCATAGCATTATTACCTGTCCTGACCGTTTGTGACTCGTGTTATGGTTGGTCAACGTTGACCACCCATATCGAAATTTTGTGGTCATGATCAGTGACATATGCCTAGTTTGGTTGTTTGGTGTGCATGTTAGCCACACCGTGTCACTACGTTTTGATATTCTTCGTCCTTTCTAGTCAATACATAGGCTTCCAAAACCATTGTGTCTCCCTCTGACCATTTGTGACTCGTGTTATGAGTTGTCAATGTTGACCACACATAGTGGACTTATTCGGTCGTAGTCTGTGACGTATGCATCATTTGGTTGGTCACTGTGCACGCTAGCCATACCGTCCCACTGCTTGTTGAAGGTCTTTGTACTTCCTAGTTGATAGCTGGTGTTCCCAACCCATTGTTTTCCCCTATGACCATTTGTGACTCGTGTTATGCGTTTTCAATGTTGACCACATGAAGTGAAATTCTTTCGTCATGGTCAGTGACATGCATGCTTTGTGTGGTCACTGTGCATGGAAGCCACAATGTGCCACTGCATATTGAAGGTATTTGCACTTTCTAGTAGATAACTAGTATTCACAAACCATAACCTTCCACCCTGACCATTTGTGACTCGTGTTGTGAGCTGTCAAAGTTTACCACACTTAGTGACATTATTTGGTCATGGTCAGTGACATATGCTTACTTTGGTTGGTCATCGTGCATGGTCCCCACACCGTGCCACAAGGTATTGAAGCCCCTTGTGCTTGCTATGTGATACGTGGTGTTCCAAAACCATTGTTTCCCCATCTGACCATTTGTGACTCGTGTTATGAGTTGTCAACATGGACTACACACAGCGGATTTCTTTGGTCAAAGGCAGTAAATATGCCTCGTTTGGTCGGTCATTGTGCATGGTAGCCACACTGCGCTACTACTGACTGAAGGTCAGTGTACTTGGTAGCTGAGAACCGATCTTCTCATAGCATTGTTTCTTCTCCTGACCGTTTGTGACTTGTGTTATGGTTGGTCAACGTTGATCACCCATATTGAAAGTCTCTGGTCATGATCAGTGACATATGCCTAGTTTGGTTGTTTGGTGTGCAAATTAGCCACACCGTGTCACTACGGTTTGATATTCTTTGTCCTTTCTAGTCAATACATGGGCTTCCCAAACCATTGTCTCTCCCTCTGAGCATTTCTGACTCGTGTTATGAGTTGTCAATGTAGACCACACATAGTGGACTTATTCGGTCGTAGTCAGTGACGTATGCATCCTTTGGTTGGTCACTGTGCACGCTAGCCATACCGTGCCACTGCTTGTTGAAGGTCTTTGTATTTCCTAGTTGACAACTAGTATTGCCAATCCATTGTTTTCTCCTTTTACCATTTGTGACTTGTGTTATGCGTTTTCAACGTTGACCACATGAAGTGAAATTTTTTCGTTATGTTAAGTGACATATGCATACTTTGGTTGGTCACTGTGCATTGAAGCTACATTGTGCCACTACATATTGAAGGTATTTGTACTTGCTAGTAGATAACTAGTATTCACAAACCATTACCTTCAAACCTGACCATTTCTGACTTGTGTTGTGAGTTGTCAAAGTTTACCACACATAGTGACATTATTTGATCATGGTCAGTGACATATGCCTACTTTGGTTGGTCATCGTGCATGGTCTCCACACCGTGCCACAACACATTGAAGCCCCTTGTTCTTGCCATGTGGTACTTGGTGTTTCCAAACCATTTTTTCCCCCTCTGACCATTTGTGACTCGTATTATGAGTTGTCAACGTTGACCACACACAGCGGATTTCTTTGGTCAAAGGCAGTACATGTGCCTACTTTGGTCAGTCATTGTACATGGTAGCCCCACCGTGGTACTACTGACTGAAGGTCGTTGTACTTGGTAGTTGAGAGCCAATATTCCCATAGCATTGTTTCTTGTCCTTCCCGTTTGTGATTTGTGTTATGGTTGGTCAACGTTGACCACCCATATTGAAATTCTGTGGTCATGATCACTGACATATGCCTAGTTTGGTTGTTTGGTGTGAATATTAGCCACACCGTGTCACTACATATTGATATTCTTTGTCCTTTCTAGTCAATACATAGGCTTCCCAAACCATTGTATCTCCCTCTGACCATTTGTGACTCGTGTTATGAGTTGTCAATATTGACCACACATAGTGGACTTATTCGGTCGTAGTCAGTGACGTATGCATCCTTTGGTTGGTCACTGTGCATGCTAGCCATACCGTGTCACTGCTTGTCGAAGGGCTTTGTACTTGCTAGATGATAACTAGTGTCCCCAATCCATTGTCTTCCCCTCTGACCATTTGTGACTCGTGTTATGCGTTCTCAACATTGACCACATACGTGAAAGTTGTTCGTCATGGTTATTGATATATGCATACTTTGGTTGGTCACTGTCCATTGAGGCCACATTGTGCCACTACATATTAAAGGTGTTTGTACTTTCTAGTAGATAACTAGTATTCACAAACCATTACCTTCCACCCTGACCATTTGTGACTCGTGTTGTGAGTTGTCAAAGTTTACCACACTTAGTGACATTATTTGGTGATGGTCAGTGACATATGCCTACTTTGGTTGGTCATCGTGCATGGTCTCCACGCCGTGCCACAACGTATTAAAGCCCCTTGTGCTTGCTATGTGATACTTGGTGTTCCCAACCCATTGTTTCCCCCTCTGATCATTTGTGACTCGTATTATGAGTTGTCAACGTTGACCACATACAGCGGATTAATTTGGTCGAAGGCAGTACATATGCCTACTTTGGTCGGTCATTGTGCATGGTAGCCACACCATGCTACTACAGACTGAAGTTCGTTGTACTTGGTAGTTGAGAACCGATATTCCCATAGCATTGTTTCCTGTCGTGCCCGTTTTGAACTCGTGTTATGATTGGTCAACGTTGACCATCCACATTAAAAATCTGTGGTCATGATCAGTGAGATATGCCTAGTTTGGTTGTTTGGTGTGCATATTAGCCACACCGTGCAACTGCGTTTTGAAGTTCTTTGTCTTTTATAGTCAATACATAGGCTTGCCAAACTATTGTATCTCCCTCTGACCATTTGTGACTCGTGTTATGAGTTGTCAATGTTGACCTCACATAGTGGACTTATTCGGTCGTAGTCAGTGACGTATGCATCCTTTGGTTGGTCACTGTGCACGCTAGCCATACAGTGCCACTTTTTGTTGAAGGTCTTTGTACTTCCTAGTTGATAACTAGAGTTCCCAACCCATTGTTTTCCCCTCTCACCATTTGTGACTCGTGTTATGCATTTTCAACATTGACCACATGAAGTGAAATTCTTTCGTCATGGTCAGTGACATATGCTTACTTTGAGTGGTCACTCTGCATGAAAGCCACATTGTGCCACTACATATTGAAGGTATTTGTACTTGCTAGTAGATAACTAGTATTCACAAACCATTACCTTCCACCCTGACCATTTGTGACTCGTGTTGTGAGTTGTCAAAGTTTACCACACTTAGTGACATTATTTGGTCATGGTCAGTGACATATTCCTTCTTTGGTTGGTCATCGTGCATGGTCCCCACACGGTGCCACAACGTATTGAAGCACCTTGAGCTTGCTATGTGATACGTGGTGTTCCCAAACCATTGTTTCCCCCTTTGACCATTTGTGAATTGTATTATGAGTTGTCAACGTGGACCACACACTGCGGTTTTCTTTGGTCAAAGGTAGCAAAAATGCGTACTTTGGTCGGTCATTGTGCATGGTAGCCACACCGCGCTACTACTGACTGCAGGTCATTCTACTTGGTAGTTGAGAACCGATATCCTCATAGCATTGTTTTCTCTCCTGACCGTTTGTGACTCGTATTATGGTTGGTCAACGTTGACCACCCATATTGAAATTCTCTGGTCATGATCAGTGACATATGCCTAGTTGATTGTTTGGTGTGCAATGTTAGCCACACCGTGCCACTACGTATTGAAGTTCTTTGTCCTTTCTAGCCAATACATAGGCTTCCCAATCCATTGCTTTCCCCTCTGACCATTTGTGCCTCGTGTTATGCGTTTTCAATGTTGACCACATAAAGTGAAACTCTTTCTTCATGTTCAGTGACATATGCATACTTTGGTTGGTCACTGTACATTGAAGCCACATTGTGCCACTACATATTGAAGGTATTTGTACTTGCTAGTAGATAACTAGTATTCACTACCCATTACCTTCCACCCTAACCATTTGTGACTCGTGTTGTGAGTTGTCAAAGTTTACCACACTTAGTCACATTTTTTCGTCATGGTCAGTGACATATGCCTACTTTGGTTGGTCATTGTGCATGGTCTTCACACCATGCCACAAGGTATTGAAGCCTCTTGTGCTTGGTATGTGATACTTGGTGTTCCCAAATCATTGATTCCCCCTCTGACCATTTGTGACTCGTATTACGAGTTGTCAACATTGACCACACACAGTGGATTTCTTTGGTCAAAGGCAGTACATATGCCTACTTTGGTCGGTCATTGTGCATGGTAGCCACACCGTGCTAGTATTGACTGAAGGTCGTTGTACTTGGTAGTTGGGAACTGATATTCCCATAACTTTGTTTTCTGTCTTGACCGTTTGTGACTCGTGTTATGGTTGGTCAACGTTGACCACGCATATTGAAATATTGTGGTCATGATCAGTGACATATGCTTAGTTTGGTTGTTTGGTGTGCATTTTAGCCACACCGTGCCACTACGCATTGAAGTTCTTCATCCTTTCCAGTCAATACATAGGCTTCCCAAACCATTGTCTCTCCCTCGGACCATTTGTGACTCGTGTTATGAGTTGTCAATGTTGACCACACATAGTGGACTTATTCGGTCGTAGTCACTGACATGTGCATCCTTTGGTTGGTCACTGTGCATGCTAGCCATACCGTGCCACTGCTTGTTGAAGGTCTTTGTACTTCCTAGTTGATAATTAGTGTTCCCAATCTATTGTTTTCCCCTCTGACCATCTGTGACTCGTGTTATGCATTTTCAATGTTGACCACATGAAGTGAACTTCTTTCGTCATGTTCAGTGACATATGCATACTTTGGTTGGTCACTGTGCATTGAAGCCACATTGTGCCACGACATATTGAAGGTATTTGTTCTTGCTAGTAGATAACTAGTATTCACAAACCATTGCCTTCCACCCTGACCATTTGTGTCTCGTGTTGTGAGCTGTCAAAGTGTACACACTTAGTGACATTATTTGGCCATGGTCAGTGACATATGCCTACTTTGGTTGGTCATCGTGCATGGTCTCCACACCGTGCCACAACTTATTGAAGCCCCTTGTGCTTGCTACGTGATACCTGGTGTTCCCAACCTATTGTTTCCCCCTATGACAATTCGTGGCCCATAGTATGGGTTGTCAACGTTAACCACACATAGTAGATTTATTTGGTCATGGTAAGCGGCACAAGCCTAATCTGGTTGGTCATTACACATGGTAGCCACACTGTTCCACTGCTTGTTGAAAGTATTTGCACTTGCTATTCAATAAGTAGAAAGATGTTTCTCCCTTTGACACCAGGTTGGATTTTGTTTATTTGTTACGCGTAGGTGCCTTCACTAGAATACTCCCTCCCACCCCCCTAGAGGGATGTTCCGTGGACGACCTGGAGGACAGATTTGCGACCGCATTATGACACCCCCCCTACCCCCCAACCCACGGCTTAGGCTTGAACGTATAGTTGATGTAGCACAACACGCCCCCCCCCCCCCAG
>SZWC01000160.1:10851-68036 GCA_023375785.1 Penium margaritaceum | reverse complement strand
GTGACTCGTGTTATGGCTGGTCAACGTTGACCACCCATACTGAAATTCTCTGGTCATGATCAGTGACATATGCCTAGTTTGATTGTTTGGTGTGCATATTAGCCACACCGTGCCACCACGTATTGAAGTTCTTTGTCCTTTCTAGCAAATACATAGGCTTCCCAATCCATTCTCTTCCCCTCTGACCATTTGTGACTCGTGTTATGCGTTTTCAACGTTGACCACATGAAGTGAAATTTGTTCATCATGGTTAGTGACGTATGCATACTTTGGTTGGTCACTGTGCATTGAAGCCACATTGTGCCACTACATATTGACAATATCTGTACTTGGTAGAAGATAACTAGTATTCACAAACCATTACCTTCCACCCTGACCATTTGTGACTTGTGTTGTGAGTTGTCAAAGTTTACCACACTTGTTGACATTATTTGCTCATGGTCAGTGACATATGCCTACTTTGGTTGGTCATCGTGCATGGTCTCCACACCGTGCCACAACATATTGAAGCCCCTTGTTCTTGCTATGTAATACTTGGTGTTCCCAAACAATTGTTTCCCCCTCAGACCATTTGTGACTCGTATTATACGTTGTCAACGTTGACCACACACAGCAGATCTCTTTGGTCAAAGGCTGTACATATGCCTACTTTGGTCGGTCATTGTGCATGGTAGCCATACTATGCTACTACTGACTGAAGGACGATGTACTTGGTAGTTGAGAACCGATATTCCCATAGCATTGTTTCCTGTCCTCACCGTTTGTGACTCATGTTATGGTTGGTCAACGTTAACCACCCATATTGAAATTCCGTGGTCATGACCAGTTACATATGCCTAGTTTGGTTGTTTGCTGTGCATATTAGCCACACAGTGCCACTACGTATTGAAGTTCTTTGTCCTTTCTAGTCTATACATAGGCTTTGCAAACCATTGTCTATCCCGCTGAACATTTGTCACTCGTGTTATAAGTTGTCAATGTTGACCACAAAGAGTGGACTTATTCTGTCGTAGTCAGTGACGTATACATCCTTTGGCTGCTCACTGTGCACGCTAGCGATACCGTGCCACTGCTTGTTGAAGGTCTTTGTACTTGCTAGTTGATAACTAGTGTTCCCAACCCATTGTTTTCCCCTCTAACCATTTGTGTTTCGTGTTATGTGTTTTCAACGTTGACCACATGAAGTGAAATTCTTTCATCATGGTCAGTGACATATGCATTTTGGAGTGGTCACCGTGCATTGAAGCCACATTGTGCCACTACATATTGAGGCTATTTGTACTTTCTAGTAGATAAGTAGTATTCACAAACCATTACCTTCCACCGTGACCATTCGTGACTCGTGTTGTGAGCTGTCAAAGTTTACCACACTTAGTGACATTATTTGGTCATGGCCAGTGACATATGCCTACTTTGGTTGGTCATCGTGCATGGTCCCCACACCGGGCCACAACGTATTGAAGCCCCTTGTGTTTGCTATGTGATACGTGGTGTTCCCGAACCATTGTTTCCCCCTCTCACCATTTGTGACTCGTATTATGAGTTGTGAACGTGGACGACACACAGCGGATTTCTTTGGTCAAAGGCAGTAAACATGTCTACTTTGGTCAGTCATTGTGCATGGTAGCCACACCGCGCTACTACTGACTGAAGGTCATTGTACTTGGTAGTTGAGAAGCGATATTCTCATAGCATTGTTTCCTCTCCTGACCATTTGTGACTCGTGTTACGGTTGGTCAACGTTGACCACCCATATTGAAATTCTCTGGTCATGATAAGTGACATATGCCTAGTTTGGTTATTTCGTGTTCATATTAGCCACACCGTGCCACTACGTATTGAAGTTCCTTGTCCTTTCTAGCCAATACATAGGCTTCCCAATCCATTGTTTTCCTCTCTGACCATTTGTGACTCGTGTTATGCGTTTTCAACGTTGACCACATGAAGTGAAATTTGTTCGTCATGGTTAGTTACACATGCATACTTTGGTTGGTCACTGTGCATTGAAGCCACATTGTGCCACTACATATTGAAGGTATTTGGAATTGCTAGTAGATAACTAGTATTCACAAACCATTACCTTCCACCCTGACCATTTGTGACTCATGTTATGAGTTGTCAATGTTTACCACACTTAGTGACTTTACTTGGTCATGGTCAGTGACATATGCCTACTTTGGTTGGTCATCGTGCATGGTCTCCACACTGTGGCACAACTTATTGAAGCCCCTTGTGCTTGCTATGTGATACTTGGTGTTCCCAAACCATTGTTTTCTCCTCTGACCATTTGTGACTCGTATTATGAGCTGTTAACGTTGACCACACACAGCGGATTTCTTTGGTCAAAGGCAGTATATATGCCTACTTTGGTCTCATTGTGCATGGTAGCCACAGCGTGCTACTACTGAATGAAGTTCGTTGTACTTGGTAGTTGAGAACCGATATTCCCATAGCATTGTTTCATGTCCTCATCGTTTGTGACTCATGTTATGGTTGGTCAACGTTGACCACCCATATTGGAATTCTGTGGACACGATCACTGACATATGCCTTGTTTGGTTGTTTGGTGTGTATAATAGCCACACCGTGCCACTACGTATTGAATTTCTTTATCCTTTCTAGTCCATACATAGGCTTTCAAACCATTGTCTCTCCCTCTGACCATTTGTGACTCGTGTTACGAGTTGTCAATGTTTACCACACATAGTGGACTTATTCGGTCGTAGTCAGTGACATATGCATCCTTTGGTTGGTCACTGTGCACGTTTGCCATACCGTGCCACTGCTTGTTGAAGGTCTTTGTACTTCCTAGCTGATAACTAGTGTTTCCAATCCATTGTTTTCCCCTCTGACCATTTGTGACTCGTGTTATGCATTTTCAACGTTGACCACATGAAGTGAAATTCGTTTGTCATGTTCAGTGACATATGCATACGTTGGTTGGTCACTGTGCATTGAAGCCACATTGTGCTACTACATATTGAAGGTATTTGTACTTGCTAGCAGATAAGTAGTATTCACAAACCATTACCTTCCACCCTGACCATTTGTGACTCGTGTTGTGAGTTGTCAAAGATTACCACACTTAGTGACATTATTTGGTCATGGTCAGTGACATATGCCTACTTTGGTTGGTCATCGTGCATGGTCTCCACACCGTGCCACAACGTATTGAAGCCCCTTGTGCTTGTTATTTGATACTTGGTGTTCCCAAACCATTGTTTTCCCCCTCTGACCATTTGTGACTCGTGTTGTGAGTTGTCAAAGATTACCACACTTAGTGACATTATTTGGTCATGGTCAGTGACATATGCCTACTTTGGTTGGTCATCGTGCATGGTCTCCACACCGTGCCACAACGTATTGAAGCCCCTTGTGCTTGTTATTTGATACTTGGTGTTCCCAAACCATTGTTTTCCCCCTCTGACCATTTGTGACTCGTATTATGAGTTGTCAACATGGACCACACACAGCGGATTTCTTTTGTCAAAGGCAGTAAATATGCCAACTTTGGTTGGTCATTGTGCATGGTAGCCACACTGCGCTACTACTGACTGAAGGTCATTGTACTTGGTAGTTGAAAACTGGTATTCTCATAGCATTGTTTCATCTCAAGACCGTTTGTGAATATTGTTATGGTTGGTCAACGTTGACCACCCATATCGAAATTCAATGGTCATGATCAGTGACATATGCCTAGTTTGATTGTTTGGTGTGCACATTAGCCACACCATGCCACTAAGCATTGAAGTTATTTGTCCTTTGTAGCCAATACATAGGCTTCCCAATCCATCATTTTCCCGGCTGACCATTTGCGACTCGTGTTATGCGTTTTCAACGTTAACCACATGAAGTGAAATTTGTTCGTCATGGTTAGTGACATATGCATACTTTGGTTGGTCACTATGCATTGAAGTCACATTGTGCCACTACATATTGAAGGTATTTGTACTTGCTAGTAGATACCTAGTATTCAGAAACCATTACCTCTTACCCTGACCATTTGTGACTCGTGTTGTGAGTTGTCAAAGTTTACCACACTTTGCAACATGATTTGGTCAGAGTCAGTGACATATGCCTACTTTGGTTGGTCATCGTGCATGGTCTCCATACCGTGCCGCAACGTATTGAAGCCCCTTGTGCTTACTCTATGATACTTGGTATTCCCAAACCATTCTTACCCCCTCTGACCATTTGTGACTCGTATTATGAGTTGTCAATGCTGACTACACACAGCGGATTTCTTTGGTCAAAGGTAGTACATATGCCTACTTTGGCCGGTCATTGTGCATGGTAGCCACACCATGGTACTACTCACTAAAGGTCGTTGTACTTGGTAGTTGAGAACCGGTATTCCCAAAGAATTGTTTCCTGTACTGCCCGTTTGTGACTCCTCTTATGGTTGCTCAACGTTGACCACCCATATTGAGATTATGTGGGCATGATGAGTGACATATACCTAGTTTGGTTGTTTTGTGTGCATATTAGCCACGGTGTGCCACTACATATTGAAGTTCTTTTTCCTTTCTAGTCAATACATAGGCTTCCCAAACCATTGTATCTCCCTCTGACCATTTGTGACTCGTGTTATGGGTTGTGAATATTGACCACACATAGTGGACTTCTTCGGTCGTAGTCAGTGACGTATTCATCCTTTGGTTTGTCACAGTGTTCGCTAGCCATACCGTGCCACTTTTTGTTGAAGGTCTTTGTTCTTGCTCGTTGATAAATAGTGTTCCCAACCCATTGTTTTCCCCTATGACCATTTGTGACTCGTGTTATGCGTTTTCAACCTTGACCACATGAGGTGAAATTCTTTCGTCATGGTCAGTGACATATGCATACTTTGGGTGGTCACTGTGCATTGAAGCCACATTGTGCCACTACATATTGAAGGTATTTGTACTTGCTAGTAGATAAATAGAGTTCACAAACCATTACCTTCCACCCTGACCATTTGTGACTTGTGTTGTGAGTTGTCAAAGTTTACCACACTTAGTGACATTACTTGGTCATGTTCAGTGACATATGCCTACTTTGGTTGGTCATCGTGCATGGTCTCCACACCGTGCCACAATGTATTGAAGCCCCTTGTTCTTGCTATGTGATACTTGGTGTTCCCAAACCATTGTTTCCCCCTCTGACCATTTGTGACTCGTGTTATGAGTTGTCAACGTTGACCACACACTGCGGATTTCTTTGGTCGAAAGCAGTACATATGCCTAATTTGGTCGGTCATTGTGCATGGTAGCCACACCGTGCTACTACTGACTGAAGGTTGCTATACTCGGTAGCTGAGAACAGATATTCCCATAGCATTGTTTCGTTTTCTGCCTGTTTGTGACTTGTGTTATGGTTGGTCAATGTTGACCACTCATATTGAGGTTATGTGGTCATGATCAGTGTCATATGCCTAGTTTGGTTGTTTGGTGTGCATATTTGCCACACCGTGCCACTACGTATTGGAGTTCTTTGTCCTTTCTAGTCAATACATAGGCTTCCCAAACCATTGTATCTCCCTCTGACCATTTGTGACTCGTGTTATGAGTTGTCAATGTTGACCACACATAGTGGACGTATTCGGTCGTAGTCTGTGACGTATGCATCCATTGGTTGGTCACTGTGCACGCTAGCCATACCGTGCCACTGTTTGTTGAAGGTCTTTGTACTTGCTAGTTGATAACTGGTTTCCCCAATGCATTGTTTTCCCCTCTGACCATTTGTGACTCGTGTTATGCGTTTTCAACATTGACCACATACATGAAATTTGTTCGTCATGGATAGTGACATATGCATACTTTGGTTGGTCACTGTGCATCGAGGCCACATTGTGCCACTACATATTGAAGGTATTTGTACTTGCTAGTAGATAACTAGTATTTACAAACCATTACCTTCCACCCTGACCATTTGTGACTCGTCTTGTGAGTTGTCAAAGTTTACCACACTTAGTGACATTACTTGGTCATGGTCAGTGCCATATGCCTACTTTGGTTGGTCATCGTGCATGTTCCCCACACCATTTCACAGCGTATTGAATCCCATTGTGCTTGCGATGTGATACGTGGTGTCCGCATACCATTGTTCCCCCCTCTGACCATTTGTGACCCGTATTATGAGTTGTCAACATGGACCACACACAGCGGATTTCTTTGGTCAAAGGCAGTAAATATGCCTACATTGGTCGGTCATTGTGTATGGTAGCCACACTGCGCTGCTACTAACTAAAGGTCATTGTACTTGGTAGTTGAGAACCAATATTCTCATAGCATTGTTTCATCTCCTGACCGTTTGTGACTCGTGTTATGGTTGGTCAACGTTGACCACCCATATTAAAATTCTATGGTCATGATCAAGGACAGATACCTAGTTTGGTTGTTTGGTGTGCATATTAGCCACACCGTGCCAGTACGTATTATCCTTTCTAGCCAATACATAGGCCTCCCAATCCATTTTTTTCCCCTCTGACCATTTGTGACTCGTGCTATGCGTTTTCAACGTTGACCACATGAAGTGAAATTTGTTCGTATGGTTAGTGACATATGCACACTTTGGTTGGTCACTGTGCATCGAAGCCACAGTGTGCCACTACATATTGAAGGTATTTGTACTTACTAGTAGATTACTAGTATTGACAAACAATTACCTTCCACACTGAACATTTGTGACTCGTGCTGTGAGTTGTCAAAGTTTACCACACTTAGTGACATTATTTGGTCATGGTCAGTGACATATGCCTACTTTGGTTGGTCATCGTGCATGGTCTCCACACCGTGCCACAATGTATTGAAGCCCCTTGTGCTTGCTATGTGATACTTGGTTTTCCCAAACCATTGTTTCCCCCTCTGACCATTTGTGACTCGTGTTGTGAGTTGTCAAAGTTTACCACACTTAGTGACATTATTTGGTCATGGTCAGTGACATATGCCTACTTTGGTTGGTCATCGTGCATGGTCTCCACACCGTGCCACAATGTATTGAAGCCCCTTGTGCTTGCTATGTGATACTCGGTATTCCCATACCATTGTTTCTCCCTCTGACCATTTCTAACTCGTATTATGACTTGTCAACGCTGACCACACACAGCGGATTTCTTTGGTCAAAGGCAGTACATATGCCTACTTTGGTCGGTCATTGTGCATGGTAGCAACACTGTGCTACTATTGACTGAGAGTCGTTGTACTTGGTAGTTAAGAACCGAAATTCCCATAGCATTGTTTCCTGTCCTGCCCATTTGTGACAGGTGATATGGTTGGTCAACGTTGACCACCCATATTTAACCTTTATGGTCATGATCATTGACATATGCCTAGTTTGGCTGTTTTGTGTGCATATTAGCCACACTGTGCCACTATGTATTGAAGTTCTTTGTCCTTTCTAGTCATTGTTTAGGCTTCCCAAAACATTGTATCTCGCTCTGACCATCTGTGACTCGTGTTATGATCTGTCAATGTTGACCACACATGGTGGAGTTATTTGGACGTAGTCAGTGACGTATGCATGCTTTGGTTGGTCACTTTGCACGCTAGCCATATCGTGTCACTGCTTGTTGAAGGTCTTTGTACTTGCTAGTTGACAACTAGTGTCCCCAATCCATTGTTTTCCCCTCTGACAATTGTGACTCGTGTTATGTGTTTTCAACATTGACCACATACGTGAAATTTGTTCGTCATAGTTAGTGGCATGTGCATACTTTGGTTGGTCACTGTGCATTGAGGCCACATTGTGCCACTACATATTGAAGGTATTTGTACTTGCTAGAAGATAACTAGTATTCACAAACCATTACCTTCCGCACTGACCATTTGTGACTCGTGTTGTGAGTTGTCAAAGTTTACCATGCTTAGCGACATTATTTGGTCATGGTCAGTGATATCTGCCTTCTTTGGTTGGTCATCGTGCATGGTCTTCACACTGTGCCACAACGTATTGAAGCCCCTTGTGCTTGCCATGTGATACTTGGTGTTCCCAAACCATTGATTCCCCCTCTGATCATTTGTGATTCGTATTATGAGTTATCAACGTGGACCACACACAGCCGATTTCTTTGGTCAAAGGCAATACATATGCCTTTTTTGGCCGGTCATAGTACATGGTAGCCACACCGTGCTACTACTGAATGAAGGTCTTTGTACTTGGTAGTTGAGAATCGATACTCCCACTGCATTGTTTCCTATCCTGACCGTTTGTGACTCGTGTTATGGTTGGTCAACATTGACCACCCATATTGAAGTTTTGTGGTCATGATCAGTGACATATGCCTAGTTTGGTTGTTTGGTGTGCAAACTAGCCACACCGTGCCACTACATATTAAAGTTCTTAGTCCTTTATAGTGAATACATAGGCTTCCCAAACCATTTTCTCTCCCTCTGACCATTTGTGACTCGTGTTATGAGTTGTCAATGTTGACCACACGCAGTGGACTTATTCGGTTGTAGTCGGTGACGTATGCATCCTTTGGTTGGTCACTGTGCACGCTAGCCATACTGTGCCACTGCTTGTTGAAGGTCTTTCTACCTCCTAATTAAAAACTAGTGTTCCCAATCCACTGTTTTCCCCTCTGACCATTTGTGATTTGTGTTATGCGGTTTTAACGTTGACCATATGAAGTGAAATTATTTCGTCATGGTCAATGACATATACATACTTAGGGTGGTGAATGTGCATTGAAGCCACATTGTGCCACTACATATTGAAGGTATTTGTACTTGCTATTAGATAACTAGTATTCACAACCCATTAACTTCCACCATGACCATTTGTGACTCGTGTTGTGAGTTGTCAAAGTTTTCCCTACTTAGTGACATTATTTGGTGATGGTCAGTGACATATGCCTTTTTTGGTTGGTCATCGTGCATGGTCCCCACACCGTGCCACAACGTATTGAAGCCCCTTGTGCTTGCTATGTGATAGGTGGTGTTCCCAAACCATTGTTTCCCCCTTTGACCATTTGTGACTCGTGTTATGAGTTGTCAACGTGGACCACACACATCGGATGTATTTGGTCAAAGGCAGTAAATATGCCTACTTTGGTCAGTCATTCTGCATGGTAGCCACACCGCGCTACTACTGACTGAAAGTCATTGTACTTGGTAGTTGATAACCGATATTCTCATAGCATTGTTTCCTCTCCTGACCGTTTGTGACTCGTGTTATGGTTGGTCAACGTTAACCACCCATATTGACATTCTCTGGTCATGATCAGTGACATATGCCTAGTTTGATTGTTTGGTGTGCATATTAGCCACACCGTGCCACTACGTATTGAAGTTCCTTGTCCTTTCTAGCCAATACATAGGCTTCCAAATCCATTGTTTTCCCGTCTGACCATTTGTGACTCGTGTTATGCGTTTTCAACGTTGACCACATGAAGTAAAACTTGTTCGTCATGGTTAGTGTCATATGCATACTTTGGTTGG
Organism: Penium margaritaceum; assembly: GCA_023375785.1. Lineage (NCBI taxonomy): Eukaryota > Viridiplantae > Streptophyta > Zygnematophyceae > Desmidiales > Peniaceae > Penium > Penium margaritaceum. The sequence continues at coordinate 58,617 of SZWC01000160.1, read as the reverse complement.
TCACTGTGCATTGAAGCCACATTGTGCCACTACATATTGAACGTATTTGTACTTGGTAGTATATAACTAGTATTCACAAACCATTATCTTCCACCCTGACCATTTGTGACTCGTGTTTTGAGTTTTCAAAATTTACCACACTTAGTGACATTATTTGGTCATGGTCAGTGACATATGCCTACTTTGGTTGGTCATCGTGCATGGTCTCCACACCGTGCCACCACGTATTGAAGCCCCTTGTGCTTACTATGTGATACTTGGTTATCTGAAACCATTGTTTCCCCATCTGACCATTTGTGACTCGTACTATGAGTTGTCAACGTTGACCACACACAGCGGATTTCTTTGGTCAAAGGCAGTAGATATGCCTACTTTGGTCTGTCATTGTGCATGGTAGCCACACCGTGCCTCTACTGACTGAAGGCCGTTGTACTTGGTAGTTGATAACCGATATTCCCATAGCATTGTTTCTTGTCCTGGCCGTTTGTGACTCGTGTTATGGTTGGTCAACGTTGACCACCCATATTGAAATTCTGTGGTCATGATCAGTGACATATGCCTAGTTTGGTTGTTTGGTGTGCATATTAGCCACGCGGTGCCACTACGTACTGAAGTTCTTTGTCCTTTCTAGTCAATACATAGGCTTCCCAAACCATTGTATCTCCCTCTGACCATTTGTGACTCATGTTATGAGCTGTCAATGTTGACCACACATAGTGGACTTATTCGGTTGAAGTCAGTGACGTATGCATCCTTTGGTTGGTCACTGTGCACGCTAGCCATACCGTGCCACTGCTTGTTGAAGGTCTTTGTACTTGATAATTGATAACTAGTGTCCCCAATCCATTGTTTTCCCCTCTGACCATTTATGACTTGTGTTATGCGTTTTCAACATTGACCACATACGTGAAACTTGTTTGTCGTGGTTAGTGACATATGCATACTTTGGTTGGTCAGTGTGGATTGAGGCGACATTGTGCCACTACATATTGAAGGTATTTGTACTTGCTAGTAGATGAATAGTATTCACAAACCATTACCTTACACCCTGACCATTTGTGACTCGTGTTGTGAGTTGTCAAAGTTTACCACACTTAGTGACATTTCTTAGTCATGGTCAGTGACATATCCCTACGTTGGTTGGTCATTGTGCATGGTCTCCACACCGTGCCACAACGTATTGAAGCCCCTTGTGCTTGCTATGTGATACTTGGTGTTCCCAAACCATTGTCTCTCCCTATGGAATTTTGTGACGCGTATTATGAGTTGTCAATATTTACCACACAGAGCAGATTTCTTTGGTCACAGGCAGTATATATGCCTACTTTGGTCGGTCATTGTACATGGTAGCCACACCGTGCTACTACTGAATGAAGGTTTTTGTACTTGGTAGTAGAGAACCAATATTCCCATAGCATCGTTTCCTGTCTTGACCGTTTGTGACTCGCGTTATGGTTGGTCAACGTTGACCACCCATATTGAAATAATGTGGTCATGATCAGTGACATATGCCTAGTTTGGTTGTTTGGTGTGCATATTAGCCACACCGTGCCACTACGAATTAAAGTTCTTTGTCCTTTCTAGTGAATACATAAGTACCCAAACCATTTTCTCTCCCCTGACCATTTATGACGCGTGTTATGAGTTGTTTATGTTGACCACACGTAGTGGACTTATTCGGTCGCAGTCAGTGACGTATGCATCCTTTGGTTGGTCACTATGAGCGCTAGCCATACCGTGCCCCTGCTTGTTGAAGGTCTTTGTACTTCCTAGTTGATAACTAGTGTTCCCAATCCATTTTTTCCCCTCTGACCATTTGTGACTCGTGTTATGTGTTTTCAACGTTGACCACATGAAGTGAAATTCTTTCGTCATGGTCAGTGACATATGCATTCTTAGGGTGGTCACTGTGCATTGAAGCCACGTACTGCCACTACATATTGAAGGTATTTGTACTTGCTATTAGATAACTAATATTCACAAACCATTAACTTCCACCCTGACCATTTGTCACTCGTGTTGTGAGTTGTCAAGTTTTACCACACTTTGTGACATTATTTGGTCATGGTCAGTGACATATGCCTACTTTGGTTGGTCATCGCGCATGGTCCCCAGACCGTGCCACAACGTATTGAAGCCCCTTGTGCTTGCTATGTGATACGTGGTGTTCCCAAACCATTGTTTCCCTCTCTGACCATTTGTGACTCGTATTATGAGTTGTCAATGAGGACGACACACAGCGGATTTCTGTAGTGAAAGGCAGTAAATATGCCTACTTTGGTCGGTCATTGTGCATGGTAGCCATACCGCGCTACTACTGACTGAAGGTCATTGTACTTGGTAGTTGAGAACCGATATTCTCATAGCATTGTTTCCTCTCCTGACTGTTTGTGACTCGTGTTATGGTTGGTCAACGTTGATCACCCATATTGAAATTCTCTGGTCATGATCAGTGACATATGCCTAGTTTGATTATTTTGTGTGCATATTAGCCACACCGTGCCACTACGTATTAAAGTTCTTTGTCCTTTCTAGCCAATACATAGGCTTCCCAATCCATTGTTCTCCCCTCTGACAATTTGTGACTCGTGCTATGCGTTCTCAACGTTGACCACATGAAGTGAAATATGTTCGTCATGGTTAGTGACATAAGGATGCTTTGGTTGGTCACTGTGTATTGAAGCCGCATTGTGCCACTACATATTGAAGGTATTTGTACTTGCTAGTAGATAACTAGTATTCACAACCCATTACCTTCCACCCTGACCATTTGTGACTCGTGTTGTGGGTTGTCAAATTTTACAACACTAGTGACATTACTTGGTCATGGTCAGTGACATATGCCTACTTTGGTTGGTCATCGTGCATGGTCTCCACACCGTGCCACAACGTATTGAAGCCCCTTGTGCTTGCTACGTGATACTTGGTGTTCCAAAACCATTGTTTCTCTTTCTGACCATTTGTGACTCGTATTATGAGTTGACAACATTGACCACACACAGCGGATTTCTTTGGTCAAAGGCAGTACATATGCCTACTTTGGTCTGTCCTTGTGCATGGTAGCCACACCGTGCAACTACTGACTGAAGGTCATTGTACTTGGTAGTTGAGAACCGATATTCCCATAGCATTGTTTCCTGTCCTTCCTGTTTGTGACTCGTGTTATGGTTGGTCAACGTTGACCACTCATTTTGAAATTCTGTGGTCATGATCAGTGGCATATGCCTAGTTTGGTTTTTTGGTGTGCATATTAGCCACACCGTGCCACTACGTACTGAAGTTCTTTGTCCTTTCTAGTCAATACATAGGCTTCCCAAACCATTGTATCTCCCTCTGACCATTTGTGACTCATGTTATGAGCTGTCAATGTTGACCACTTATAGTGGACTTATTTGGTTGTAGTCAGTGAATTATGCATCCTTTGGTTGGTCACTGTGCACGCTAGCCATACCGTGCCACTGCTTGTTGAAGGTCTCTGTACTTGATAGTGAATAACTAGTGTCTCCAATCCATTTTTTTCCCCTCTGACCATTTGTGACTCGTGTTATGCGTTTTCAACATTTACCATATACGTGAAAGTTTTTCTTCATGGTTAGTGACATATGCATACTTTGGTTGGTTACTGTGGATTGAGGCCACATTGTGCCACTACATATTGAAGGTATTTGTACTCGCTAGTAGATAAATAGTATTCACAAACCATTACCTTCCACCCTGACCATTTGTGACTCCTGTTGTGAGTTGTCAAAGTTTACCACACTTAGTGACATTACTTGGTCATGGTCAGGGACATATGCCTACTTTGGTTGGTCATCGTGCATGGTCTCCACACCGTGCCACAACGTATTGAAGCCCCTTGTGCTTGCTATGTGATACTTGGTGTTCCCAAACAATTGTTTCCCCCTCTGGCCATTTTTGACTCGTATTATGAGTTGTCAACGTTGACCACACACAGCAGATTTCTTTTGTCAAAGGGAGTACATATGCCTACTTTGGTCTGTCATTGTACATGGTAGCCACACCGTGCAACTACTGAATGAAGGTCGTTGTACTTGGTAGTTGAGAACCGATATTCCCATAGCATTGTTTCTTGTCCTGACCATTTGTGACTCGTGTTATGGTTGGTCAACGTTGACCACCCATATTGAAGTTATGTGGTCATGATCAGTAACATATGCCTAGTTTGGTTGTTTGGTGTGCATATTAGCCACACCGTGCCACTACGTATTAAAATTCTTTGTCCTTTCTAGTGAACACATAGGTTCCCAAACCATTTTCTCTCCCTCTGACCATTTGTGACTCGTGTTATGAGTTGTCAATGTTGACCACATGTAGTGGACTTATTCAGTCGTAGTCAGTGACGTATGCATCCTTTGGTTGGTCACTGTGCACGCTAGCCATACCGTACCACAGCTTGTTGAAGGTCTTTGTACTTCCTAGTTGATAACTAGTGTTCCCAATCCATTGTTTTCCCCTCTGACCATTTGTGACTCGTGTTATGCGTTTTCAACGTTGACCACATGAAGTGAAATTCTTTCGTCATGGTCAGTGACATATGCATACTTAGGCTGGTCACTGTGCATTGAATCCACATTGTTCCACTACATATTGAAGGTATTTGTACTTGCTATTAGATAACTAGTATTCACAAACCATTAACTTCCACCCTGACCATTTGTGACTCGTATTGTGAGTTGTCAAAGTTTACCACACTTCGTGACATTATTTGGTCATGGTCAGTGACATATGCCCACTTTGTTTGGTCATGGTGCATGGTCCCAGACCGTGCCACAACGTATTGATGCCCCTTGTCCTTGCTATGTGATACGTGGTGTTCCTAAACCATTGTTTCCCCCTCTGACCATTTGTGACTCGTATTATGAGTTGTCAATGTGGACCACATACAGCGGATTTCTTTGGTCAAAGGCAGTAAATATGCCTACTTTGGTTAGTCAGTGTGCATGGTAGCCACACCACGCTACTACTGACTGAAGGTCATTGTACTTGGTAGCTGAGAACCGATATTCTCATAGCGTTGTTTCCTCTCCTGACCGTTTGTGACTCGTGTTATGGTTGGTCAACGTTGACCACCCATATTGAAATTCTCTGGTCATGATCAGTGACATATGCCTAGTTTGATTGTTTGGTGTGCATATTAGCCACATCGTGCCACTACGTATTGAAGTTCGTTGTCCTTTCTAGCCAATACATAGGCTTCCCAACCCATTGTTCTCCCCTCTGACCATTTGTGACTCGTGTTATGCGTTTTCAACGTTGACCACATGAAGTGAAGTTTGTTCGTCATGGTTAGTGACACATGCATACATTGGTTGGTCACTGTGTATTGAAGCCACATTGTGCCACCATATATTGAAGGTATTTGTACTTGCTAGTAGATAACTAGTATTCACAACCCACCACCTTCCACCCTGACCATTTTTTACTCGTGTTGTGAGTTGTCGATTTTTACCACACTTAGTGACATTACTTGGTCATGGTCAGTGACATGTGCCTATTTTGGTTGGTCATCGTGCATGGTCTCCACAGCGTGCCACAACGTATCGAATCCCCTTGTGCTTGCTATGTGATACTTGGTGTTCCGAAACCATTGTTTCCCCCTCTGACCATTTATGACTCGTATTATGAGTTGTCAATGTTGACCTCACACATCGGATTTCTTTGGTCAAAAGCAGTACATATGCCTACTTTGGTCGGTCATTGTGCATGCTAGCCACATCGTGCTTCTACTGACTTAAAGTCGTTGTACTTGGTAGTTGAGAACCCATATCTGCATAGCATTGTTTCCTGTCCTGCCTGTTTGTGACTCGTGTTATGGTTGGTCAACTTTGACCAACCATATTGAAATTATGCGGTCATGATCAGTGACATATGCCTACTTTGGTTGTTTGGTGTGCATATTAGCCACACCGTGCCACTACGTACTGAAGTTCTTTGTCCTTTCTAGTCAATACATAGGCTTCCCAAACCATTTTATCTCCCTCTGCCGATTTGTGACTCATGTTATGAGCTGTCAATGTTGACCCCACACAGTGGACTTATTCGGTCGTAGTCAATGACGTATGCATCCTTTGGTTGGTTACTGTGCACGCTAGCCATACCATGCCACTGCTAATTGAAGGTCTTTGTACGTGATAGTTGATAACTAGTGTCCCCAATCCATTGTTTTCCCCTCTGACAATTTGTGACTCGTGTTGTGCGATTTTAACATTAACCACATACGTGGAATTTGTTCGTCATGGTTTGTGACATATGCATACTTTGGGTGGTCATTGTGCATTGAGGCCACATTGTGCCACTACATATTGAAGGTCTTTGTACTTGTTCGTAGATGAATAGTATTCACAAACCATCACCTTCCACCCTGACCATTTGTGACTCGTGTTGTGAGTTGTCACCGTTTACCACACTTAGTGTTGTCCTGAGGGTGAGTGTGTACCCTGGAGGGTCCCTAGCAGTGGCTAGTTTCACACCACCAACTGTTTTTGGATAGACTGAAACTATGGAGGCAACTGGTTCCAATGATGGCAAAATCTGGTCAGAAAGTGAGGCAATAGATTTGTCCTCAATTGGATGGGAATTAACACTTGATCAATACTCACAAGTAGTGGTCCTTTATAGCCACAGATCTAAGCTTTCCAGAACACCAAAGCATGCCAGATTTGGCGCTTCCTAGCTGATTCTATGGCTTCTAGAGTGCTCCTTGGTAGGCTGTCCTTTTCCCACCTAGGAAGGGATCCCTTCCTTCCTCTAGAAGTTTATGCCCCTTCATAGATTCCTCAGCTTGCTTCTAGTAGGAGGGAAAGTGTCGAGAAGACCAACATACCTCTAGATGCCTTGTAGGACAAGTCACCCCTTCTAGAAGATGTGCCACCTTCCTGGACCCTCACCAAGCCTTCTAGAAACTTAAACAGGAACTCTAGAGGTTGAGCTAGCTTTCTGGCATCTTTTTTCCAGCTGCCTTGAGACAGGGCATAATTTCATCTTATGGGACTTGAACCCGGGCCCCTGCCTCTAGAGGTGGACACCATTAACCACAACGCCATTAAGGCTTGTCTTTTTGGTGTTCCTTTTTGGAGTCACTCCTGCCATGGTGAGGAACATCATTCCAAAAATCTCCCCCTTGCGCTTCACCCATGGCAATTGTCCATGCTCAGCGTATAATTGAGGAGCCTCTCTCCTCATGGGAGGCAAGCTTACGTTTTATTGCTCCCTCCCACTCAGCCCCATCCTTCCAGTGCAGTGCCTCCTTCATGCTCCTCTTGCGTGAAGAAGACTTGTGCGAACTTAGTCCGGATGCCCTTGTCGGCATTGAACCTTTTAGTCTTTCTTCGCACACGGTTGCTCATGCGGGGCTCTTAAGGCGGTTGTTGTTATTGCTGTCCCCTTTCTGTGCCATATTCTCAAAGCGCCTGCTCTGCCTCTCTTGGAGACCTTGGAGACATCAGTTGACTCTTCGCCTCCATGTCTATCTTTGGTGCTTTGGATTCCTCATCCGAACTGGCCCGAGCAAATTCTGCCGTTCGCCCATCCCTCAGGCGATCATCTGCGGCTGGTGCTGCTGCGAGGACGTCACCCTCATTCACGTCCTCTGGCGTCTCCCCCTCAAGGAGTGGCATCCATTCCCCCCTCATGGAGAGACCTGCCTCCTTGTCTGTCCAATGGCTTTTCTCATCGAACGTGACGTCGCGACTCCGCACAATCTGCTGCCTCCTTGGGTCAAAGAGCCGATATGCCTTGCTTCCGCTCTCATATCCAAGAAAAATACACCGACGGGTACGCGGGTCCAGCTTGCTCCTTCCCTCATGTGCCTGCACCATTGCATGTGCAACACAACCAAACGTGCGGAGGTGACCCACCGCCGGCTTCCTCCCGCTCCACACTTCTTGTGGCGTATTCCACGCATTGCTCTCCGTGTCCTTCAGCGGCTTGGTCGGTATGAGATTCATGATGTACGCTACTGTCCTTGCCGCCTCCGCCCAATACCGTTGTGTAAGGCCGGCGTCGCTCAACATGGATCGCACCAAGTTAAGGATTGTGCGATTTGCTCTCTCTGCGACGCCAATCTGTTGTGGGGAGTGTGGAGTTGTTTTCTGCCACTCAATCCCCTTGCTCTTCATCCACCCAAGGCACCCTGCATATTCACCACCGTTGNCTGTCCTTGCCGCCTCCGCCCAATACCGTTGTGTAAGGCCGGCGTCGCTCAACATGGATCGCACCATGTTAAGGATTGTGCGATTCGCTCTCTCTGCGACGCCATTCTGTTGTGGGGAGTGTGGAGTTGTTTTCTGCCACTCAATCCCCTTGCTCTTCATCCACCCAAGGCACCCTGCATATTCACCACCGTTGTCACTCCAGAACGCCTTCACCTTCAACTCTGTTTGCCGCTCCACATCAGCCACAAACTCTTGCATGCACGCAAGGACCTCACTCTTCCGCTTCATTGGGTAGAGGTAAAGTTTCCGGCTGTGGTCATTGATGAAGGTGAGGAAATAGCGAGCTCCGCCAATGGAGCTCTCAAGCAGTCCACACACATCTTTGTGTACCACGGCCAGTTTTGCCGATGCACGCGTCCCCTTGGCGACAAACGGCTGCCGAGTTGATTCACCAATGATGCATGGCTCACACACGGTCTCCTTGATTCCATCAAGGCCCTTGATTTTGAGACCCCGCACCACTTCCCTGTTAGCCATCTCTTTCTTTGTTGATGGAGAAATGTGGCCGAGTATTGGTGCCATAGGTCCAAATCTCCTCCATCCTTCGTTGCAAGGTTGGCGGCGTTGGACCCCACCCGGCTGCTGAGGATTTTTGCGCATAGCAGGTACAAGTCGTCCTCCCTCTTGGCACGCGTAATCACCTCACCTTTGCCCTCTTTGCGGATGATGGCCTCCTTCTTTGTGAAGAGCACCTCAAGTCCCCTGTCGGTAAGGCGGCTGACGGAGAGCAAGTTTGTCCCAAAGTTAGGCATATGCAGCACATTGTAGATTGTGCTTGTGACAGGTTTTCCATCCACAATTGACTCAATGGGGACGTTACCCTCACCGGCGGCCACCTCTGTTTTTCCATTGGCCACTGTCATACGTCTCTCCGAGGCGGCGTAGGTGACAAATGCCGCCCTGTTGCATTGCGTGTGGCGGCCTGATCCGGAGTCAATGACGGCAACTCCCGGATCCTTCAAGTTGGTGGAGCTGTACGCCATAAGGGCGTGCTCATCTTTCTTCCCGCCCCGCTGCGACCGATCTGTTTTCTTCTTAGGACAGTTGCGCGCGTAGTGGCCCTCCTTGCCGCAGTTGAAGCACTCCCCCTTCTTGTGACCCTTCTTAGTGCCCTGTTTGGCACCCTTCCACTTGTCGCCTCGGCCTCCAATTTGAGGATGAACCGTGTAAGCTGAACTTGATGCCGCTGCACTCTCTCGACCACCATGTCGCATCCACTCATTGCGTACGTACTCAGCAACCTTGGGGTACTTCAGCTCGTCGGAAGGCCAGCCACCAAGGACTGTGATCATGGGACTCCAATTGTGTGGCAAGGCCAGAAGGAGGATCATAGCTTGCAACTGAGAGTTGACCTCCCAACCCGTGGCCACGCACTCCGCTCCGAGGGACTCAATTTGCTGCATGATCTCCATGATGTTGTCGCCTTCGTTGGCTCGGAGGGTGACGAGCCGTTTGAAGATGAAGAGCTGGTTGGCAAGATTGCTTGACTGGTAGATGGAGCAGAGTTTTGACCATGCGTCCGCAGCCAGGGTGCATCCTTGGATGTGCCCAAGTTGTGGTGGGCATAACGCGGACACAAGGAGCGCCAATGCCTCTTTGTTGCGCTTCTTATATGCCTCCTTCATCTCAGCCGTTGTAGTCTCCGGCGGAGCAGTCTCATCACCTTTTACAAGCTCAAGCAGTCCCTTGTTGTCGAAGAAGACCTCAAACTACCACCTCCACAAGGCGAATCCTGTCCCATCAAACTTAAGGACAGCGCGGCTACTCTCTTGCTCGCTGGTTGCCATGTCTTGCTGTTGGAAGCGTGAAATCAAGCTAGCTTTTCACCCCATAGAGGCGTGGGACCATAACCCTTTGTTGGCCTGAGGGTGAGTGTGCACCCTGGAGGGTCCCTAGCAGTGGCTGGTTCACACCACCAACTGTTTTTGGAGAGACTGAAACTATGGAGGCAACTGGTTCCAAGGATGGCAAAATATGGTCAGAGAGTGAGGCAATAGTTTTGGCCTCAATTGGACGGGAATTAACANGACCTCCCAACCCGTGGCCACGCACTCCGCTCCGAGGGACTCAATTTGCTGCATGATCTCCATGATGTTGTCGCCTTCGTTGGCTCGGAGGGTGACGAGCCGTTTGAAGATGAAGAGCTGGTTGGCAAGATTGCTTGACTGGTAGATGGAGCAGAGTTTTGACCATGCGTCCGCGGCCAGGGAGCATCCTTGGATGTGCCCAAGTTCTGGTGGGCATAACGCGGACACAAGGAGCGCCAACGCCTTTTTGTTGCGCTTCTTGTATGCCTCCTTCACCTCAGCCGTTGCAGTCTCCAGCGGAGCACTCTCATCACCTTTTACAAGCTCAAGTAGTCCCTTGTCGTCGAGGAAGACCTCAAACTGCCACCTCCACAAGGCGAATCCTGTCCCGTCAAACTGAAGGACAGCGCGGCTGCTCTCTTGCTTGCTGGTTGCCATGTCTTGCTGTTGGAAGCGTGAAATCAAGCTGGCTTTGAACCCCTTAGAGGCGTGGGCCCATAACCCTTTGTTGGCCTGAGGGTGAGTGTGCACCCTGGAGGGTCCCTAGCAGTGGCTAGTTTCACACCACCAACTGTTTTTGGAGAGACTGAAACTATGGAGGCAATTGGTTCCAAGGATGGCAAAATCTGGTCAGAGAGCGAGGCACTAGATTTGTCCGCAAGTGGATGGGAATTAACACTTGATCAAGGCTCACAAGCATTAGCCCTAAAGCTTTCAAGAACACCAAAGCATGCCAGATTTGGAGCTTCCTAGCAGATCATATGGCTTCTAGAGTGCTCCTTGGTAGGCTGTCCTTTTCCCACCTAGGAAGGCATCCCTTCCCTCCTCAAGAAGCTTCTGCCCCTTCCTAGATTCTTCAACTTGCTTCTAGTAGGAAGGAAAGTCTCCAGAAGACCAAGACACCTCTAGATGCCTTGTAGGACAAGTCACCCCTTCTACAAGGTGTGCCACCTTCCTGGACCCTCACCAGGCCTTCTAGAAACGTTAAGAGGAACTCTAGAGGTTGAGCTAACTTCCTGGCATCTCTTTTCCACCTCCCTTGAGGCAGGGCATAATTTCATCTTATGGGACTTGAACCCGGGCCCCTGCCTCTAGAGGAGGACACCATTAACCACTAAGCCACTAAGGCTTGTCTTTTTGGTGCTCCATTTTGGAGTCACTACTGCCATGGTGAGGAGCATCATTCCAACACTTAGTAACATTACTTGGTCATGGTCAGTGACATATGCCTACTTTGGTTGGTCATCGTGCATGGTCTCCACACCGTGCCACGACGTATTGAAGCCCCTTGTGCTTGCTATGTGATACTTGGTTTTCCCAAACCATTGTTTCTCACTCTCGCCATTTGTGACTCGTATTATGAGTTGTCAACGTTGACCACACACAGCGGATTTCTTTGGTCAAAGGCAGTACATATGCCTAGTTTGGTCGATCATTGTACATGGTAGCCACACCGTGCTACTACTGAATGAAGGTCGTTGTACTTGGTAGTTGAGAAGCGATATTCCCATAGAATCGTTTCCTTTCCTGACCGTTTGTGACTCGTGTTATGGTTGGTCAACGTTGACCACCCATATTGAAATTATGTGGTCATGATCAGTGACATATGCCTAGTTTGGTTATTTGGTGTGCATATTAGCCACACTGTGCTACTGCGTATTGAATTTATTTGTCCTTTATAGTCAATACATAGGCTTCCCAAACCATTTTTTCTCCTTCTGACCATTTGTGACTCGTGTTATGAGTTGTCGATGTTGACCACACATAGTGGACTTATTCGGTCGTAGTCAATGACGTATGCATCCTTTGGTTGGTCACTGTGCACGCTAGCCATACCGTGCCACTACTTGTTGAAGGTCTTTGTACTTCCTAATTGATAACTAGTGTTCCCAACCCATTGTTTCCCTCTCTGACTATTTGTGACTCGTGTTATGCGTTTTCAACGTTGACCACATGAAATGAAATTCTTTTGTCATGATCAGTGACATCTGCATACTTTGGTTGGTCACTATGCATTGAAGCCACATTGTGCCACTACATATTGAAGGTATTTGTACTTTCTAGTAGATAACTAGTATTCACAAACCATTACCTTCCACCCTGACCATTTGTGACTCTTGTTGTGAGATGTCAAAGTTTGCCACACTTAGTGACATTCTTTCGTCATGGTCACTGACATATGCCTACTTTGGTTGGTCATCGTACATGGTCTCCACACTGTGCCACAATGTATTGAAGCCCCTTGTGCTTGGTATGTGATAATTGGTGTTCCCAAATCATTGTTTCCCAATCTGACCACTCGTGACTCGTATTATGAGTTATCGTTGTTGACCACACACAGCGGATTTCTTTGGTCAAAGGCAATACATATGCCTACTTTGGTCGGTCATTGTGCATGGTAGCCACACCGTGCTACTAGTGACTGAAGGTCGATGTACTTGATAGTTGAGAACCAATATTCCCATAGCATTGTTTCCTGTCATGCCCGTTTGTGACTCGTGTTATGGTTGGTCAACGTTGACCTCCCATATTCAAATTCTGTGGACGTGATTTGTGACAAATGCCTAGTTTGGTTGTTTGGTGTGCATATTAGCCGCACCGTGCCACTGCGTATTGAAGTTCTTTGTCCTTTCTAGTCATTACATAGGCTTCCCAAACCATTGTATCTCCCACTGACCATTTCTGACTCGTGTTATGAGTGTCAATGTTGACCACACATACTGGACTTATTCCGTCGTAGTCAGTGACGTATGCATCCTTTGGTTGGTCACTGTGCACGCTAACCATACCGTGCCACTGCTTGTTGAAGGTCTTGGTACTTGATAGTTCATAACTAGTGTCCCCAATCCTTTGTTTTCCCCTCTGACCATTTGTGACTCGTGTTATGCATTTTCAACATTGACCACATACGTGAAACTTGTTCGTGATGGTTAGTGACATATGCATACTTTGGTTGGTCACTCTGCATTGAGGCCACATTGTGCCACTACATATTGAAGGTATTTGTACTTGCTAGTAGATAAATAGTATTCACAAACCATAACCTTCCACCCAGACCATTTGTGACACGTGTTGTGAGTTGTCAAAGTTTAGGACACTTAGTGACATTATTTGGTAATGGTTAGTGACACATGCCTACTTTGGTTGGTCATTGTGCATGGTCTCAACACCGTGCCACAACGTACTGAAGCCCCTAGTTCTTGCTATGTGATACTTGGTGTTCCCAAACCATTGTTTCCCCCTCTGACCATTTGTGACTCGTATTATGAGCTGTCATCATTGAGCACACACAGCGGATTTCTTTGGTCAAAGGCAGTAAATATGCCTACTTTGGTCGGTCATTGTGCATGGTAGCCACACCGCGCTACTACTGACTGAAGGTCATTGTACTTGGTCGTTGAGAACCATTATTCTCATAGCATTGTTTCCTGTCCTGACCGTTTGTGACTCGTGTTATGGTTGGTCAACATTGACCACCCATATTAAAATTCTTTGGTTATGATCAGTGACATATGCCTAGTTTGATTGTTTGGTGTGCATATTAACCACACCGTGCCACTACGTATTGAAGTTTGTTGTCCTTTCCAACCAATACATAGGCTTCCCAATCCATTGTTTTCCCCTCTGACCATCTGAGACTCGTGTTATGCGTTTTCAACGAAGTGAAATTCTTTCGTCATGTTCAGTGACATGCATAGTTTGGTTGGTCACTGTGCATGAAAGCCACGTTGTGCCACTACATGTTGAAGGTAGTTGTACTTGCTACTAGATAACTAGTATTCACAAACCATTACCTTCCACCCTGACCATTTATGACTCGTGTTGTGAGTTGTCAAAATCTACCACACTTAGTGACATTACTTGGTCATGGTCAGTGACATATGCATGCTTTGGTTGGTGATCGTGCATAGTCTCCACACCGTGCCACAACGTATTGAAGCCCCTTGTGCTTTCTATGTGATACTTGGTGTTCCTAAACCATTGTTTCCCCCTCTTACCATTTGTGACTCTTTTTTTGAGCTGTCAACGTTGACCACACATAGCGGATTTCTTTGGTCAAAGGCAGTACATATGCCTACTTTGGTCGGTCATTGTACATGGTAGCCATGCCGTGCTACTACTGAATGAAGGTCGTCGTACTTGGTAGTTGAGAATCGATATTCCCATACCATTGTGTCCTGTCCTGACCGTTTGTGACTCGTGTTATGGTTGGTCAACGTTGACCACCCATATTGAAATAATGTGGTCGTCATCAGTGACATATGCCTAGTTTGGTTGTTTGATGTGCATTTTAGCCACACTGTGCCACTACGTATTGACTTTCTTTGTCCTGTCTAGTCAACACATAGGCTTCCCAAACCATCTTCAATCCCTCTGACCATTTGTGACTCGTGTTATGAGTTGTCAATGTTGACCACACATAGTGGACTTATTCGGTCGTAGTCAGTGACGTATGCATCCTTTGGTTGGTCACTGTGCATGCTAGTCATACTGTGCCACTACTTGTTGAAGGTCTTTGTACTTGCTAGTTGACAACTAGTGTTCCCATCCATTGTTTTCCCCTCTAACCATTTGTGAATCGTCTTATGCATTTTCAACGTTGACCACATGAAGTAAAATTCTTTTGTCATGGTCAGTGACATATGCATACTTTGGGTGGTCACTGTGCATTGAAGCCACATTGTGCCACTACATATTGAAGGTATTTGTACTTGCTAGAAGATAACTAGTATTCACAAACCATTACCTCCCACCCTGACCATGTGTGACTCGTGTTGTGAGTTGTCAAAGTTTACCACACTTTGTGACATTATTTGGTCATGGTCAGTGACATATGCCTACTTTGGTAGGTCATCGTGCATGGTCTCCACACCGTGCCACAACATATTGAAGCCCCTTGTGCTTGCTGTGTGATTCGTGGTGTTCCCAAACCATTGTTTCCCCCTCGGACCATTTGTGACTCATATTATGAGTTGTCAACGTGGACCACACACAGCGGATTTATTTGGTCAAAGGCAGTACATATGCCTACTTTGGTCGGTCACTGTGCATGGTAGCCACACCGTACCACTACTGACTGAAGCTTGTTGTAATAGATAGTTGAGAACCGATATTCTAATAGCAATGATTCCTCTGCTGACCGTTTGTGACCCGTGTTATGGTTGGTCAACGTTGACCACCCATATTGAAATTCTCTGGTCATGATCAGTGACATATGCCTAGTATGATTGCTTGGTGTGCATATTAGCCACACCGTGCCACTATGTATTGAAATTCTTTGTCCTTTCTAGTCAATACATAGGCTTCCCAAACCATTTTCTCTCCCTCTGACCATTTGTGACTCGTGTTATGCATTTTCAACATTGACCACATGAAGTAATTTTTTTTTGTGTCATGGTTAGTGACATATGCATACTTTGGTTGGTCACTGTGCATTGAAGCCACATTGTGCCACTACATATAGAATGTATTTGTACTTGGTAGTAAATAACTAGTATTCACAAACCATTACCTTCTACCCTGACCATTTTTGACTATTGTTGTGAGGTGTCAAAGTTTACCACATGTAGTGACATTATTTGGTCATGGTCAGTGACATATGCCTACTTTGGTTGGTCATGGTGCATGGTCTCCACACTGTGCCACAACATATTGAAGCCCCTTGTGCTTGCTATGTTATACTTGGTGTTCCCAACCCATTGTTTCCCCCTCTCACAATTCGTGGCCCATAGTATGGGTTGTCAATGTTAACCACACATCGTAAAGTTTTTTGGTCATGGTAAGTGACACATGCCTAATCTGGTTGGTCATTGTACATGGTAGCCGCACCGTTTCACTACTGCTGCAAGTATTTGCACTTGCTATTCAATAAATAGCAAAAGGTTTCTCCCTTTGACACCAGGTCGGAAATTTTTTTTTTTGTTATGCGTACGTGCCTTCACTGGAACACTCCCTCCCACCCCCTAGAGGGATGTTCCGTGGACGACCTGGAGTACAGATTCGCGACCGCATTATGACCCCCCCCCTACCCCCCACGGCTTAGGCTCAAAGGTAGAGTTGAGGTAGCACAACACGGATGTCCCCCATCCCTTCATATCATGAGCCTATTCAATATTGCGCGTACGAGGATTCAAACCCAGGACCTATCGCTCCAGAATCTAACTCTATAAGCACCAAGCCAACTCACATGGTGGTCATATGTTGTCCAAATGACATTATAAGGGTTCCTATGGGTAAAGGGCATCAAATAAGGGGGTGTAAGATTATAGGGTAGTTTTCAAAAGTATGAATGATAACAATTCAAGTTTATTCATAAACAATTGACGGAGACTAAGTTTTGAATTTTGCAACTTTGAGCTTGAATAACCTCTCAACCATTGCTGCGATTGACCAGCCGTAATAAGGAATGTTGACAAGACACAGTGAAACTCTTTTCATGATATTCAATGACACAAGAGTATTTTGGTTGGTCAATGTGCATGGTAGCCATACCGTGCCACCACTTATCAAAGGTCTTTGTACTTGCTAGTCGATACCAAGTATTCCCAAACCATTGTTTCCCCCTCTGACCATTTGTGACTCGTATTATGAGCAGTCAACGTTGACCACACACAGCGGATTTCTCTGGTCAAATGCACTATATATGCTTACTTTGGTCGGTCATTGTGCATGGTGAGCACACCGTGCTACTACAAACTGAAGGTCATTGTACTTGGTAGTTCAGAACCGATCTTCTCATAGCATTGCTTCCTCTTCTTACCGTGTGTGACTCGTGTCATGGTTGGTCAGCGTTGACCACCCATATTGAAATTCTGTGGTCATGATCAGTGACATATGCCAAGTTTGATTATCTGATGTGCACATAAGCCACACCGTGCCACTACGTATTGAAGTTCTTTGACCTTTCTAGTCAATACATATGCTTCCCAAACCATTGATTCTCCCTCTGACCATTTGGGACTGGCGTTAAGAGTTGTCAATGTTGACCACACATAGTGGACTTATTCCGTCGTAGTCAGTGACGTATGCATCCTTTGGTTGGTCACTGTGCACGCTAGGCATACCGTGCCACTGCTTGTTGAAGGTCTTTGTACTTGCTAGTTGATATCTAGTGTCCCCAATCCATTGTTTTCCCCTCTGACCATTTGTAACTCGTGTTATGCGTTTTCAACATTGACCACATACGTGAAATTTTTTCGTCATGGTTAGTGACATATGCATACTTTGGTTGGTCACTGTGCATTGAGGCCACGTTGTGCCGCTACATATTGAAGGTATTCATACTTTCTAGTAGACAACTAGTATTCACAAACCATTACCTTCCACCCTGACCATTTGTGACTCGTGTTGTGAGTTGTCAAAGTTTACCATGTCATGATGAGATCCGCGTGGTGCGGTCCCGATGTTAGTCTGTTTGCCTCTAGTGATCCACGTCTACTTTTTTGGGCGAATCTGAGACTGAGCGTGAGCTTTCTAGTCGCCTCACGCTTTGTGAGCAGGAATTTAGAGAAAGTCAGCTTGCGAAGGGAATAACGTCGTTTTGCGTTATGTTTTGAATATGGACATGATCACAATATTTATAGGGTTAGTCGTGAGCTCTCCAACGCATCAATTCGCGCGCAATTCGGTCAAGCGTAACTCAACTTATGCTTGCCGAAGTTCAGGTCTCACCCAGCATAGAAGCCTGACGCCGCCACTCGTCGTGGCGCCTTCATTCACGTGCGAAGCGCCTTCCCCAGGGCGCATGTCCCATTGCACATGTTTCCACGCACCCTACCCACTTTTGGGTCGTGTTTGGTGATGGGGTGTGATGAGGTTTGAAACTTGTCCGCGGACCTGCAGTCATAATTTTGACGAAGTCCACAAGTAACAAAACGTACTACTGAGTTTCGGACGCCGAGCCAGATTTTTTGCCTAAGTCCCTCGGTAACAACCTGCACTACGGGATCCGGTGGATGATCCACCTGATCAGGCGGATCATCCACCGGACGCCTCGGCAGGCCTATCGGAGCATTTTAGCTACATGGTAATTTTGTTACTCAATCCGGTTGATTATCGACTGGATTTTGAGCTGCAGCCGGCTCCCAGAGCCGCTGCGCACACCCCAACTTTGGAAGGCCATATCTCCCTCGATACTTGTCTGATTCCGGCGAAACAACTTCCACCGGATTCAGCAACTCATCAAATTTATGGGGCAGTCCTCTATCTGAAGATCCGAGCAATTGGCTATTCGCCGGATCCACCGGAGTGGATCTTGCACTTTCTGGCGGCTCGTCGGCGCCTCCCGGCGCTGCTCTTGGGCATGCGGAGGGGACAGTTTTCAACATTCTCCCCCTTGCACTGCCATGCCCGCTGCTCCAGCTTGCTCTTACTCATCTTCCGCTGCGCCCTCCAGCCCATCATAGCTGGTCATCCCAAGTCCGGCCACGCTCTTTACGTGCCGATCCGCGGGTTGCGCTTTGGTCAAGCAATCCGCAAGCATGTTGTGCGTGCTGCAGTGCCGCAGCACCACCTGCCCCTTCTCGACCATGTCCCGTGCGTAATGGTAACGCACGTCGATGTGCATCGTCCTCCTGTGCTGCGTCGGGTTGTTGGTCAGCGAGATGGAGCCGGTGTTGTCCTCGTGCACCACCGTTGGCTCCTGTTGTGGCAGGCCCAGCTCCCCCAGCAACCTGCGGAGCCACACCGCCTCCTTGACCGCCTCGGCCAGCGCGATGTACTCTGCTTCCACTGTGGAGGTGGCGACGCAGCCTTGCTTCCTGCTGCACCACGAGACCGCTGCACCAGCAAGGAAGAACACGTAGCCGGATGTGGACTTTCGCTTGTCCACATCGCCAGCGTAGTCTGCATCCATGTAGCAGGCCAGGCGAAAAGGGTCCGCCCGCCCTTTGCCGTCGAACCTCAGGCGCGTGTGCCGCGTTGCTTGCAGGTAGCGGAGTTTGCGCTTGACCGCCTGCCAGTGTAGTGGTCCTTGATCGGCCACGTACCTGCTCACTTGGCCCACTACGTAGGCCAGGTCCGGTCGAGTCACCACCATGGCATACATGAGGCTACCCACCGCCGATTGGTAGGGTACCCCTGCCATATCCTCCCGCTCTTCTTTTGTTTGCGGCGCCATTGCCGCACTTAGTTCACAGGTCGTGGAGACAGGACTGCATACTGGTTTGTAGTCCTCCATGCCGTACCCCTTCAGCACCTCGGCCACGTATTTGGCCTGTCCCAGCTCAAGCGTGCGCGCCATCCGGTTCCGCGTAATGCTCACCCGAGGTAGAACTCGCGCTCCCCCATGTCCGACATCTGGAACCTACTGCTCGGCTGCTCTTTCAGTTGCTGTAGGCTCGGTAGGTCTGAGGAGCACAAGATCAGATTGTCCACGTAGAGTGCAAAAGTCTGATGGAGCTTCTTGCTACACTGCACGTACACGCTGTGATCTGCCTCACAGCGCTTGAAGCCGATCAGTGCCATGAAGCTATCCATCTGTTGGTACCAGCATCGGGGCGATTGTTTTAGCCCATACAAGGACTTCCGCAGCTTGCACACCTTTCCCTCCGGCGCCTCCACCCCCTCCGACACCTCCATGTAGATTTCTTTATCGATGATGCCATTGGGGAAGGCCGTTTTTACATCTATTTGGTGGAGCTCCATGTCCTTCGCGGCTGCCACCGCAAGGATCGCCCGGATGCTCGTGAACTTGGCAACGGGGGCGAACGTCTCATCGTAGTGCTCGCCCTTATGCTGTGGGTACCCCTTCGCCACGAGCCGCGCCTTGCATTTAGCCACCACACCTTCCTTTGTGAACTTGGTCTTGAAGACCCACTTGGAGCCGATGACCTTGGCGTCTTTCGGCATGTCAACAAGCTGCCATGTGTCTTTTTCAGCAATGGCCGCCAACTCCGACTTGATGGCGGCGTCCCACTGCTTCCCCTCAAGCCGCGCAAGCGCCTCTTGCACGGTCGTCGGTTCCGTTGATGCAGCCAGCATACACCGCATCATGCCGATCCATCAACCGGTGCTTGCGTTGAAACGCTTCCCCGCTTTCCGCTGCATCCCGTTGTGGCGCGGCAGTCTTGGCGGCGTCTTGTCGCTCTGTTGCGATCCTTCCGACTCAGCCCACTCCGGTGAATCATCGACCGGACGGCTCCCCGAGGATTCCTCCCGCTCCAGTGAACCATCAACTGGACGGGCGTCGCGTCCGGAGTATTTTTCTCCGACGCCCGACGCGAACTCCGCCGGGAGTGCGCGCTTCAGAACCCGCAGTGCCTCCTTTGATGGATCATTCCTCCGGATCTCCGGCCCAGCTGCATTGTCGTCGAAGTCCTCCACGCCGGCTGCTGCACTTGCTGCACCGCCGCGCTCCGACGCCGCATCATCGACCTCCGTGTCCGCCGGCTCCTCCTCGTAGTCAAGGAGCTGGAACCACTCCCCCTGTTTTGGAGTGCTCCCGACGCTCATGTCGTTGCTGCTGCTGTTGAAGCTCTGCTGCTTGTCAAGCTCGACATCACGGTTGCGGATGATCTCTTGCGTGCACGGGTCCCAGAGCTTGTACGCCTTTTGCACGCTTTCGTAACCGAGGAACAAGCATGGCTTCGCACGTGGTTCTAGCTTGCAGTCGCGTCGCTGCGCCGCCTACACCATCGCGTGCGCCTTGCACCCAAACACCTTCAGGTGCGCGACGTTTGGCTTGCGCCCGCTCCAAACCTCCTGCGGCGTCTTCCAGCCGCCCTTACCCTTCAGCACCACTGTTGGGGTGAGGTTGATGGTGTAGCTTGCTGTACGCACAGCCTCCACCCAGAATCCTCGCGGCTACCCTGCATCCACAAGCATGGTCCGCACCACGTTGAGCAGCGTCTGGTTCGCACGCTCCGCCACTCCGTTGGACTGTAGCGAGTGTGGCGTAGTGGGTTCCCACTTGATGCCCTACTGCTTCACCCACCCGCTGTAGCCCACGTACTCTCCGCTGTTGTCGCTGCGTAGCGCTCTAACCTTCTGGCCAGTCTGCCTCTCCACCGCTGCGACGTACTCCTTCAGCCGGTCCAGGACCTCGCCTTTCCGCTTCATGAAGTACACGTAGAGTTTTCTGCTGTAGTCGTCAATGAAGGTGACAAAGTATCTCAAGCTGCTGTTTGACGGCATTTTGAACGGTCCGCACACGTAGCTGTGCACGACCTCCAGCAGGTCCTTTGCGCGAGCCTCGTTCTCATTGAACGGTTTGCGCCGCGCCTTGCCCAAAATGCAA
This sequence comes from Penium margaritaceum, assembly GCA_023375785.1. Classification (NCBI taxonomy): domain Eukaryota; kingdom Viridiplantae; phylum Streptophyta; class Zygnematophyceae; order Desmidiales; family Peniaceae; genus Penium; species Penium margaritaceum. The sequence continues at coordinate 37,120 of SZWC01000160.1, read as the reverse complement.
GGCTCGCACCTTTTGTGCGCTGCTACATCTGCTGCCGCGTCTGCTGCACCGTCGATGACAAGGCCGCGCACCATGTCGCGCTTCGCCATCTCCTCAACAATTGCGGGCGCCGAATGCCCCAACCGTCAGTGCCAGAGCTCCAGATCAGCTCTTCCTACCCTGGCCATGTTGACGACGCGCTCCTGCGAGTCTGTTGCGTCCGATGCCGCGGGGACCACCTTGGTCTGTACAATGTAGAGACCGCCCTTGCGCTTCGCCTCTAGCACGACCTTGCCGTCGCCGTTGATGCACACCACTACGCCTTTCCTGCGGAAGAGCACCTCATACCCCTTGTCCGTCAAGCGGCTGACACTCAGGATGTCAGCGAGGCCGTGGACGTGCTGCACATCACAGATTGTGCACAGCTCCTTCTTACCGCCCACCAGGACTTCCACCTCCACGTCGCCTTGGCCGGCCGCCGGCTCGACTTTGTCGTTTGCGACCACCATTGACTTGGAGGACTTCTCGTAGGTGACGAACCCCACCTTCTCGACTTGGGTGTGCTCCTCGGCCCCGGAATCCAGGCTCCGCCTGTTGGCCTTCCTGAGGAAGTGGTTCTTGTTGCTGTTGAGGAGCGACCTGCCCTTGCTGCTTTTGCCGCCGGTCTTCGCCTCCTCCGGGCACTCGCGGGCCCAGTGGCCCTCCTTGTCGCAATTTCGGCATGCACCTTTCTTGGCGCCCTTCTTGCCGCTGCCTCTTCCGCCGCTTCCTTTGCCCCCGTTTCTGCCACCACGCGTTTTGGTGACGAGGACCGATGACGAAGACGAGGACCCCCCGCAGCTACGGCGCTACGCCTCGTTGCGGATGTACTCTACAACAGCGCCATACGTGAGCTTGTCCTCCGCCCATCCTCCGAGGACGGTGATGAGTGGGCCCCAACTATCAGGTAGGGCCATGAGGAGGGCCATCGCCTACAGCTGCGTGTCGATCTTCCACCCCACGTCATTGCATTGCGAGGCGAGCGACTCGATCTGCTGCATGGCGGAGATGACATCATCTCCCTCCTTGATTCTCACTGTGAGGAGTCGCTTCATTACGAAGATTTTGTTCCCCAGCGACTTGGATTGATGGATGGAGCAGAGTTTTTGCCAAGCTTTGGCTGCAAGCTTGCAGCCTTGGAAGTAGCCCTAGTGTAACTCGGCTGTCCCGGAAACCAGGAGCATGAGCGCCTCCGCGTTCATCTTTTCGAAGGCCTGCTTCTCCGCGTCCATAGCAGTCGCCTCTGCGAGCACCTCCTTTCCCAGCATGACATCAAGCAGCCCCTTATGCGCGAGGTGCAACTCAAAGTGCCACCTCCATAGCCCAAAGCCTGGGCCGCCCACACACTTCTGGATGGGCTACGTCTCCTTATGCGCCGTGTGCGCAACTGCGACTCCAACGAGTTCTCAGAACTTCGCGGCGACGTCCAAGATGACGATCCCGTGCGCTGCGAAAGACGTGAACGTTGGATGCTATCAGACCCGTGGGCCCATAACCCTCTGCCAGGATGAGACCCGTGTGGTGTGGTCCCGACGTTTTTCTGATCGCCTCTAGTGATCCACGTCTACTGTTTTGGGCAAATCTAAGACTGAGCGTGAGCTTTCTGGTCGCCTCACGCTTCGTGAGCATGAATTTAGAGACAGTCAGTTTGCGAAGGGAATAATGTCGTTCTGCGTTATGTTTTGAATATGGACATGATCACAACATTTATAGGGCTAGTCATGAGCTCTCGAACGCACCAAACCGCGCGCGATTCGGCCAAGCATAGCTCAAGTTGTGCTTGCCAAAGCGCAGGTCTCACCCACCACAGAAGCCTGACGCCGCCACTCGCCGTGGCGCCTTCATTCGCGTGCGAAGTGCCTTTCCCAGGGCGCATGTCCCATTGCACATGTTTCCACGCACCCTACCCACGTTTGGGTCGTGTTTGGTGATGGGGTGTGACGAGGTTCGAAACCTATCCACGGACCTGCAGTCAGAATTTTGACTAAGTCCCCGTGTAACAAAACGTACTACTGAGTTTCGGACGCCGAGTAACAACCTGCACTACTGGATCTGATGGATGATCCACCTGATCAGGCGGATCATCCACCGGAAGCCTCGGCAGGCCTATTGGAGCATTTTCTCCACATGGTAATTTTGTTACTCGATCAGGTCGATTATCGACCGGATTTCGAGTTGCAACCGGCTTCAAGAGCCGCTGCGCACACCCCAACTTTGGAAGCCCAGATCTCCCTTGATACTTGTCCGATTCCGACGACAACTTCCACCGGATTCAGCGACTCGTCAAATTTACGGGGCAATTGTCGAGTCGCCAGATCCGCCGGAGCGGAACTTGTACTTTATTGCGGCTCGTCGGCGCCTCCCGGCGCCACTCTTGGGCATGCGGAAGGGCAATTTTTCAACATACCACACTTAGTGACATTATTTGGTCATGGTCAGTGACATATGCCTACTTTGGCTGGTCATCTTGCATGGTCTCCACACCGTGCCACAACGTATTGAAGCCCCTTGTGCGTGCTATGTGATACTTGGGGTTCCAACCCATTGTTTCCCCCTTTGACCATTTGTGACTCGTTTTATGAGTTGTCAACGTGGACCACACAGAGCGGATTTCTTTGGTCAAAGGCAGTAAATATGCCTACTTTGGTCGATCATTGTGCATGGTAGCCACACCGCGCTACTACTGAGTGAAGGTCATTGTACTTGGTAGCTGAGAACCGATGTTCTCAGAGCATTGTTTCCTGTCCTGACCGTTTGTGACTCGTGTTATAATTGGTCAAAGTTGACCACCCATATTGGAATTCTGTGGTCATGATCAGTGACATATGCCTAGTTTGATTGTTTGGTGTGCATATTAGCCACACCGTGCCACAACGTATTCAAGTTCTTTGTCATTTCTAGCCAATACATAGGCTTCCCAATCCATTGTTTTCCCCTCTGACCATTTGTGACTCGCGTTATGCGTTTTCAACGTTGACCACATGAAGTGAAATTTGTTCGTCATGGGTTGTGACATATGCATACTTAGGTTGGTCATTGTGCATTGTAGCCACATTGTGCCACTACATATTGAAGGTATTTGTACTTGATAGTAGATAACTAGTATTCACAGTCCATTGCCTTCCACCCTGACCGTTTGTGACTCGTGTTGTGAGTTGTCAAAGTTTACCCCACTTAGTGACATTACTTGGTCATTGTCAGTGACATATGCCTACTTTGGTTGGTCATCGTGCATGGTCTCCACACCGTGCCACAACGTATTGAAGCCCCATGTGCTTGCTATGTGATACATGGTGTTCCCAAACCATTGTTTCCCCCTCTGACCATTTGTGACTCGTATTATGAGTTGTCAACGTTGACCACACACAGCGGATTTCGTTGGTCAAAGGCATTACATATGCCTACTTTGGTCAGTCATTGTGCATGGTAGCCACACCGTGCTATTACTGACTGAAGGTCGTACTTGGTAGTTGAGAACCGATATTCCCATAGCATTGTTTTCTGTCCTGACCGATTGTGACTCGTGTTATGGTTGGTCAACGTTGACCACCCATATTGAAATTATTTGGTCATGATCAGTGACATATGCCTAGTTTGGTTGTTTGGTGTGTATACTAGCCACACCATGCCACTACGTATTGAAGTTCTTTGTCCTTTATAGTCAATACATAGGCTTTCAAAACCATTTTCTCTCCCTCTGACCATTTGTGACTCGTGTTATGAGTTGTAAATGTTGACCACACATAGTGGACTTATTCGGTCGTAGTCAGTGACGTATGCATCCTTTCGTTGCTCACTGTGCAGGCTAGCCATACCGTGCCACTGCTTGTTGAAGTTCTTTGTACTTCGTACTTGATAACTAGTGTTCCCAATCCATTGTTTTCCCCTGTGACCATTTGTGACTCGTGTTATGCGTTTTCAACGTTGACCACATGAAGTGAAATTCTTTCGTCATGTTCAATGATATATGCATACTTTGGTTGGTCACTGTGCATTGAAGCCACATTGTGCCACTACATATTGAAGGTATTTGTACTTGCTAGTAGATAACTAGTATTCACAAACAATTTACTTCCACCTTAACCATTTGTGACTCATGTTGTGAGTTGTCAAAGTTTACCACACCTAGTGACATTACTTGGTCATGGTCAGTGACATATGCCTACTTTGGTTGGTCATCGTGCATGGTCTCCACACCGTGCCACAACATATTGAAGCCCCTTGTGCTTGCTATGTGATACGTGGTATTCCCAAACCATTGTTTTCCCCTCTGACCATTTGTGACTCGTATTATGAGTTGTCAATGTAGACCACACACAGCAGATTTCTTTGGTCAAAGGCAGTAAAAATGCCTACTCTCGTCCGTCATTGTGCATGGTAGCCACTCTACACTACTACTGACTGAACGTCATTGTAGTTGCTAGTTGAGAACCAATATTCTCATAGCATTGTTTCCTCTCCTGACCGTTTGTGACTCGTGTTATGGTTGGTGAACGTTGACCACCCATATTGAAATTCTCTGGTCATGATCAGTGACATATGCCTAGTTTGATTGTTTGGTGTGCAAATTAGCCACACAGTGCCACTACGTATTGAAGTTCTTTGTCTTTTCTAGCCAATACATAGGATTCCCAATCCCTTGTTTTCCCCTCGTACCATTAGTGACTCGTGTTATGTGTTTTCAACATTGACCACATGAAGTGAAATTTGTTCGTCATGGTTAGTGACATATGCATACTTTGGTTGGTCACTGTGCATTGAACCCATATTGTGCCACTACATATTGTAGGTATTTGTACTTGCTAATAGATAAGCAGTATTCACAAACCATTACCTTCCACCGTGACCATTTGTGACTCGTGTTGTGAGTTGTCAAAGTTTACCACACTTAGTGACATTATTTGGTCAGGGTCAGTGACATATGCCTACTTTGGTTGGTCATCGTGCATGGTCTCCACACCGTGCCACAACGTATTGAAGCCCCTTGTGCTTGCGATGTGATACTTGGTGTTCCCAAACCATGGTTTCCCCCATCTGACCATTTGTGACTTGTATTATGAGTTGTCAACGTTGACCACACACAGCGGATTTCTTTGGTCAAAGGCAGTACATATGCCTACTTTGGTCGCTCATTGGACATGGTAGCCACACCGTGCTACTACTGAATGAAGGTCGTTGTACTCGATATTCCCATAGCATTGTTTCCTGTCCTCACCGTTTGTGACTCGTGTTATGGTTGGTCAACGTTCACCACCCATATTGAAATCATATGGTCATGACCTGTGACATATGCCTAGTTTAGTTGCTTGGCGTGCATATTAGCCACATCTTGCCACTACGTATTGAAGTTCTTTATCCTTTCTAGTCAATACATAGGCTTCCCCAACTATTTTCTCTCCCTCTAACCATCTGTGACTCGTGCTATGAGTTGTCAATGTTGACCACACATAGTGGACTTATTCGGTCGTAGTCAGTGACATATGCATCCCTTGGTTGGTCAATGTGCACGCTAGCAATACCGTGCCACTGCTTGTTGAAGGTCTTTGTATTTCCTAGTTGATAACTAGTGTTCCCAACCCATTGTTTTCCCCTTTGACCATTTGTGACTCGTGTTATGCGTTTTCAACGTTGAACACATGAAGTGAAATTCTTTCGTCATGGTCAGTGACATGTGCATACTTTGGGTGGTCACTGTACATTGAACCCACATTGTGCCACTACATATTGAAGGTATTTGTACTTGCAAGAAGATAACTAGTATTCACAAACCATTACCTTCCACCCCGACCATTTGTGACTCGTGTTGTGAGTTGTCAAAGTTTACCACACTTAGTGACATTATTTGCTCATGGCCAGTGACATATGCCTACTTTGGTTGGTCATCGTGCATGGTGCCCACACCGTGCCACAACGTATTGAAGCCCCTTGTGCTTGCTATGTGATATGTGTTGTTCCCAAACCATTGCTTCCCCCTCTGATAATTTCTGACTCGTATTATGAGTTCTCAACGTGGACCACACACGGCGGATTTCTTTGGTCAAAGGCAGTAGATATGCCTACTTTGGTCGGTTATTGTGCATGGTAGCCACACTGTGCTACTACTGACTGAAGGTCATTGTACATGGTAGTTGAATACTGATGTTCTCATAGCATTGTTTCCTATCCTGACCGTTTGTGACTCGTGTTATGGTTGGTCAACGTTGACCACCCATTTCAAAATTCTCTAGACATGATCAGTGACATATGCCTAGTTTGATTGTTTGGTGTACATATCAGCCACACCGTGCTACTACGCATTGAAGTTCGTTTTCCTTTATAGCCAATACATAGGCTTCCCAATCCATTGTTTTCCCCTCTGACCATTTGTGACTCGTGTTATGCGTTTTCAACGTTGACCACATGAAGTGAAATTTGTTCGTCATGGTTAGTGACATATGCATACTTAGGTTGGTCACTGTGCATTGAAGCCACATTGTGCGAGTACATATTGAAGGTATTTGTACTTGGTAGTAGATAACTAGTATTCACAAACCAGTACCTTCCACCCAGACCACTTGTGACTCGTGTTGTGAGTTGTCAAAGTTTACCACACTTAGTGACATTTCTTGGTCATGGTCAGTGACATATGCCTACTTTGGTTGGTCATCGTGCATGGTCTCCACACCGTGCCACAACGTATTGAAGCCCATTGTGCTTCCTATGTGATACTTGGTGTTTCCAAACCATTGTTTCCCCATCTGACCATTTGTGACTCGTATTATGAGTTGTCAACGTTGACCACACACAGCGGATTTCTTTGGTCAAAGGCAGTACATATGCCTACTTTGGTCGGTCATTGTACATGGTAGCCACACCGTGCTACTAATGAATGAAGGTCGCTGTACTTGGTAGTTGAGAACCGATATTCCCATAGCATTGTTTCCTGTCCTAACCGTCTGTGACTCGTGTTATTGTTGGTCAACAATCACCACCCATATTGAAATAATGTGGTCATGATCAGTGACATATGCCTAGTTTGGTTGTTTGGTGTGCATATTAGCCACACCGTGCTACTACGTTTTGAAGTTCTTTGTCCTTTACAGTCAATACATAGGCTTCCCAAACCATTGTATCTCCCTCTGACCATTTGTGACTCCTGTTATGAGCTGTCAATGTTGACCACACATAGTGGACTTATTTGGTCGTAGTCAGTGACATATGCATCCTTTGCTTGGTCATTGTGCACGCTAGCCATACCGTGCCACTGCTTGTTGAAGGTCTTTGTACTTGCTAGTTGATAACTAGTGTCCCCAATCCATTGTTTTCCCCTCTGACCATTTGTGACTCGTGTTATGCGTTTTCAACATTGACCACATATGTGAATTTGTTCGTCATGGTTAGTGACATATGCATACTTTGGTTGGTCACTGTGCATAGAAGCCACATTGTGCCACTACATATTGAAGGTATTTGTACTTGCCAGTAGATAACTAGTATTCACAAACCATTACCTTCCACCCTGACCATTTGTGACTCGTGTTGTGAGTTGTCAAAGTTTACCACACTTAGTGACATTATTTGCTCATGGCCAGTGACATATGCCTACTTTGGTTGGTCATCGTGCATGGTCTCCACACCGTGCCACAACGTATTGAAGCCCATTGTGCTTCCTATGTGATACTTGGTGTTTCCAAACCATTGTTTCCCCCTCTGACCATTTGTGACTCCTGTTATGAGCTGTCAATGTTGACCACACATAGTGGACTTATTTGGTCGTAGTCAGTGACATATGCATCCTTTGCTTGGTCACCGTGCACGCTAGCCATACCGTGCCACTGCTTGTTGAAGGTCTTTGTACTTGCTAGTTGATAACTAGTGTCCCCAATCCATTGTTTTCCCCTCTGACCATTTGTGACTCGTGTTATGCGTTTTCAACATTGACCACATATGTGAATTTGTTCGTCATGGTTAGTGACATATGCATACTTTCGTTGGTCACTGTGCATTTGAGGCCAAGTTTTGCCACTACATATTGAAGATATTTGTACTTGCTAGTAGATAAGTAGTATTTACAAACCATTTCCTTCCACCCTGACCATTTGTGACTCGTGTTGTGAGTTGTCAAAGTTTACCACACTTAGTGACATTCTTTGGTCAGGGTCATTGACATATGCCTACTTTGGTTGGTCATCGTGCATGGTCTCCGCATCATGCAACAACGTATTGAAGCCCCTTATGCTTGCCATGTGATACTTGGTGTTCCCAAACCATGGTTTTCCCCTCTGACCATTTGTGACTCGTATTATGAGTTGTCAACGTTGACCACACACAGCGGATTTCTTTGGTCAAAGGCAGTACGTATGCCTACTTTGGTCAGTCATTGTACATGGTAGCCACACCGTGCTACTACTGAATGAAGGTCGTTGTACTCAATATTCCAATAGCATTGTTTCCTGTCCTTACCGTTTGTGACTCATGTTATGGTTGGTCAACGTTGACCACCCATATTGAAGTTATATGGTCATGATCAGTGACATATGCCTAGTTTAGTTGCTTTGTGTGCATATTAGCCACATCATGCCACTACGTATTGAAGTTCTTTGTCCTTTTTAGTCAATACATAGGCTTCCCAAACCATTTTCTCTCCCTCTGACCATTTGTAACTCGTGCTATGAGTTGTCAATGTTGACCACACATAGTGGACTTCTTCGGTCGTACTCAGTGACGTATGCATCCTTTGGTTGGTCAATGTGCACGCTAACCATACCGTGCCACTTCTTGTTGAAGGTCTTTGTACTTCCTAGTTGATAGCTAGTGTTCCCAATCCATTGTTTTCCCCTGTGACCACTTGTGACTTGTGTTTTGCGTTTTCAACGTTGACCACATGAAGTGAAATTTGTTCGTCATGGTTAGTGACATATGCATACTTTGGTTGGTCACTGTGCATAGAAGCCACATTGTGCCACTACATATTGAAGGTATTTGTACTTGCCAGTAGATAACTAGTATTCACAAACCATTACCTTCCACCCTGACCATTTGTGACTCGTGTTGTGAGTTGTCAAAGTTTACCACACTTAGTCACGTTACTTGGTCATGGTCAGTGACATANTGTCCTTTCTAGCCAATACATAGGCTTCCCAATCCATTGTTTTCCCCTCTGACCATTTGTGACTCGTGTTATGCGTTTTCAACGTTGACCACATGAAGTGAAATTTGTTCGTCATGGTTAGTGACATATGCATACTTTGGTTGGTCACTGTGCATAGAAGCCACATTGTGCCACTACATATTGAAGGTATTTGTACTTGCCAGTAGATAACTAGTATTCACAAACCATTACCTTCCACCCTGACCATTTGTGACTCGTGTTGTGAGTTGTCAAAGTTTACCACACTTAGTCACGTTACTTGGTCATGGTCAGTGACATATGCCAAGTTTGGTTGGTCATCGTGCATGGTCTCCACACCATGTCACAACGTATCGAAGCCCATTGTGCTTGCTATGTGATGCTTGGTGTTTCCAAACCATTCTGTCCCCCTTTGACCATTTGTGACTCGTATTATGAGTTGTCAATGTTGACCACACACAGCGGATTTCTTTGGTCAAAGGCAGTACATATGCCTATTTTGGTCGGTCAGTGTGCATGGTAGCCACACCGTGCTACTACTGACTGAAGGTTGTTGTACTTGGTAGATGAGAACCGATATTCCCATAGAATTGTTTCCTGTCATGACTGTGTGTGACTCGTGTTATGGTTGGTCAACGTTGACCACCCATATTGAAATTATGTGGTCATGATCAGTGACAAATGCCTAGTTTGCTTGTTTGGTGTGCATATAAGCCACACCGTGCCACTACGTATTGAAATTAGTTGTCCTTTCTAGCCAATACATAGGCTTCCCAAACTATTTACGCTACTTCTGGCCATTTGTGACTCGTGTTATGAGTTGTCAATGTTGATCACACATAGTGGACTTATTCGGTCTTATTCAGTGACGTATGCATCCTTTGGCTGGTCACTGTGCACGCTAGCCATACCGTGCCACTGCTTGTTGAAGGTCTTTCTACTTTCTAGTTGATAACTAGTGTTCCCAACCCATTGTTTTCCGCTTTGACCATTTATGACTCGTGTTATGCGTTTTCAACGTTGACCACATGAAGTGAAATTCTTTTGTCATGGTCACTGCCATATGCATGCTTTGGGTGGTCACTGTGCATTGAAGCCACATTGTGCCACTATATACTGAACGTATTTGTATTTGCTAGTAGATAACTAGTATTCACAAAGCATTACCTTCCACCCTGACCATTTGTGACTCGTGTTATGAGTTGTCAATGTTTACCACACTTAGTGACATTACTTGGTCATGGTCAGTGACATATGCCTACTTTGGTCAGTCATCGTGCATGGTCCCCACACCGTGCCAGGACATATTGAAGCCCCTTGTGCTTGCTATGTGATACCTGGTGTTCCCAAACCATTGTTTTACCCTTTGACCATTTGTGACTCGTATTTTGAGTTGTCAATGGACCACACACAGCGGATTTCTTTGGTCAAAGGCAGTAAACATGCCTACTTTGGTCAGTCATTGTGCATGGTAGCCACACCGCGCTACTACTGACCGAAGGTCATTGTACTTGGTAGTTGAGAACCGATATTCTCATAGCATTGTTTCCTCCCCTGACCGTTTGTGACTCGTGTTATGGTTGGTCAACGTTGACCACCCATATTGAAATCCTCTGGTCATGATCAGTGACATATGCCTAGTTTGATTGTTTGGTGTCCATATTAGCCAAACCGTGCCACTACGTTTCTAAGTTCTTTGTCTTTCTAGGAAATGCATAGGCTTCTCTATCCATTGTTTTCCCCTCTCACCATTTGTGACTCGTGTTATGCGCTTTCAACGTTGACCACATGAAGTGAAATTTGTTCGTCATGGTAAGTGACATATGCATACTTTGGTTGGTCACTGTGCATCGGAGCCACATTGTGCCACTACATATTGAAGGTATTTGTACTTGTTGCATGACATATGCCTAGTTTAGTTGGTCATTATGCATGGTCTCCACACCGTGCCACAACGTATCGAAGCACGTTGTTCTTTCTATGTGATACTTGGTGTTTCCAAACCATTGTTTCCCCCTCTGACCATTTGTGACTCGTATCATGAGTTGTCAACGTTGACCACACACAACAGATTTCTTTGGTCAAAGGCAGTACATATGCCTACTTTGGTCGGTCATTGTGCATGGTAGCCACACCGTGCTATTACTGACTGAAGGTCGTTGTACTTGGTAGTTGAGAACCGATAATCTCATAGCATTGTTTCCTCTCCTGACCGTTTTCGACCCGTGTTATGGTTGGTCAACGTTGACCATCCATAATGGAATTCTTTGGTCATGATCAGTGAGATATGCCTGGTTTGATTGTTTGGTGTGCATATTAGCCACACCGTGCCACTACGTAATGAAGTTCTTTGTCCTTCCTAGCCAATACATAGGCTTCCAAATCCATTGTTTTCCCCTATGACCATTTGTGACTCGTGTTATGTGTTTTCAACGTTGACCACATGAAGTAAAATTTGTTGGTCATTGTTAGTGACATATGCATACTTTGGTTGGTCAGTGTGCATTGAAGCCACATTGTGCCACTACATATTAAAGGTGTTTGTACTTGCTAGTAGATAACTAGTGTTCACAGACCATTACCTTCCACCCTGACCATGTGTGACTCGTGTTGTGAGTTGTCAAAATTTACCACACTTAGTGACATTATTTGGTCATGGTCAGCGACGTATGCCTGTTTTTGTTGGTAATCCTGCATGGTATCCACACCGTGCCACAACGTATTGTAGCCCCTTGTGCTTGCTATGTGATATTTGATGTTCCCAAACCATTCTTTCCCCCTCTGACCATTTGTGACTCGTATTATGAGTTGTCAACGTTGACCACACATAGCGGATTTCTTTGGTCAAAGGAAGTACATATGCCTACTTTGGTCGGTCATTGTGCATGGTAGCCACACCTTGCTACTACTGACTGAAGGTTGTTCTACTTGGTAGCTGAGAACCGATGTTCTCATGGCATTGTTTCCTCTCCTAACCGTTTGTGACTCGTGATATGGTTGGTCAACGTTGACCACCCATGTTGAAATTCTGTGGTCATGATCAATGACATATGCCTAGTTTGATTGTTTTGTGTGCATATTAGCCACGCCGTGCCACTACATATTGAAGTTATTAGTCCTTTCCAGCCAATACATAGGCTTCCCACTCCGTTGTTATCCCCTGTGACCATTTGTGACTCGTGTTATGCGTTTTCAACATTGACCACATGAAGTGAAATTTGTTCGTCATGGTTAGTGACATATGCATACTTTGGTTCGTCACTGTGCATCAAAGCCACATTGTGCCTCTACATATTGAAGGTATTTGTACTTGGTTGTAGATAACTAGTATTCACAATCCATTACCTTCCATCCTGACCATTTGTGACTCGTGTTGTGAGTTGTCAAAGTTCACCACACTTAGTGACATTACTTGGTCATGGTCAGTGACATATGCCTACTTTGGTTGGTCATCGTGCAAGGTCTCGACACCGTGCCACAATGTATTGAAGCCCCTTGTGCTTGCTATGTGATACTTGGTGTTCCCAAACCATTGATTTCCCCTCTGACCATTTGTGACTCGTATTATGAGTTGTCAACGTTGACCACACACATCGGACGTCTTAGTCAAAGGCAGTCAATATGCCTACTTTGGTCGATCATTGTGCATGGTAGCCACACGGTGCTACTACTCACTGAAGGTGATTGTACTTGTTAGTTGAGAACCGATATTCTCATAGTATTGCTTCCTCTCCTGACCGTTTGTGACTCGTGTTATGGTTGGTCAACGTTGACCACCCATATTGAGATTCTCTGGTCGTGATCAGTGACATATGCCTAGTTTCATTGTTTGGTGTGCATATTAGCCACACTGTGCCACTACGTATTGAAGTTCTTTGTCCTTTCTAGCCAATACATATGCTTTCCAATCCATTGTTTTCCCTTCTGACCATTTGTGACTCGTGTTATGCGTTTTCAACGTTGACCACATGAAGTGAAATTTGTTCGTCATGGTTAGTGACATATGCATACTTTGGTTCGTCACTGTGCATCAAAGCCACATTGTGCCTCTACATATTGAAGGTATTTGTACTTGCTTGTAGATAACTAGTATTCACAATCCATTACCTTCCACCCTGACCATTTGTGACTCGTGTTGTGAGTTGTCAAAGTTCACCACACTTAGTGACATTACTTGGTCATGGTCAGTGACATATGCCTACTTTGGTTGGTCATCGTGCATGGTCTTGACACCGTGCCACAATGTATTGAAGCCCCGTATGCTTGCTATGTGATACTTGGTGTTCCCAAACCATTGTTTCCCCCCTTGACCATTTGTGACTCGTATTATGAGTTGTCAACGTTGACCACACACAGCGGGTTTCTTTTGTAAAAGGCAGTGTTTATGCTCATTTTGGGCGGTCATTGTGCTTGGTAGCCACACCGTGCTACTACTGACTGAAGGTCATTGTACTTGGTCGTTGAGAACCAATATTCCCATAGCATTCTTTCTTGTTCTGACCGTTTGTGACTCGTGTTATGGTTGGTCAACGTTGACCACCCATATTGAAATTCTGTGGTCATGATCAGTGACATATGCCTTGTTTGATTGTTTGGTGTGCATGTTAGCCACACCGTGCCACCACGTATTGAAGTTGTTTGTCCTTTCTAGTCAATACACAGGCTTCCCAAAAAATTGTCTCTCCCTCTCACCATTTGTGACTCGTGTTATGAGTTGTCAATGTTGACCAAACATAGTGGAATTATTCGGTCGTAGTCAGTGACGTATGCATCCTTTGGTTGGTTACTGTGCACCCTAGCCATACCGTGCCACTGCTTGTTGAAGGTCTTTGTACTTCCTAGTTGATAACTAGTCTTCCCAACCCATTATTTTCCCCTCTGACAATTTGTGGCTCGTGTTATGCGTTTTCAAGGTTGACCACAAGAAGTGAATTTTGTTTGTCATGTTTAGTGACATATGCATACTTTGGTTTGTCACCGTGCGTTGAAGCCACGTTGAGCCACTACATGTTGAAGGTATTTGTACTTGGTAGTAGATAACTAGTATTCACAAACCATTACCTTCCACCCTGACCATTTGTGACTCGTGTTGTGAGTTGTCCAAGTTTATCACACTAAGTGACATTATTTGGTCATGGTCAGTGACATATGCCTACTTTGGTTGGTCATCGTGCATGGTCTCCACACCGTGCCACAACGTATTGAAGCCCCTTGTGCTTGCTATACGATTCGTGGAGTTTCCAAACCATTGTTTGCCCCTATGACCATTTGTGACTCGTATTATGAGTTGTCAACGTGGACCACACACAGCGGATTTGTTTGGTCAAAGGCAGTACATATGCCTACTTTGGTTGGTCATTGTGCATGGTAGCCACACCGTGCTACTACTGACTGAAGGTCGTTGTACTTGGTAGTTGGGAACCAATTATCTGAAGCATTGTTTCCTCTCCTGACCATTTGTGACCCGTGTTATTGTTGGTCAACGTTGACCATCCATATTGATATTCTCTGGTCATGATCAGTGACATATGCCTAGTTTGATAGTTTGTTGTGCATATTAGCCGCAATGTGCTACTACGTATTGAAGTTCTTTGTCCTTTATAGCCAATACATATGCTTCCCAATCCATTGTTTTACCCTCTGATCATTTGTGACTCGTGTTATGCGTTTTCAACGTTGACCACATGAAGTAGAATTTGTTCATCATGGTTAGTGACATATGCATACTTTGGTTGGATGCTGTGCATTGAAGCCACTTTATGCCACTACATATTGAAGGTATTTGTACTTGCTAGTAGATAACTAGTATTCACAAACCGTTACCTTCCACCCTGACCATTTGTGACTCGGGCTCTGAGTTGTCAAATTATACCACACTTAGTGACATTGTTTGGTCATCGTCAGTGACATATGCCTACTTTTGTTGGTCATCGTGCATGGTCTCCACACTGTGCCACAACGTATTGAAGTCCCTTCTGCTTGCTATGTGATACTTGATGTTCCCAGACCATTGTTTCCACCTCTGACCATTTGTGAATTGTATTATGAGTTGTCAACGTTGACCACACACTGCGGATTTCTTTGGTCAAACGAAGTATATATGCCTACGTTGGTCGGTCATTGTGCATGGTAGCCACACCGTGCTACTAGTAACTGAAGTTCGTTCTACTTGGTAGTTGAGAACCGATATTCTCATAGCATTGTTTCCTGTCCTGACCGTTTGTGACTCGTGATATGGTTGGTCAACGTTGACCACCCATGTTGAAATACTGTGGTCATGATGAGTGACACATGCCTGGTTTAACTCTTTTGTGTGCATATTGGCCACACCGTGCCAACATGTATTGAATTTATTTATCCTTTCTAGCCAATACATAGGCTTACCAAACCATTGTCTCTCCCTCTGACCATTTCTGACTCGTGTTATGCGTTGTCAATGTTCACCATATATAGTGGACTTATTCGGTCCTAGTCAGTGACGTATGCATCCTTTGGTTGGTCACTGTGCACGCTAGCCATACCGTGCCACTGCTTGTTGAAGGTCTTTGTACTTCCTAGTTGATAACTAGCGTTCCCAACTCATTGTTTTCCCCTCTGACAGTTTGTGGCTCGTGTTATGCGTTTTCAACGTTGACCACAAGAAGTGAAATTCGTTTGTCATGTTCAGTGACATATGCATACTTTGGTTGGTCACTGTGCATCGAAGCCATATTGTGCCACTACATGTTGAAGATATTTGTACTTGGTAGTAGATAACTATAATTCACAAACCATTACCTTCCACCCTGACCATTTGTGACTCGTGTTGTGAGTTGTCAAAGTTTATCACACTTAGTGACATTATTTGTTCATGGTTAGTGACATATGCCTACTTTGGTTGGTCATCGTGCATGGACTCCACACCGTGCCACAACGTTTTGAAGCCCCTTGTGCTTGCTATGCGATTCGTGGTGTTCCCAGACCATTGTTTCCCCCTCTGACCATTTGTGACTCGTATTATGAGTTGTCAACGTGGACCATACACAGCGGATTTGTTTGGTCAAAGGCAGTACATATGCCTACTTTGGTTAGTCATTGTGCATGGTAGCCACACCGTGCTACTACTGACTGAAGGTCGTTGTACTTGGTAGTTGAGAACCAATAATCTGAAGCATTGTTTCCTCTCGTGACCATTTGTGACCCGTGTTATTGTTGGACAACGTTGACCACCCATACTGATATTCTCTGGTCATGATTAGGGACATATGCCTAGTTTGATAGTTTGGTGTGCATATAAGCCACAATGTGCCACTACGTATTGAAGTTCTTTGTCCTTTCTAGCCAATACATAGGCTTCCCAATCCATTGTTTTGCCCTCTGACCATTTGTGACTCGTGTCATGCGTTTTCAACGTTGACCACATGAAGTATGATTTGTTCGTCATGGTTAGTGACATATGCTTACTTTGCTTGGTCGCTGTGGATTGAGGCCACTTTGTGCCACTACATATTGAAGGTATTTGTACTTGCTAGTAGATAACCAGTATTCACAAACCATTACCTTCCACCCTGACCATTTGTGACTCGAGTTGTGAGTTGTCAAACTTTACCACACTTAGTGACATTATTTGGTCATCTTCAGTGACAAATGCCTACTTTTGTTGGTCATCGTGCATGGTCTCCACACCGTGCCACAACGTATTGAAGCCCCTTGTGCTTGCTATGTGATACTTGATGTTCCCAAACCATTGTTTCCACCTCTAGCCATTTGTGACTTGTATTATGAGTTGTCAACGTTGACCACACACAGCAGATTTCTTTGGTAAAACCAAGTACATATGCCTACTTTGGTCGGTCATTGTGCATGGTATCGACACCGTGCTACTACTGACTGAAGGTCGTTCTACTTGGTAGTTGAGAACCGATATTCTCATAGCATTGTTTCCTGTCCTGATCGTGTGTGACTCGTGATATGGTTGGTCAACGTTCACCACCCATGTTGAAATACTGTGGTCATGATAAGTGACATATGCCTGGTTTGATTATGTTGTGTGCATATTGGCCGCACCGTGCCACTGTGTATTGAATTTATTTGTCCTTTCTAGCCAATACACAGGCTAACCAAACCAATGTCTCTCCCTCTGACCATTTGTGACTCGTGTTATTAGTTGTCAATGTTGATCACACATAGTGGACTTATTCGGTCATAGTCAGTGACGTATGCATCCTTTGGTTGGTCACTGTGCACGCTAGCCATACCGTGCCACTGCGTGTTGAAGGTCTTTGTACTTCCTACTTGATAACTAGCGTTTCCAACCCATTGTTTTCCCCTCTGACAATTTGTGGCTCGTGTTATGCGTTTTCAACGTTGACCACAATAAGTGAAATTCTTTTATCATGTTCGGTGACATATGCATACTTTGGTTTGTCACTGTGCATTGAAGCCACATAGTGCCACTATATTTTGAAGGTATTTGTACTTGGTAGTAGATTACTAGTATTCAGAAACCATTACCTTCCACCCTGACCATTTGTGACTCGTGTTGTGAGTTGTCACAGTTTACCACACTTAGTGACGTTATTTAGTCATGGTCAGTGACATATGCCTACTTTGGTTGGTCATCGTGCATGGTCTCCACTTTGTGCCACAACGTATTGAAGCCCCTTGTGCTTGCTATGCGATTCGTGGTGTTCCCAAACCATTGTTTCCCCCTCCGATCATTTGTGACTCGTATTATGAGTCGTCAATGTGGTCCACACACAGCGGATTTCTTCGGTCAAAGGCAGTACATATGCCTACTTTGGCTGGTCATTGTGCATGGTAGCCACACCGTGCTACTACTGAATGAAGGTCGTTGTACTTGGTGGTTGAGAACCATTAATCTGAAGCATTGTTTCCTCTCGTGACCATTTGTGACACGTGTTATGGTTGGTCAACGTTGACCACCCATATTGAAATTCTCTGGTAATGATCAGTGACATATGCCTAGTTTGATTGTTTGGTGTGCATATTAGCCACACCGTGCCACTATGTATTGAAGTTCTTTGTCCTTTCTAGCCAATACATAGGCTTCCCAATCCATTGTTTTCCCCTCTGACCATTTGTGACTCGTGTTATGTCATTTCAATGTTGACCACATGAAGTAAAATTTGTTCGTCGTGGTTAGTGACATATGCATTCTTTGGTTGGTCTCTGTGCATTGAAGCCACTTTGTGCCACTACATATTGAAGGTATTTGTACTTCCTAGTAGATAACTAGTATTCACAAACCATTACCTTCCACCCTGGCCATTTGTGACCCGTGTTGTGAGTTGTCAAATTATACCACACTTACTGACATTATTTGGTCATCGTCAGTGACTTATGCCTACTTTTGTTGGTCATCGTGCATGGTCTCCACACCATGCCACAACGTATTAAAGCCCCTTGTGCTTGCTTTGTGATACTTGATGTTCCCAAACGATTGTTTCCCCCTCTGACCATTTGTGACTCGTATTATGAGTTGTCAATGCTGACCACACACAACGGATTTCTTTTATCAAGCAGAGTATATATGCCTAGTTTGGTCGGTCATTGTGCATGCTAGCCACACCGTGCTACTACTGACTGAAGGTTGTTCTACTTGGTAGTTGAGAACCGATATTCTCATAGAATTGTTTCCTCTCATGACCGTTTGTGACTCGTGTTATGGTTGGTCAACGTTGACCACCCATATTGATATTCTCTGGTCATGATTAGTGACACATGCCTAGTTTGGTTGTTTGGTGTGCATATTAGCCACACCGTGCTACTACGTATTGAAGTTCTTTGTCCTTTCTAGTCAATACATAGGCTTCCCAAACCATTGTCTCTCCCTCTGACCATTTGTGACTCGTGTTATGGTTGGTCAACGTTGACCACCCATATTGATATTCTCTGGTCATGATTAGTGACACATGCCTAGTTTGGTTGTTTGGTGTGCATATTAGCCACACCGTGCTACTACGTATTGAAGTTCTTTGTCCTTTCTAGTCAATACATAGGCTTCCCAAACCATTGTCTCTCCCTCTGACCATTTGTGACTTGTGGTATGAGTTGTCAATGTTTACCACACATAGTGCACTTATTCGGTCGTAGTCAGTGACGTATGCATCCTTTGGTTGGTCACTGTGCAAGCTAGCCATACCTTGCCACTGCTTGTTGAATGTCTTTGCACTTCCTACTTGATAACTAGCGTTCCCAACCCATTGTTTTCCCCTCTGACCATTTGTTACTCGTGTTATGCATTTTCAACGTTGACCACATGAAGTGAAATTCTTTCGTTATGTTCGGTGACATATGCATACTTTGGTTGGTCACTGTGCATTGAAGCCACATTATGCCACTACATATTGAAGGTATTTGTACTTGCTAGTAGATAACTAGTATTCACAAACCGTTACCTTCCACCCTGGCCATTTGTGACTCGTGTTGTGAGTTGTCAAATTCTACCACACTTAGTGACATTATTTGGTCATGGTCAGTGACATATGCCTACTTTGGTTGGTCATCGTGCATGGTCTCCACTCGTGCCACAACGTATTGAAGCCCCTTGTGCTTGCTATGTGATTCGTGGTGTTCCCAAACCATTGCTTCCCCCTCTGACCATTTGTGACTCGTGTTATGAGCTGTAAACGTGGACCACACACAACGGATTTCTTTTGCCAAAGGGAGTACATGTACCTACTTTTTTCAGTCATTGATCATGGTAGCCACACCCTGCTACTACCTACTGAAGGTCGTTGTTCTTGGTAGTTGAGAACCAATAT
This sequence comes from Penium margaritaceum, assembly GCA_023375785.1. Classification (NCBI taxonomy): domain Eukaryota; kingdom Viridiplantae; phylum Streptophyta; class Zygnematophyceae; order Desmidiales; family Peniaceae; genus Penium; species Penium margaritaceum. The sequence continues at coordinate 17,227 of SZWC01000160.1, read as the reverse complement.
TCTCATAGCATTGTTTCCTATCCTTACCGTTCGTGACCCGTGTTATGGTTGGTCAACGTTGACCACCCATGTTTAAATTCTCTGGTCATGATCAGTGACATATGCCTAGTTTGATTGTTTGGTGTGCATATTAGCCACACCGTGCCACTACTTATTGAAGCTCTTTGTCCTTTCTAGCCAATACATAGGCTTCACAGTCCATTGTTTGCCCGTCTGACCATTTGTGACTCGTGTTATGCGTTTTCAACGTTGACCACATGAAGTAAAATTTGTTCGTTATGGTTAGTGACATAAGCATACTTTGGTTGGTCACTGTGCATTGAAGCCACATTGTGCCACTACATATTGAAGGTATTTGTACTTGCTATTAGATAACTAGTATTCACAAACCATTTCCTTCCACCCTGACCATTTGTGACTCGTGTTGTGAGTTGTCAAAGTTCACCACACTTAGTGACATTATTTGGTCATTGTCAGTGACATATGCCTACTTTTGTTTGTCATCGTGCATGGTATCCACACCGTACGACAACGTATTGAATCCCTTTGTGCTTGCTATGTGATACTTGATGTTCCCAAACCATTGTTTCCACCTCTGACCATTTGTGACTTGTATTATGAGTTGTCAACGTTGACCACACACAACGGATTTCTTTGGTCAAACGAAGTATATATGCCTACGTTGGTCAGTCATTGTGCATGGTAGCCACCCCGTGCTACTCCTGACTGAAGGTCGTTCTACTTGGTAGTTGAGAACTGATATTCTCATAGCATTGTTTTCTGTCTTGACAGATTGTGACTCGTGATATGGTTGGTCAACGTTGACCACCCATATTGAAATACTGTGGTCATGATCAGTGACATATGCCTGGTTTGATTGTTTTGTGTGCATATTGGCCACACCGTGCCACTATGTATTGAATTTAATTGTCCTTTCTAGCCAATACATAGGCTTACCAAACCATTGTCTCTCCCTCTGACCATTTGTGACTCGTGTTATGAGTTGTCAATGTTGACCACTCATAGTGGACTTATTCGGTCGTAATCAGTGACGTATACATCCTTCGATTCGTCACTGTGCACGCTAGCCATACCGTGCCACTGCTTGTTGAATGTCTTTGTACTTCCTACTTGATAACTAGCGTTCCCAACCCATTGTTCTCCCCTCTCACAATTTGTGACTCGTGTTATGCATTTTAAACGTTGACAACATGAAGTGAAATTCTGTTGTCATGTTCAGTGACATATGCATACTTTGGTTGGTCGCTGTGCATTGAAGCCACATTGTGCCACTACATGTTGAAGGTATTTGTACTTGGTAGTAGATAACTAGTATTCACAAACCATCATCTTCCACCCTGACCCTTTGTGACTCGTGTTTTGTGTTGTCAAAGTTTACCACACTTAGTGACATTATTTGGTCATGGTCAGTGACATATGCCTAATTTGGTTGGTCATCGTACATGGTCTCCACACCGAGCCACAACGTTTTGAAGCCCCTCGTGCTTGCTATGTGATTGGCGGTGTTCCCAAGCCATTGTTTCCCCTTCTCACCATTTGTGACTCGTACAATGAAATGTCAATGTGGAACACACAGAGCGGATTTCTTTGGTCAAAAGCAGTACACATGCCTACTTTGGTCGGTCATTGTGCATCGTAGCCACACCGTGCTACTACTGACTGCAGGTTGTTGTACTTGGTAGTTAAGAACCAATAATCTCATAGCATTGTTTCCTCTCCTGACCATTTGTGACCCGTGTTATGGTTGGTCAATGTTAACCACCCATATTGAAATTTGTGGTCATGATCAGTGACATATGCCTAGTTTGATTGTTTGGTGTGCATTTTAGCCACACAGTGCCACTACGTATTAAAGTTCTTTGTCCTTTCTAGCCAATACACAGGCTTCCCAATCCATTGTTTTCCCCTCTGACCATTTGTGACTTGTGTTATGTGTTTCGACGTTGACCACTTGAAGTATAATTTGTTCGTCATGGTTAATGACATATGCATACTTTGGTTGGTCACTGTGCATTGAAGCCACATTGTGCCACTACATATTGAAGGTATTTGTAATTGCTAGTAGATAGCTATGATTCACACACCATTACCTTTCACCCTGACCATTTGTGACTCGTGTTGTGAGTTTGCAAAGTTTACCACACTTAGTGACATTAGTTGGTCATGGTCAGTGACATATGCCTATTTTGGTTAGTCATCGTGCATGGTCCCCACACCATGCCACAACGTATTGAAGCCCCTTGTGCTTGCTATGTGATACATGGTGTTCCCAAAACCATTGTTTCCCCCTCTGACCATTTGTGATTCGTTTTATGAGTTGTCATAATGGACCACACACAGCGGATTTCTTCGGTCAAAGGGAGTAAAAATGCCTACTTTGGTCGGTCATTGTGCATGGTAGCCACACAGCGCAACTGCTGACTGAAGGTCATTGTACTTGGTATTTGAGAACCGATATTCTCATAGCATTGTTTCCTCTCCTGACCATTTGTGACTCGTGTTATGGTTGGTCAACATTGACCACCCTTATTGAAAATCTCTGGTCATGATCAGTGACATATGCCTAGTTTGATTGTTTGGTGTGCATATAAGCCACATTGTGCCACTGCGCATTGACGTTCTTTGTACTTTTCTAGTCAATACATAGGCTTCCCACTCTATTGTTTTCCCCTCTGACCATTTGTGACTCGTGTTATGCGTTTTCAACGTTGACCACATGAGGTGAAATTTGTTCGTCATGGTTAGTGACATATGCATACTTTTGTTGGTCACCGTGCATTGAAGCCACATTGTGCCACTACATATTGAATGTCTTTGTACTTGCTTGTAGATCACTAGTTTTCACAAACCATTACCTTCCACCCTGACCATTTGTGACTCGTGTTGTGAGTTGTTAACGTTTACCACACTTAGTGACATTACTTGGTCATGGCCAATGATATATGCCTATTTTGGTTGGTCATCGTGCATGGTCTCCACACCGTGCCACAACGTATTGAAACCCCTTGTGCTTGCTGTGTGATACTTGGTGTTCCCAATCCATTGTTTCCCCCTCTGACCATTTGTGACTTGTATTATGAGTTGTCAACGTTGACCACACACTACGGATTTCCTTGGTCAAAGGTAGTATATGTGCCTACTTTGGTCGGTCATTGTGCATGGTAGCCACACCGTGCTACTACTGATTGAAGGTCGTTGTACTTGGTAGTTGAGAACCGATATTCCCATAGCATTGTTTCCTGTCCTGCCTGTTTGTGACTCGTGTTATGGTTGGTCAATGTTGACAACCCATATTGAAATTATGTGGTCATGATCAATGACATATGCCTAGTTTGGTTGTTTGTTGTGCATATTATCCATTCCGTGCCACTACGTATTGAGGTTCTTTGTCATTTCTAGTCAATACATAGGCTTCCCAAACCATTGTATCTCCCTATGACCATTTGTGACTTGTGTTATGAGTTGTCAATGTTGACCGCACATAGTGGACTTATTCGGACGTAGTCAGTGAGGTATGCATCCCTTGGTTGGTCACTGTGCAGGCTAGCCATTCCGTGCTACTGCTTGTTTAAGGTTTTGTAATTGCTAGTTGATAACTAGTGTTCCCAACCCATTCTTTTCCCCTCTGACCATTTCTGACTCGTGTTATGCGTTTTCAACGTTGACCACATGAAGTGAAATTCTTTTGTCATGGTCAGTGACATATGCATACTTTGGATGGTCACTCTGCATTGAAGCCACACTGTGCCACTACATATTGAAGGCATTTGTACTTGCTAGTAGATAACTAGTACTCACAAACCATTACCTTCCACCCTGACCATTTGTGACTCGTGTTGTGAGTTTTTAAAGTTTACCACACTTAGTGACATTATTTGGTCATGGTCAGTGACATATGCCTACTTTGGTTGGTCATTGTGCATGGTCCCCACACCGTGCCACAACGTATTGAAGCCCCTTGTACTTGCTATGTGATACGTGGTGTTCCCAAACCATCGTTTCCCCCTCTGACCATTTGTGACTTGTATTATGAGTTGTCAACGTGGACCACACACAACGGATTTCTTTGGTCAAAGGCAGTACATATGCCTACTTTGGTCGGTCATTGTGCATGGTCCCCACACCGTGCCACAACGTATTGAAGCCCCTTGTGCTTGCTATGTGATACGTGGTGTTCCCAAACCATCGTTTCCCCCTCTGACCATTTGTGACTTGTATTATGAGTTGTCAACGTGGACCACACACAACGGATTTCTTTGGTCAAAGGCAGTACATATGCCTACTTTGGTCGGTCTTTGTGCATGGTAGCCACACCGCGCTACTACTGACTGAAGGTCATTGTACTTGGTAGTTGAGAACCGATATTCTCATTGCATTATTTCCTCTCATGACCGTTTGTGACTCGTGTTATGGTTGGTCAACGTTGACCACCCAGATTGAAATTCTCTGGTCATGATCAGTGACATATGCCTAGTTTGATTGTTTGGTGTGCATATTAGCCACATCGTGCCACTGCGTATTGAATTTCTTTGTCATTTCTAGCCAATACATGGGCTTCCCAATCCATTGTGTTCCCCTCTGACCATTTGTGACTCGTGTCATGCGTTTTCAACGTTGACCACATGAAGTGAAATTTGTTCGTCATGGCTAGTGACATATGCATACTTTGGTTGGTCACTGTGCATTGAAGCCACATTGTGCCATTACATATTGAAGGTAAATGTACTTGCTAGTAGATAACTATAATTCACAAACCATTACCTTCTTCCTGACCATTTGTGACTCGTGTTGTGAGTTGGCAAAGTTTACCACACTTAGTGACATTACATGGTCATGGTCAGTGACATATGCCTACTTTGGTTGGTCATCGTGCATGGTCTCCACACCGTGCCACATCGTATTGAAGCCCCTTGTACTTGCTATGTGGTACTTGGTGTTCCCAAACCATTTTATCCCCCTCTGACCATTTGTGACTCGTATTATGAGTTGTCAACGTTGACCACACACAGCGGATTTCTTTGGTTAGAGGCAGTACATATGCCTTCTTTGGTCGGTCATTGTGCATGGTAGCCACACTGTGCTACTATTGACTGAAGGTCGTTGTAATTGGTAGTTGAGAACCGATACTCCCATAGCATTGTTTCTTGTCCTGACCATTTGTGACTCGTGTTATGGTTGGTCAACGTTGACCACCCATATTTAAATTCTGTGGTTATGATCAGTGACATATGCCTAGTTTGGTTGTTTTGTGTGCATATTAGCCACACCGTGCCACTACGTATTGAAGTTCTTTGTCCTTTTTAGTCAATACATAGGCTTCCCAAACCATTGTCTCTCCCTCTGACCATTTGTGACTCGTGGTATGAGTTGTCGATGTTGACCACACATAGTGGACTTATTCGGACTTAGTCAGTGACGTATGCATCCTTTGGTTGGTCACTATGCAAGCTAGCCATACCGTGCCACTGTTTGTTGAATGTCTTTGTACTTCCTAGTTGATAACAAGCATTCCCAACCCATTGTTTTCCCCTCTGACCATTTGTTACTCATGTTATGCATTTTTAACGTTGACCACATGAAGTGAAATTCTTTTGTTATGTTCAGTGACATATGCATACTTTGGTTGGTCACTCTGCATTGAAGCCACATTCTGCCACAACATATTGAAGGTATTTGTACTTGCTAGTATACAACTAGTATTCACAAACCATTATCTTCCACCCTGACCATTTGTGACTCGTGTTATGAGTTGTCAAAGTTTACCACACTTAGTGACATTATTTGGTCACGGTCAGTGACATATGCCTACTTTGGTTTGTCATCGTGCATGGTCCCACACCGTGCCACAACGTATTGAAGCCCCTTGTGCTTGCTATATGATATTTGGTGTTCCCAACCCATTGTTTCCCCCTCTGACAATTTGTGGCCCATGTTATGGGTTGTCAACGTTAACCAGACATAGTAAAAAAATTTGGTCATGGTAAGTGGCACATGCCTATTCTAGTTGGTCATTGTACATGGTAGCCACACCGTTCCACTACTTGTTGAAAGCATCTGCACTTGCTATTCAATAAATAGCAAAAGGTCTAACCTTTTGACACCAGGTTGGTTTTTTTTTTATTTGTTACACGTAGGTGTCTTCACTGGAATACTCCCTCCCACCCCCCTAGAGGGATGTTCCATGGACGACCTGGAGGACAAATTTGCGACTGCATTGTGATACCCTCCTATTCCCCCACGGCTTAGGCTCGAATGTAGAGTTGAGGTAGCACAACAAGGCCGTCCACCCCCCCCCCCCGGGGTTGCGAGCCTATTCTATATTGCGCGTACGAGGATTCAAACCCAGGACCTATCG
>SZWC01000159.1:530162-544401 GCA_023375785.1 Penium margaritaceum | reverse complement strand
GGTTTGCTAGGGCATTCGATTGATGCACGCGTGCGAGTTTTGCGTAGGCCTCGGCAGCCAACGTGCATCCTGTGATGTGGGAGTGTTGAGTCTCGTTGATGGACGTCACAAGAATGGCGAGAGCCATGTTGTTCTTCATCGTCCATGCTGCAAGGTCAGCTGCATGCGTCGTCACCGTCGCATCGGCTGGTGCTATCTCGGTCCCTTTTAGGATGTCAAGGTAGCCACGCACGTTCATGACAATCTCAAACTGCCATTTCCACAAGGGAAAACCTGTCCCCGTGAATTTGGACATACCCGCCTCAAGGCGGGCTGGAGTCGGATCCGCCATTTCTTGCGGTTGCTCGTCTTCTCTGCTTCGCTGCTACTGCTTCGTTGAGGCCGATGAGGCTGATGAGGCTGCTGACTGCGACCGTTGTCAAAGGTGCAGTTGATTCCGTTGCATACCCCTCCCGCCGATGATCGTCTAAGGCGATGGTGCCATCGTGAGAGAACGGACTCGGGGTCGTACCACCTTCCAAAAAAGGGGTAGAGCTTAATCCCGTTGGGGCTCGAGGGTCTTGTCCAACATGGACAGAGCGATTCCTCGTCCCCTAGTCCGCCACGTGCGCGCACCATACCTGAAGAAGCCGATGGAGCCGATGGAGCAGATGGAGCCGTCCGATGGTCGTGTCCATGTTGTACCTGTGCGCCCTGCAAGACCACGCGCTAGTCGGTCTTGGAAGCGTGCCTTAGAACCAGAAGTGTGGGCCCATAACCCTTTNAACGGTCTAGAAAACGGGTCCCGACATGGGAGGCCGCCAACCGCTCTTGGTATTGCAACCAAGATAACATATCACCCTCGAACGAGGGATCCACACTTTAGGTTCGTTTGGTTTGCAACCTCACGAAGTCCGCATGTTGGTCTTTAGTGTCTACCTTTGGTTGGACACACTGTGAGGAGTCTCAAAGGCAAGAACTGTAAATGGATGCATGCAAGGTACAGGCTTTTATACTTGCAGAGCTTTGCTAAAGCTTCTGCTTGTAGTGGCTCCACTGGAGCCAACCTCAACCTACATTCCTACTTGGCGCGTCCTTAGACCGCCAAGTGTCATCCTCATGGCACGCTCTAGTAAGCTTCCTAGAAGCTTCCTGTCCCAGTTTTGGCCACAAAGAAAATTGCGGCCGTCGCGGGGTTTGAACCCGCGACCACTGGTTTGAGACTCCGGTGCCTAATCAACCAAGCCAAAAAGGTATGGTTCCTATGATGAGGCACAGGGGACATACCCATTATGGGCAGTGCATTCCTGGCCCATCTCAGAACAGACCAAGGGGACATACTCCATCAAGCAATGCATGCCTTGTCTGTATGTGTAGCTAGCCATCTAGGCAGTGGACAAGGTGCATACTATTTCAACACTCCGCTCCTGCTACCCCACAGCAGAACGGTGTATCTGAGCACTGGAACCGCACCATGGAGGATGCGGTCCGCGCCATGCCGTCTGAGTGCGGTCTCCCAAAGTCCTTCGCTTTCGAGGGCTTCGCCTACATGACTTGGGTCTGGAACCGCCTCCCGCATGATCCGCTTCCGGATCATGTTACACCGTACGAGCTCTGGTTTGGTCACCGTGCCGATCTTCGTCTCGCACGCGTCTGGGGATCCCTGGCCTCCGTATGGTACACCGAGGACCAGCAAGGGTCCAAGGTCTCCCCTCGGGATCGCTTGTGTGCCTTCATCGGCATCTCCCCTCGGTCGAAGGCCTGGCGTTTCTGGGACCCCACTCGCCGTCGTGTCATTGAGTCTCGTGACGCGCTATTTTTTGAGTCACTCACATACCGTGATCTGACTTCGATCACAGCGCTCTCTGCAGCACATGTTCCTTCCTGTGAGGATCCTCGGCGGATGGGGGAGACCTCTTCGCCAGCGACCATTCCTCGCCATGCTGATGTGTCCGCTTGAGTCCCCTCTCGATCTCCAGCACTTGATGATCCGGCTATCATTGCCGTTGGTCCAGAGATCCCGCCTGTCCAGCCTGCTTCGCACCCCACAGATACCGCTGCTCCCACGCCCCCTCCTGCATCACCCACTGTGTCCACTAGCACCCCTGTTCCGGCGTCTGACCCAGCCCAGCCCACTCCTGTCTCTACGTCGGCTGACACTCCGGTCTCAGTGTCCGGGCCAGCCTTGCCCGCTGTCATCTCGAGCTCAATGTCCCCCACACACGCATCTCCGCGCACGGCATCTCCGACTGCCTCGTCTCAGCCCTCACCAGCTGTGGTTGCACCTGTCCCTGTGGTCGTACCTGTTCCTGCNGGAGCTCAGCGAGCGTCGGGTTCCGGACCCAGACGTCCCTCTCGCAGCATTGCGAGCGGTGATCCCGGCACAAAGGCCTTAGGCCTGAGTGTCCACACTGAGCTTTCAGAGGTACACCCAGCGTGCCCCATAGGGCACGACCTGGTCACCCGCGAGTTCCATGTCGCCTGTGACGCAGTAGCTGATCTCGTGGCCGTCAGGCCAGACACTGAGGCGTGTGCACTTGCCACGCAGAGTTCCCCCTCTATGGCGCCGGACCCGGGCACATTGAGGGAGGCTTTCTCATCGCAGGATGCTGATGCCTGGCGAGCTGCTTGCGAGGATGAGCTTCGCGCTATCCGAGAGCACGGAGTCTACAAGCTGGTCGACCTTCCCGCCGCCAAGCACTACCTAGCGTAGCAGCACACTCAGCACCAGCGGCAGACGATGACCTCCGTCCTTGGCCCCACTCTGGGCGCCGGCCGTCGGCAGAAGGACTTTGAGACACCGCCCCCGCCCCTTCAAGCCGGCGAACAGGTTCGGAGCTGGGAGCTCACCTTCCAAATCTGGACGCAGAGTGAGGGTCTGTGGCCATACTACAACCACCCGTACGATACTACCCAGGCTGACCAATTGTATGACGCTGGTCGCGCCATACCTGCCCTTGTGCCAGTCGCCCCTTCGGCTTCCCGCTTGGCCCTAGAGCCTTTCCTCGAAGACGTCACCACTGGCGCCACCCCGGACCTTGCTGCCGCGTGGCACATCCTCACTCACCCCCATCGCCTATCCAGCAATATTGAGACCAGCCGTCTACTGCGGGAGATTAACTCCCTGCACATGGGGGAGACCGAGACTGTCACCGCCTACTGGCAACGGGCGGAGGACATCCTTCGGTGCCTCGGCACCTCAGCACCACCCCCGCTGGCCGCGCTCCTCACCATCAAGCGCGGTGCCACCGCCGCATACGCAGATGTCTTCGTTCACTACCCGCAGGACGTCCTCTCCACCATGGTAGCCAAGGGCACCCTCATGCCTTGGGCGTACGAGCTCTTCCTCCGGATTGAGGAAGCTCGTCTGGAGTCCCACCTCCAGCGCACGGAGGCCCTCGCCTCCCCTACTGTCGCCTCCGTGGCAGTCGCCATCCCCGCCGCAGCTACCTCCTCCAGCTCTTCGTCGTCGGGGAAGAAGAAGCGTCAGGGCAAGAAGGGCAAGGGTCAGCAGCAACAGCAGCAGCCGTCGACCGGATCCATCAGTGGTGGCTCGATCTGCCACAACTGTGGCCAGCCTAGGCACGGGTGGTATACGTGCCCCCTACCGACGGACGAGGCGCGCTTCATCGCCACCATGCGTCGCCCGCAGGAGCGCCGTCTCGCCTCTGCCGCGATAGCTGTCGCCGGCTCCGACGCCTCGACATCGTCCAGCAGCTCCACCACTCCGATCCCCTCACAAGTCTAGTAGACACCACCGCCGTAGCCGCACCATCCATAGCCTTCGGCACCTCCATTTCCTTTGCTGGCTCAGTCCTCCTCCTACCCATGCTCCGGCGCCGTCACTCCGCACTCCGTCTACACTCCCGGGCCGTCCTCACGTGAGCGTCAGCTGGAGTAGTTCATCGCGCTCTAGCTCGGCCTACCTTGCCCTCCTCCCCAGGGAAGTGCGAGTTGCGTCACCTCCTCCTCTCCTGCCGAGCCTTGCATGACTGAGGCTCAGTTGCGGTCGTGTCCCGTTTCCTCCTCTATCTCATCATCTCCCGTGGTCTCTGTCACCTCTCTCCATGACGACATTGCGTGGCTTGACGACTTGCAGGCTCGTTTTAGGCCTCCTTCCACCGCGTCCGCATCCCTTGCTTGCTGCCATGTGACTGTGAGCGATCTAGCGACCCCTGTCCAGGACCCTGCTGAGACTTGGATCATCTACTCTAGGGCCACGCATCACATGACGGCCTCTCGTGAGGCCTTTAGTATGCTTGGTCCTGTAGGCGATGTCTCCGGTATCCGGACGGGCTCCGGACAGGTGTTGCCTGTCCGTGGTGTTGGTGTCGTTCGTTTCCGTTGTCCTGCCGATGACATCTTTCTAATCGATGTCCTCTTCCTCCCTAGTCTCAAGCTCAGCCTCCTGTCCGTCACTGCCCTTAACCGCATGAGCATGGACGTTGTGCACTCGTGTGGTGTTGGCACTATGTCGTTGCGTGTGTCTGGTCTTGTCATACTGCACGCCACCACCCGTGGCAACCTGTGGCATGTTCCTCGCCTCTCCTCTTCTCCCGTCTCCTCTGCGTCGGCCGCCACAGGCCATGTGTTTGTCACCAGTACGCTTTTTCTTGAGCACACCCGCCTCTTGCACAGCCTCCTTTGTCACGTCCACTCTGCCGCCGTAGACAGCATGCTCCGCACTCAGCCGGCCTAGGGCCTTGACCAGGAGAATTTCCCTCTCCCGTGCCCCACTGAGTGCATTGACTGCGCTCAGGGGAAGATGCACCCATCCACGTACCCTTTGTCTTCCTCCCGTGCATCCGCTCCTCTCGACCTTGTCCATTTGGACGTGATGGTCTTCTCCCCACCGTGTCCGTCGGCGAGCATGGCCGCTATGTCCTCACCCTCACGGATGACTATTCTTGCTACCGCTGGGTCGTCTGCCTTTGGCACAAGAGCGATGTCGCCCGAGCCATCCAGGACTGGCTTGTCCTCGCGAAGCATGCGTGTTGCCGCTCCCTTCGTCGCTTTCACTCCGATCGCGGTGGCGAGTACATGGGTGATGCCACAACTTTTTTCGCCTCCTGTGGGATCCACCATGAGACATCTGCGCCTTACACAACCGCCCAGAACGGTGTCTCCGAGCGGTGGAACCGGACCATGGCCAACGCCGTTCACACCATGCGGGTCGAGTCCGGTCTCTCCGAGGGCTTCTACTTTGAAGCCATGGCCTACATGACCTGGGTTTGGAACCGGATTCTCCACGGTCCCCTACCCCACAAGTCCACGCCATACCAGCATTGGTGCGGTCAGCGCGCTGACCTCCGCCCCGCTCGCGTCTAGGGTTGTATGGCCATTGTGTGGCTGCCTGCCCCGCAGCAGGGCAGCAAGCTCGCCCCCCGCTAACGTCCTTGCACCTTCCTCAGGGTCTCTCATCAGTCCAAGGCGTGGCACTTTTGGGATCCCTCCGGGCACTGCATCGTCGAGTCCCGTGATGCCCTCTTCTTTGAGGACATGTTTCCTCACGATCTCATTCGCTCCGGCTCGTCCGTGTCTATCCCATCGCGTGGGGGAGTGGTGAGTCCGTCCTCCGTCCTACCGCTTCCGGGTGATACATCCGCTGGTCCCTCCGGGCCGGCAGCCCCAGTCGTGTTCACTGGTCCCTCCGAGCCGGCAGCCCTAGTCGTGTCCGCTAGTCCCTCCGGGCCGGCAGCCCCAGTCTTGTCCGCTGGTCCCTCCGGGCCGGCAGCCCCAGTCGTGTCCGCTGGTCCCTCCGGGTCGGCAGCCCCAGTCGCGTCCGGTTGTCCCTCCGGGCCGGCAGCCCCTGTCATGTCCGCTGGTCCCTCTGGGCAAGCAACCCCGTCAGCCTCCATTGGCCTGGCGAACTCAGTGACGTCGCCTACCCTGCCACGCTACACACGTGGCCCAGGCGGTAGCCTCCGACCCAGTCCGTCGGTGAGCGCGCGGGTCGTCGCACCGCGCTCCGCGGCTCCTCGACCCCCCGTGGCTCCACATGTCTCCTCCACCCCCCGTGGCTCCACATGTCTCCTCCACTCCCCCAGTCGTGAATGGGGACCCTGGCACCAAGGCCCTCGGCCTGACCAGCTCGGCCATCATTGCAGACCTGCACCCGGGCTCCGCATTGGGCTACGCCATGCTCCATCAAGAGCATCGGCACGCTATCGTGGCCACACTCGCGCGCATCCCACCTGGGGCTCGAGAGGCACACGCTCTCTCAGTTCGCTCCACAGCACCCCCGGAGGACCCAGCCACCTTGCGCGAGGCACGAGCCCCTCCTGAGGCCGCACACTGGGACGCTGCTTGCGCCGATGAGCTCGTCGCCATCCGACAGCACCATGTGTACGACCTCGTCGACCTTCCCCCAGGTCGGAAGGCCATCGGCGCCAAGTGGGTCTTTCGGCGCAAGTGGAAGCCTGACGGGTCCTTACAAGGCCCGCCTTACAGCAAAGGGGTTTTCCCAGGTTCCTGGGGTCGACTACGACCAGATCTTTGCCCCAGTTGGCCGGTTCTCCACCAACCGGGCGCTCTTCAGTCTGGTTGCCAAGCATGGGTGGGAGATGCATCAGATGGATGTGAGCAACGCTTTTCTCCATGGTTCACTGGAGGATGAGGAGCTTTACATGGTGCAGCCACCAGGCTTCGATGATGGCACCGCAAGAGTGTGGCGACTACGTAAGGCCCTCTATGGCCTAAAGCAGTCGCCTCGGTGCTGGAACCAGGAGATCAGCAGTACGCTCCTTCGTGGCGGGCTCCAGTGCAGCACCGCGGACCCTGCACTGTTTGTCAGTCCGCGAGGCCAGACCTTCGCTGCTGTTCTGGTGTACATCGATGATCTCCTCATTGTGTCGCTAGACACTGCTGCCATCTAGCGTGTTAAGGACTTCCTGCACGCTGCCTACCAGATGAAGGATCTCGGGTCTGCCCGAGTTTTCCTGGGCATGGAGCTCGAGCATGATCGCTCCCAGGGCATCCTCCATGTCCATCAGGCTGCCTATGTGCAAACTCTATCCACTCGCTTCGCCGAGGACCTGCCACTCGTGCCGAGCGCATCCTCACCCATGTCACCCGACAGCCAGGTGAAGCTGAAGAGTCCTGACCCAGCCGTTGTGGGGGAGCCAGTTGACGTGACCACGTACCTGCGAGTCATCGGGTCACTGATGTTCCTGGCGACGACGACGCGCCCAGACATCGCGTTCGTCGTCAACCTCCTAGCTCAGTTCTCTCAAGAGGCGCGTCACCTCCACCATGAGGCCGCGATCCGAGTGTTGCACTATGTCGTCGCGACTCCTCGGCGAGGTCTCATGTTCCGCCGTCAGCCGTCTATTGTCGCAGTGGGCTACACCGACAGTGAGTGGGCTGGCAGCCGGACGCTAAGACTCCCACAGGCTGGATCATTCTGATTGGCAGCACAGCTGTGTCCTCGCGCAGTGGCAAGCAGTGATGCATTGCACGCAACACTGTTGAGGTTGAGTACGTGACTCTTGGCTCATGTGCGTGTGAGAGTATGAGGTTGTGTCGTATGTTGTCCGAGTTGCGTCAGTCTCTCGCATCCATCATGTTGCATTGTGACAATGAGAGTGCCATGGCCATCACCGACAATGACGGTGTGCATCACACACGTACAAAGCATATCAACGTTGAGTATCACTATGTGCGTTCGTTGTTGCGTGACGACAGCATCAGCATTGAGTGGGTTGAGACAGCACGGCAGTTGGCTGACTTCTTGACCAAGGTACTAAAGTGCGACTCGTTCAAGAAGGCTGTCAGTTTGGTCGGCGTGGGTCTGTGAGTGGCTCTCTTTGTCTCTGCCTGTGTCTCTCCTTGCCCTGGGGGAGTCTTGATGTTGATTGTGTCTCTTCCCGTCCATGTGCATTATGCCTGTGAGTCATGGGGGAGTGTTGGTTGTTCGCGCATCTCTCATTGTACTCTACTGTGTCCTCCCGGCTTGCATACATCGGCGTGCAGATAACTGATGGCGAGACTCGACGCTGCAAGAGTGTCGCGCGGTGGAGCCAACGCGCATTGTGGCCTGCGCAGTGTTCGCTGAAGCCTCCTCCCTACGGCGATGCGCTCAGCTCCATCGGCAGGCCTCCGCGGCGGTCGAGCCGCCGGCGGTCACTGCCACTGCAGATGTTGTTTCCGTGCACTCTGTTCTGTTTTTGGTTGTGGCATTGCGTCTGCATCGTCATACTATGCCTAGGGTCCGTATCTCCTGCTCTGTGGCCCTGCTTGGCGTCACCGATTGCCGTAGGCACTACTCGGAGCTGGAAGCCTAGGCAGCAGGTTGGGGCAGCAGCGTTGTTGATGCATCGGGCGGGCTTCCACGCTCGTTGCTTAAGTCAGCTTCCCCCTCAATCTGCTACTCTAGAGTCTAAGTCTGGAAGCACTGGGTTTGTCACTCAGAAACGCGCGCGCCAGAGTTAGCGCCAGAAAGCAATTGAAAACTGCAAGTAACTGGATAGGAATGAAGAATGAGCAACAATGGGAGACCCCTCCAAGTTCTAGATCCCCCCCACTAGTGTAGAAGTTGTTACTCAGCTAACCAGCCAATCAGAAAATAGCTCTAGACCTGTTTTCTGGCAGGCAGGGTTTTCTCGATGAGCCCTGCCAGACGGCCGACAGCCCAAAACCCGGGCGTCGTCCGTTTTGCGTGAAAACTGGACCATACCATAATACCAACGCTGCGAACGCACTCATGCGGTCAGAATCAGCTAGAAGATTAGTACCAAAGAGTTATGGCTGCCCGAATCCAAGCAGTGCCTACGGTGGTCCATGATGCCGAACAGGGCCATACAGCATGCAACAAGGACCCTAGGCAGAGCATGACGATGCAGACGCGATGGGACGCGCTGGACGCATGCGGACAGCAATTGCGGTGGCAGTGACCGCCGGCAGCACGACCGCCAAGGAGGCCTGCAGATGGAGCTGAGCACGTCGTCGGAGAGAGGAGGCTCCAGCAAACTGCGAGTAGACCTCAGCGTGCGTCGGCTCCACCGCATGATACTCCATCAGCGTCGAGTCTCGCCGTCAGTCATCTGCACGCCGATGTACAGAAGCCGGGAGGACACAACAGAGCACAATGAGAGATGCGCAAAAACCAACACTCCCCCATGACTCACAGGCGTAGTGTACATGGGCGGGTAGAGAAACGGTCAACATCCAGACTCCCCCAAGGTACGCAGAGACGCAGGCAGAGACAAAGAGGGCAACTCACGGACGCACGCCGACTGAACTCACAGCCTTCTTGAACGAGTCCCGCTTCAGTGCCTTGGTCAGGAAGTCAGCCAGCTGCCGTGCTGTCTCAACCCATACGATGCTGATGCTGCCGTCATGCAACAACGAACGCACATAGTGATACTCAACATTGATGTGCTTTGTGCATGTGTGATGCACACCGTCATTGTCGGCGATGGCCATGGCACTCTCATTGTCACAATGCAAGGTGATGGATGCGACAGACTGACGCAACTCGGACAACAGACGACGCAACCACNTGACTCACAGGCGTAGTGTACATGGGCGGGCAGAGAAACGGTCAACATCCAGACTCCCCCAAGGTACGCAGAGACGCAGGCAGAGACAAAGAGGGCAACTCACGGACGCACGCCGACTGAACTCACAGCCTTCTTGAACGAGTCCCGCTTCAGTGCCTTGGTCAGGAAGTCAGCCAGCTGCCGTGCTGTCTCAACCCATACGATGTTGATGCCGCCGTCATGCAACAACGAACGCACATAGTGATACCCAACATTTATGTGCTTTGTGCGTGTGTGATGCACATCGTCATTGTCAGCGATGGCCATGGCACTCTCATTGTCACAATGCAAGGTGATGGATGCGACTGACTGACGCAAATGGGACAACAGAAGACGCAACTACACACTCTCACACGTGCCTGAGCCAAGGGCCACGTACTCAGCCTCGGCAGTGCTACATGCAATGCACCCCTACTTGCCAATGCGCCAGGACACAGCAATGCCGGCAACCAGAAAGGTCTAACCCGTGCGACTCTTACCATCTGGACTGCCGGCCCAGTCACTGTCGGTGTAGCCCACTACGACGACGGACGGCTGACGGCGGAACATGAGACCTCGCCGAGGGGTCGAGACGACATAGCGCAGTACTCGGATCGCGGCCTCGAAGTGGAGGTGACGCGGCTCCTAAGAGAACTGGGCTAGGAGGTTGACAGCGAACGCAATGTCTGGACGCGTCGTTGTCGCCAAGAACATGAGTGACCCGATGACCCGCAGATACGTGGTCACATTAACTGGCTCCCCCACAACAACTGGGTCATGACTCTTCTGCTTCACCTGGCCATCGGGTGACATGGGTGAAGATGCACTAGGCACGAGGGGCAGGACCTCGGTGAAGCGAGTGGACAGGGTTTGCACATAGGGAGCCTGGTGGATGTGCAGGATGCCCTGTGAGCGATCATGCTCAAGCTCCATGCCCAGGAAGACTCGGGCAAACCCGAGATCCTTCATCTGGTAGGCGGCGTGCAACAAGTCCTTGACAAGCTGGATGGCGGTCGTGTCTGGCGATGCAATGAGCAGATCCTCGACGTAGACCAGAACCGCATCAAAGGTCTGACCTCGCGGGCTGACGAACAGTGCGGGGTCAGCGGTGCTGCGCTGGAACCCGCCACGGAGAAGCGTGCTGCTAATCTCCTGGTTCCAGCAATGATGCGACTGCTTCAGGCCATAGAGGGCCTTCTGCAGCCGCCAAACTCTCCCAGTACCGTCGTCGAAGCCTGGGGATTGCGTCATGTAGAGTTCCTCACCCTCCAGTGAGCCATGGAGGAACGCGTTGCTCACGTCCATCTGATGCAGCTCCCACCCATGCTGGGCAACCAGGCTGAAGAGCGCCCGGCTAGTGGAGAACAGACCGACTGGGGCAAAGATCTGGTCGTAATCGACCCCAGGGACCTGAGCAAACCCCTTTGCTGTGAGACGGGCATTGCACTTGTCCAAGGATCCGTCAGGTCTTCCACTTACGCCGAAAGACGCACTTGGCACCAATGGCCTTCCGACCTGGAGGGAGGTCAACGAGGTCATACACGTGGTGCTGCCGGATAGCAGTGAGCTCCTCGACGCAGGCAGCATCCCAATGTGCGGCCTCAGGGGAGGCTCAAGCCTCGCGTTGGGTGGCTGGGTCCTCTGGGCGCGCTCAGGACTGGACTGAGAGGGCGTGTGCATCACGAGCCCCAAGTGATGAAGCATGGCGTAGCCTAGTGCAGAGCCTGGGAGAAGGTCTACGATGATGGCAGAACTGGTCAGGCCGAGAGCCTTCGTGCCAGGGTCCCCACTCACGACTGTGGGAGTGGAGGAGACACGTGGAGCCACAGGGGGTCGAGGCGCCATGGGACGCGGTGCGATGGTCTGCGCGCTCACTGTCGGCCGAGGTCAGAGGCTGCTGCCTGGGCCACGTGTGTAGCGCGGTTGGGCATAAGATGGCCCTGAGTCCGATAGGCCAACGGAGGCGGACGGGGCTACGGGCCTGGAGGAGCTAGCGGACGCAATTGGGGTTGTCGGCTCGGAGGAGCCAGCAGACGCGACAAGCGCTGCTGGCCCGGAGGGGCTAGTTGGCCCGGAGGAGCCAGCAGACGCAACAGGCGCTGCTGGCCCGGAGGGGCCAGTTGGCCCAGAGGAGCCAGCACACGCGACAAGCGATGCTGGCCCGGAGGGGCCAGCGGACGTGACAGGGGCTGTTGGGCCGGAGGGGCCTGCGGACGCGACTGGGACTGCCGGCCCGGAGGGGCAAGCGGACGCGACTAGGGCTGCCGGCCAAGAGGGGCCAGCGGACGCGACTCAGGCAGCTGGTCCGGAGGGGCCAGCAGACGCGACAGGAGTTGCGGGCCCAGAGGGGCCAGCGGGCGTGACAGGGGCTGTCGGCCTGGAGGGGCCATCAGAAGCGACTAGGGCTCCTGGCCCGGAGGGGCCAGCGGACACGACAGGCGCTGCTGGCCCGGAGGGGCCAGCGGACGCGATTGGGGCAGCTTGTCCGGAGGGGCCAGCAGACGCGACGGGGGCAGCTGGCTCGGGGGGGCGGCAGCGAACGCGGCTAGGACTGTTGGCCCGGGGGGCCGGAGGACGCGACAGGGGCTACCAGCTCACAGGGACAGCGTGATGTGTCACCTGAAAGCGACAGGACGGACGATGGACTCACCACTCCCCCACGCGACGGGAGGGACACGAACGAGCCGGAGCGGATGCTGTCGCGGGGAAAGAAGTCCTCAAAGAAGAGGGCATTGCGGGACTCAACGATGCAGTGTTGGGATGGGTCCCAGAAACGCCAGGCCTTGGACTGACGAGACACACCGAGGAACGTGCAGGGGCGTCCGCGGGGGGCGAGCTTGCCGCCCGGCTGTGGGGCGGGCAGCCACACAATGGCCACGCAGCCCCAGACGCGAGCCGGGTGGAGGTCAGCGCGCCGACCGCACCAGTGCTGGTATGTCATGGACTCGCGGGGAAGGGGACCGTGGGGAACCCGGTTCCAGACCCAAGTCATGTAGGCCATGGCGTCAAAATAGAAGTCATCCGTGAGACCGGACTCGACTCGCATGGTGCGAACGGCGTCGGCCATGGTACGGTTCCACCGCTCGGAGACGCCGTTCTGGGCGGGTGTGTAGGACGCAGACGTCTCATGGTGGATCCCGCGGGATGCGAGAAAGGTCGTGGCCTCACCCAGGTAATCGCCACCGTGATCGGAACGAAAGCGGTGAAGACGGCGGCCACACTCGCGTTCCGCGAGGACAAGCCAGTCCTGAATGGTTCGGGCAACATCGCTCTTCTGCCGAAGGTAGAAGACCCAACGGTAGCGAGAATAGTCGTCCGTAAGGGTGAGAACATAGCGGCCATCCTCACCGACGCACTTGGTGGGGAGAGGGCCCATGACGTCCGAGTGGACAAGGTCGAGAGGGGCGGACGCACAAGAGGAAGACAGGGGGTACGTGGACCAGTGCATCTTCCCCTGAGCGCAGTCAATGCACTCAGTGGGGCACGGGAGAGGGAAAGTCTCCGGGTCAAGGCCCTTGGGTGCGGAGCATGCTCTCTATGGCGGCAGAGTGGACGTGGCAGAGGCGGCGGTGCAAGAGGCGGGTGTGCTAAGGAGAAAGCGTACTGGTGACAAACACATGGCCTGTGGCGGCTGACGAGGAGGAGACGGGAGGGGAAGAGGAGAGGGGAGGAACGTGCCACAAGTTGCCACGGGCGGTGGCGTGCAGTATGACGAGACGGACGCAACGACACAGTACCGATACCACGCGAGTGCACAACGTCCATGCTCATGCGGTCAAGGGCAGTCACAGACAGGAGGCTGAGCTCGAGACCAGGGACGAAGAGAACATCGGTCAGAAAGACGTCACCGGCAGGACCACGGAAACGAACGACGCCAACACCACGGACAGGCAACACCTGTCCGGAACCCGTCCGGACTCCAGAGACATCGCCGACAGGACCAATAAT
The DNA here is from genome assembly GCA_023375785.1 of Penium margaritaceum. NCBI lineage: Eukaryota > Viridiplantae > Streptophyta > Zygnematophyceae > Desmidiales > Peniaceae > Penium > Penium margaritaceum. The sequence goes on along the minus strand of SZWC01000159.1, from coordinate 530,956 downwards.
ACTGAAGGCCTCACGAGAGGCCGTCATGTGATACGTGGCCCCGGAGTCGATGATCCAGGTCTCAGTAGGATCCTGGACAGGGGTTGCCAGATCGCTCACGGTCACATGGCAGCAAGTGAGAGACACGAACGCGATGGAAGGAGGCGCGAAACGAGACTACCAATCGTCAAGCCACAAAATGTCGTCAAAGAGTGGGGTGGAGGAGACCACGAGAGACGACGAGACAGATGAGGAAATGGGACACGATCGTAGCTCAGTCTCAGTCATACAGGGATGGGCCGGAGGGCAGGAGGTGACGCAACTCGCACTTCCCTGGGGAGGAGGGCGAGGCAAGCCAAGCTGGACCACGATGAACTGCTCCAGCTGACGCTCACGGAAGGACGTCCCAGGAGTGGAGACGGAGTGCAAAGTGACGGCGCCGGAGCCCGGGTAGTGGGAGGGCTGAGCCGGAGAAGGAAGCGGAGGTGCCGACGGCTATGGGTAGTACTGCTGCGGGTAGTACTGCTGCGACGCGGGTGTCTGCGGGACAGGCGGAGCTGTCAGAGTGGCAGAGCTGTTGGACGAGGTCGGAGTGTCAGGGCCACCAACAGCGATGGCGGGAGAGGCAAGGCGGCACTCCCGCTGGCGGCACATGGTGGCTATGACGCGTGTCTTGTCCGTCGGGAGAGGGCACGTGTACCACCCGTGCCCGGGCTGGCCTCAGTTGTGGCAGACCGAGCCACCACCGCTGGACCCGGTCGATGACTGTTGCTGCTGCTGCTGTGGTGGACCCTTGCCTTTCTTGTTCGGATTTT
>SZWC01000159.1:479706-501467 GCA_023375785.1 Penium margaritaceum | reverse complement strand
GGGGGGGGGGGGGGGGGGGGGGGGGGGGGGGGGGGGGGGAGGCGCGTTCGGCGGCCTGCAGCCCGAACCAAGGCCGCCTTTGAATCCCAGTAACGCGCGATGTGGTGTTCGCTTGCAACATCTGCGGCACAGCAACTGCTCTCGAGTGTGCGCAATTGTTAACATTCAACGGAGAACAAACCCAACCAAACCGAACCAAGCCGAGGGACAGAGGCCGCACCTTAGAAGAGGCGGAGACGAGCAGAGTGCGGCTACCGCGGGCAGTCCGGCTCGACGAGAGGGAGGAGGGGGAAGGTAGGTTCAAGCGGACCAACGCCCGGCTGCCGGCGCTGCTGAGGCCGGAACTCCCGGCGCCCGCCGGCGCCGGCAATGAACCGGCCTGGGACTGCGCGGAGAGCAGGCAGGAGGCCATGGTGGGGGCGTTGGCGGTGGCGGTGGGGGTGGCGGCGGCAGTGGGGGGTTGGCAGCTGGCCGTGGAAGGCAGGGCGCCTGACAGGCGTGGGGGCAGTTAGTAAGCTGTGACACGGCGGTATGTACAAGGCGTCACGCTGCCTGAATGTGGATGAACAGCTAGTGGACGAAGCGGGTAGAAGTAAAGCGCTTAATCGCGTTGCCACGAAACTGCTGACGGTGCTGCCTGGTCCAACCGGCGGGGACCTGCTGCCAGGGGATGGGCGGGGAGCGGGAGGGGACGAGGAAAGAGGGAGCGCGGCGAGATGAAGATTGGGAGAGCTGCTGGACTTGGAGAGGGAATGGGCGGACAGGTGTCGAGGGATAGGCTGAAGTACTAAGCGACGGAAGCTGACGCTCCGTTCCCATGGCGGCAAAGCCTCTGGGGAGGCCTTGCCGCCGTCAGGCTAACGGGACTGGACGGGCTGGAGAGCCCGAAGCTCCGGTGACATTACGGACCAGCGTGGTGTGTGATCAATTCGATAGTTTGATGGTTCTCCGACCATTCACTGTAGGTTTGAAGATAGATATGTTTCAGGAATCCCATTATGAAGGAACACTCGTTCGGAAGGACGAAGCCGTGATACACCCTTGTCAGAAGGAGCCGAAGCCTGATGCGACTCCTCTAGTCCCTACTACCATTTTCTAATATTTTCCATTGTTTCCTCCGGCAGGAGCCCACCATACCGGAACTCTAGAGTTCATGTAGAAGCAAACTTTCTTCACGTACAGGTTCAAGAATGAAACTCGGCTCGGACCCTCTCCTGTCCACTAGGTCGGACGGTAATCTCTAGATACGGCTCCTTACCAAGACTCACTGGATGAGCGCCAATTGGACAAGCGAACGACCCGATCCACGGAATCCCGGCTTCTCTGGTGGTGGCTGTCGAGGCAACCTTGGCGCATGCCTCACACCCAATCAGCTGCAGCGGTGGCCCAAGGAGTCGAACCACGAGGGCCTCAAACCTTCAGTGAGGCACGAAGCGTCACCACCACAAATTCGAAGTTCTCTCCTGAACGAAGCTCCAAGGCCACTGATCCCGCGGCTCGTTTCGGCGCATCCCAATCTGAGGTCCGTCAAAGGGACTTGCATTGTAAGGACCTTGGGTTCGAACATCCCAACCGTTCATTTTCAACAGCTCGACAATACCTAGAAACCCCATTTCCGAAGAAGTCACTTTCGCAATGCCCGTTTGGGAAAACAAAAAAAGGGTTCCAAGAACCATACAATTCGCTCTCTAATATAAGAATACCCCGTGGGTAATTTCACAATCCTAAAATACCGCCAATTACTTGTTTCCACAATGAAAACCTAGGATATCATTTTTCATTACGATATACCCCATTGGTTATAATGCCGAACATAGCGTAGATGATGGGCACGTGGAAGTTGCGAGGAAAAGATGATTTAGATTTTGCAACAATCGAGCACTTTATAATTTGCGGTAAGTGCACTTCAATGACAAGTGTCGTATTGATCAAACATATGTATACAGTGAGAAAATGCGTAGAAGCTTCCTAGCAACACGGCCGCTGACCGGGCGTCAGTGCCTAGTCAGACGGTGACGACAATCACAGGTCGTACACACAACGGCAAGGGTTTGGCTAGGAGACACAAGTCCAAGTGTCAGAATGCTTCAATATAGCATATGCAGAGAGAAATGACAACTGACAGGTCCAGGGCATAAATACCTGCCGCGGCGCACGGCGGGTGTCGCACGCGGCAGTCCAAGAGCTGTCCCAAAACCGGCCCAAAACCACTGTTTTGGCCGTAACTCTGCGCACACATGTCAGAATCCTACGCCGTCTGAACCTAGACGTGCAGAAACAAAAGACGCACGCAACGACTGGTCACATGCATGCATCCATCGACTGACAGCGAGTATACAATGCAAAAACATGCAAATGGGCCTCATGCCCAGTCCGCCGAAAGGCGCATGCAAGTAGTAGAAGACACAGCAAGGGGTCCCGGTGACATCTGGGGCTCTGGGATAGTGGTCGGTCAGCTCCATACGGGTAGTCCGCCGCCTGTCGTCACGCCGGTGTCACCAGGGCCACCTGCCTCAGGGATCTACACGAGTATGGACACGGCCGAGTGGTCACAGTAACTGTACAGGAACGGCACAAAGCACAACACTCCCCCATGACCCGATGGTACGCATGTCCATACACGTGCAGCACTGGTACAACCACATAGTGAGTGACACAGACAGATGAGACGGCAACGTGCATCCCACACTCAACCACTGTCACGCACGCGGCGAAGCCGAACAGAACGAATGGCCACCTGGAACTTTCCGCGGGTAAGTGCCTTCGTCAAGAAATCAGCTCGCTACAAGTCAGTGCCAACCCACATGATGGAGATCACGCGTCGCTCCACCAGATCCCGAACGAAGTGATGCTCAACCGCAATGTGCTTTGTGCGAGCATGAAAAACACCAGAGTTCTCCGCAATGGCGAGAGCACTCTGGTTGTCGCAACGCAGCACAATGGCGGGTACTGACTGCCCAAGCTCAAGAAACAAGCGCTGCAGCCAAACTGCCTCAGCAGCCCCTGCCCCCAAAGCCACATACTCTGCCTCCGACGAGCTACGTGCGATGCAGCCCTGCTTCCCGCTTCGCCAAGACAAAGCGGTACCACCGAGCAGAAACACGTAGCCAGTGCGACTGCGCCCGTCAGGACTCCAAGCCCAGTCGCTGTCAGTGTAGCCGTCAAGGACCACCGAACACTGCCGACGAAAGCAGAGTCCGAGATACGGCGTGGANTGCCCATCAGGTGTGAGTGGTGTGGAAGCAGTGGGCACTGCACCAAGGAGATCGCTAAAGCGCTCCCCCACGACTCGTGCGTATCGGGCCTGATGCAGCAACAGTGTCAGACGTGTGCGATCACACACGATCTCCATACCAAGAAACACCGATGCAGGACCGAGGTCCTTCATCCTGTAGGCGGTCTGCAGGACAGCCTTGGCCTCCTTCACGGCCTCCAGCGACGGAGACGCGATCAGAAGGTCATCAACATAGACCAGGATGGCGGTAAACCGCTCGGGTGTTGGTAGGATGAAGAGTGAGGGGTCTGCCTCGCTTTGTACGTATCCTGCGCGAGTCAAGGTGCCAGTGATCTCCCGGTTCGAACACCGTGGAGACTGCTTGAGGCCGTACAAGGACTTGCGCACGCGCCGGACCTTGTCACCGTCCTCAAAGCCTGGTGGCTGAGCCACGTAGATCTCCTCATACAAAGAGCCATGGAGGAACGCGTTGTTCACATCCATCTGGTGTAGTTCCCAGTCATGGTGAGCTACTACACTGTACTGGTGGCAGTCTGGGAGGCCAGTGGCTGCAGTGCTGCAAGTTGTTGCGTCAAGGCAGGGAGCTGTTGGTGAAGGGCAGCCAGGGGGTCAGGGTTTCCTGCGACAACACCGGTGTGCTGCTCCTGCTGCTGCTGCTACTGCTACTGCGACTGCTGCTGCTGCTGCTGCTGTTGCTACTGCTGCCGCTGCTACTACAGCTGCTGCACAAATGGAGGGCTGGGGATCCCCCCAACGGAGGAGGATCCCTCATTGTGACTGTCTGCCATGGCGGATTTGCTGCCCCAGTGTTTTGTCCTTTTGTTTTCCTCTTGTTTTCTTCTTTGTGTGCTGCTGAGGTTTACAAGGACGTCAGCCCAGAACGGCTGACATCACCAGCCGGGCTGTGGAGTTTCTTTCCCTTCCCTTTCCCCTCCTTTTACCCTTTTTTTGTGTTGATGATGTCAGCAATGACGTCAGCAGTGACGTCAGCGGAGGGTTGCTGACATGAGCAGCAGTAGTTGCTGCAGATGCTGTTGCTGCTGCTGCTACTGCTGCTGCTGCTGCAGTTGCTACTGCTGCTGCTGCTGCTGCTGTTGTTGTTGTTGCTGCTGCTGCAGCTGCTGCTGCAGCTGCTGCGCGGTGGGGGATTTTTTTGTCTCTCCCTTTTTTTTTCTTTTCCTTTTCACTCCTCACCGCGAGCTTCCCTGCTCGCTGTGAGCAGCAAGCCACGAGCAGCGAGCTCGCTGCTGGCTGGTGGCTGCTCGTTGCTTGCTGCGAGCAGCAAGCTTGCTGCCAGCAGTTCGCTGCTCGCTGCGAGCAGCGGGCAGTGGGCTGCAACCAGCTGCGGTTGCTACTGGTGCTGGTAGCTGCTGCAGCCGCCACTACTAGCTGCTGCTGGCCACTGCCGGCTGCTGCTTACTGCTGCAACTGCTGCCGCCTGCTGCTGCTGTTGCTTGCTGTTGCTGTTGCTGCCGCTGGCTGCTACTACTGCTGCGAGCTGCTGCTGCTGCCGGCTGCTACTGCGCGCAGCTGTTGCTTGCTGCTCCTGCCACTGCTTGCTACAGCTGCAAGTTGCTACTGCTGCTCCAGGCTCCTGCTGCCAGCCACTCCACCTGGATGACGTCACCGCGTGCGTCGTCACCAGGAAGTACCCAACGTGGCTTGTCGCTCAACTCCTTGCGTCAAACGTGGGGGTCAGCGCTGCTGGAAAAATTCAGCAGCATTTTCCCTGGCCCAGTGGCTGTGGGAAAAGTTCTGATGCCGCCACCAGGCAGGTCAATGCTGTCGGAAAAAATCCGGCAGTATATCCCCTTCACTGGCGCGTATGGGGGTCCGCCGGTGTTGTCTGGCACCTGTACGCCAGTCTTCTGCTGCTGCTGCTGCTACGCTCTGGCTCTGATACCAAAATGGAAACGCTATGCAGCAGGTTGGGGCAGCAGCATTGTTTATGCAAGGTGCGGGCTTCCACGCTCATTGCTTAAGTCTGCTGCCCCCTCAGTCTGCTGCTCTCGAGACTAAGTCTGGAAGCTCTGAATTTGTTACTTAGAAACGCGCGCGCCAGTGTTAGTGTCAGAAAGCAGCTGAAAACCGGAAGTAACTGATTAGAAGTGAAGAATGAGCAACAATAGGAAACCCGTCCAAGTTCTAGCTCCCCCCCACTACTGTAGAACTTGTTACTCAGCTAACCAACCAATCAGAAATTAGTGCTAGACCTATTTTCAGGCAGGCAGGGTTTTCTCGGTGAGCCCTGCCAGACGCCCGACAGCCCAAAACCTGGGCGTCATCCGTTTTGCCTGAAAACTGGACCATACCATAATTCCGATGCTGCAAACGCAGCCGTGCGGTCAGAATCAGCTAGAAGAAATAGTAGCAAAGAGTTATGGCTGCCCGAACCCGGGCAGTGCGTACGGCAGTCAGTGACGCCAAGCAGGGCCACACAGTAGGAGACACGGACCCTAGGCATAGTATGACGATGCAGACGCAATGCCACAACCAGAAACAGAACAGAGTGCACGGAAACAGCATCTGCAGTGGTAGTGACCGCCGGCGGCTCGACCGCCGCGGAGGCCTGCCGATGGAGCTGAGCGCATCGCCGTAGGGAGGAGGCTTTAGCGAACGGTGCACGTGCCTCAGCGCGCGTCGGCTCCACCGCGTGACACTCCAGCAGCGTAGAGTCTCGCCGTCAGTCATCTGCATGCCGATGTACACAAGCTGGGAGGACACAACAGAGTACAATGAGAGATGCGCATAAAAACCAACATTGTCGTCAACATAGAGTAGTGCGCTCGAACCAAATGGCTGGTGCCAGTGCTACATCTCTACTACGCAGCTCACCGAGGGATGCCTCGTTGCTTTGATATCATGAGAAACTTCCTATAACCTTCCTCACCGCTTGACAGTCAATTAAGCGTCAGCGCTGAGTCGGTGTGTCATGACAGTCACAAGTCGTGCACAGAACTGCAGGGGCCTGGGTAGGGACACGTACAAGAACAAATTGCTAGGCAGCAGGTTGGGACAACAACATTGTTGATGCAGCGTGCGAGCTTCCACGCTCGTTGCTTAAGTCTGCTGCCCCCTCAGTCTGCTGCTCTAGAGTCGAAGTCTGGAAGCTCTGGGTTTGTTACTCATAAATGCTCGCGCCAGTGTTAGCGCCAGAAAGCAGCTAAAAACTGAAAGTGACTGATTAGGAATGAAGAATGAGCAACAATGGGAGACCCCTCTAAGTTCTAGCTCCCCTCCAGCTTTGTAGAGCTTGTTAGTCAGCTAACCCGCCTATCAGAAAATAGACGTAGACCTATTTTCTGGCAGGCAGGGTTTTCTCGGTGAGCCCTGCTAGACGGCCAATAGCTCAAAACGCGAGCGTCGTCTGTTTTGCCTAAAAATTGGACCATACCATAATACCGACGCTGCGAACGCAGTTGTGCAGTGAGAAACAGCTAGTAAAATAGCAGCAAAGAGTTATGGCTTCCTGAACCCAGGCAGTGCTTACGATGGTGTTGTGATTTGAGTTTTTTCCGTCCATTTATACAGCTTACTGTGACCACTCGGCCGTGTCCATGCTGGTGCAGATCCCTGATGCGGGCCCAGCTGGCGCCAGAGCACTGACTGTTGGTGGATTCATCCACCAGCAGCTGCCTAACGGCTGCCACGACGTCCCAGGTGCTTGCTGGGATGCTCTGCAGTTTTTCTGCACTTTTCTCGGTGGACAAGCTCTCGAGCCCAATTTGCATGTTTTGCATTGTCCTTCCACTGATCGATGCTAGACTTGTGTGTGTGACCAGTCGTAGCGTCCGGCTCAAGATTTTGCATCTCTAGGTTCGGATGGTGTTGCGTTTGGATGCCTGTGCGCAGAGTTGCGGCAAAAACAATGGTTTTGAGCCGGTTTTAGGACAAAATTGACACTGCTGCGTGCGTCACCCGGCGTGTGCCGCGGGTGGTATTCATGTTGTGTGCTTGTCAGTTGTCCTCTCTCTCTGCCTTACTAAGCTATTGGAGCTTATGAGGCTTTGCGCGTCTCCCTAGCCTGATCCTTGCTGTTTTTTGCACTTGCTTGCTTGCTAGTACGCTAGCTGACTAGATAGTGTCGCCACATCAGCAGCAGCAAGGTTAGGAAGCTTCCTAGAAATTTCTCATGGTATCAGAGCAGCGAGACCTCTCTCGCTGATCTGCGCCGGAGAGACGTAGCACAGGCAGCAGTAGTGAGAGTCACTACCGCTGCCACATCCTGGGACCCATCGCAGCCGACGTTAGCAGCAGCGATGTCACCACGCAATCGCCACCACCGTAGCAAGTGGAGCTGCGGTAGTGATGAGATCCAGCAGCCACGCCGGCCAGCAGCAACAACACCGGGTGGTAGCAGCAGACGTGTCTGGCTGCCAGTTTGTACACAAAAAAAAAGGAGTAGCAGCTCATAGTAGCAGCTTGCGGCGGCGGCTGTGAGCAATGGCAGTGCGCAGCGGCGGTAGCAGCTTGTAGCTACGACGGCATCAGCAGCCGCGAGCAGCACCAGTAGCGTAGCAGCAGCAGCGCAACATCAGCATTGCACCTGCTGCAGCAACAGTAGTAATAGCGGCAGCAGCAGCATTCCAACGGTGCCAGCGGCTACAACAGCGCAGCAGCAGATCTGCCGCACCAGCAGCAGCGAGCTTGCGCAGCACTACTGCTGCACAATGGTGCTACACAACTGCGAAGAAACTACGCAGCACTGCGCACGCCTGCGTGGCACTGTGCAGGCCTGCACAGCTCCTACGCAGCCACGAGCAGGGGGTGACGAGGTCACCCTCACCAGTCGCGCGGGGTTCGCGTGACCTCCAAAAAAAAACGCTGGCCTAAGAAACGCTAAGGAAAAAAAAACGCTAGCATTTTTTTTCTAGCGTAGAAAACACTGACTTCATCGTAGACTGTGCTGACGCCAGCAGTTTTTGGGGTCAAAAGGTCATTTTTCTAGACGTTTTAACTCTTTGAGAAATACTGTGAGTTTCTTGTTTGGAGTATTTTTGACGTTCGGCCCCATACTGAGCATTGCGATGGCGCCGGTCCATGACAAGGACAAAGGACTCGTTGACCCCTCTTCCACCTCTTCGGGCATTATGAGTCCGCGGTCGCAGTCCCACATGATCGACGAGCTTCGTCGGTCGCAGGACGAGATGTGCCGGCAGCAGCAGAGGCAGTCAGAGGCGTTGCAGGAGATCACGGAGTTACTGCATGGTCGTTCTATGACTTCACAGTAGCCACCTGGAGGATCTACTCGAGCTGTACCATCTGCTCAGCAGTCTACACCCTACACAACGCCGCGGCCTCAGCATCACTCATCATAAGTGGACACCTGGGATGAGGAGGAGATTGAGGATGACTCACGCGAGCACGAGATTCGTGCGCTTGAGGAGCGCATCCGTGAGTTACGTTTGGGATCACAGCCTCCCACTCCGCCACCTTCTCGCCGTCAAGATCATCCACATCGTTCAGCAGCGTTCACCTTTGGTGGTGTTTCTCTCATTGGTGGACTTCCCATACCCCGTCCACCGTCTCCCGAGCCTAAGGTCCCCCTCCCCACGGAGTGGCGGCCAAAGGAATTTGAGACACCTCCACCCCGTAACGATAGTGACGAGGGCTTCGATTGCTAGGAGACCTTGTTTCAGGTGTGGGCCGATTTTGAGGGTGTCTGACCCTACTACCACAGCCAGTACCAGACCCACGACGCTCACCAGGTCCAGACAACAACGAGAGTGATGCGAGGTCTCCTCTATGCCATGCCGCGGGAGACTGTGGCCGACTTCCGACCCTTTCTCGGTGAGACCGGGACCGAGACTAGAGCAGATCTGCGTCAGGGATGGGAGCTGGCCCTGACACTTCTCGCTACAAAGACCCATGCCACGAGGGCAGCCCAACTACGTGAGTTTCACTCTCTCCGTCAGGGTCCCACGGAGCTTGCAGCTGACTACTGGAGGCGTGCGATGCGCCTTTACACGCGCCTTCGGACAGGTGGCGGGACGCAGTTGTGGGCACTCGACACCATCATGATGGGGGCGCATTTGGACCACGTGAAGCTCTTTACGGGTTTTGATCGTGTGGCTCTCTCTGAGTTGTCAGAGTCGCTACAGCTGCTTCCTTGGGCCCATCGCTACTTCATCTAGGCCACATCGGCTCATGAGGTTGCCATGGCCAATCAGCAGAGTCCACTTGTTGCAGCAGAGACTGCGACCCCTCTTGCACCTATGTCCTTGCTCACCAGTCCCACCTCCACCGCTTCCTCCTCCTCCTCCTCTACCCCGAGCGGCCACACTCAGGGCGTTGCAGTAGCTGCACAGGGAAGAAGGGGAAGAAGCGATGTGGGAAGGAACAGTAGCAGCAGTAACAGCCAGCGAGTAGTGGCAGTGGACGTTCTATCCACTACTACAACTGTGGAGGCGCTCACCGCTACACGGAGTGTGAGCAGCCACTTGACTAGACTCAGATCATGCGCGGCCTTCAGGCGGCGCACACGTAGCGGATTTCTTCAAGTGACACACGGACTGGGCGCGTCGCGACCACAAGTGTAGCAGACGCTCCGTTTCATCAGGCGGCAACGGTGATGTGGACCCTTGGGATCGCACGATCGCAGAGCTTCGTCACCTACTGGCGCTTCGTAGTCAGGGAGGTGCGAGTTTGTTGTCACAGCCGATTGGTCCCAACACAGCTTGTCTTACTGCGTCTGTTGCTCGTGATGATGCTTGTGGTGGAGCTATGTTGGCTTGCGATGAGGAAGGACCTGACAGTACCGACTAGCTTGACGAGTAACAGATCTGTGTCGTTCGTCGTTGTCCCGAGTCCCCTGCTGAGCGTCTAGCAGAGTGTTCTGTGGCACGTTGCTCAGTGTCGACGACTGGTCGTGAGCCGGGTGGCACCTGGATTATTGACTCTAGGGCCACCCATCACATGACCTGTCGTCGTGGTGACTTCGTTGTGCTCGGTCCCGTCGCTCCGTTCGGTCTGTTCGTACAGGGTCTGTTCAGTCGTTGCCTGTGCAGGGAGTTGGAGTTGTGCGGTTTGATGGTCTGGCTGGCCCCTTGTACATTTCTGATGTGCTCTTTGTCCCTGCTCTTGAGCTCAGCCTGCTCTTTGATTGTGCATGCACCAGGATGTGTCTCACTGTTGAGCACTCTGCTGACTCTGCCACAGTGACTGCTCTTGACACACGCGCCATCGTGGTTCATGCCTCTGTTGTTGATGATCTGTATCGTGTGTCTCGTTGCACTCCCTCTGTTTCTTCTCCACCTCTCTCCTCTGCGTGAGTGTTTGTCACTGGTGTTCTCTCCCCTGAGCACCAGCGCTTGTTACATTTTCGCCTCTTCCGTGTGAGCTCGGACACTGTGTCCAGGCTCATTCGCACTCAGCCAGCCCTCGGTCTTGACGCAGCTTCTTTTGAGAAGCCGCCCAAGACCGACTGTCTCTTTTGCGCCCAGGGTAAGATGCATTGCTGCTCTTACCCTGACTCCTCCTCCCGGGCACTACGCCCACTGGAGTTGGTCCACTCGGACCTTCTCGGTCCTCTCCCAGTCGAGTCCCTCTCTGGTCGGGGTCGATATGTTCTCACCCTGACTGATGACTTCACCCAGATGCGGTGGGTCTACAGCCTCCGCCACAAGAGCGATGCCGCATTGGCGGTCCGCCTGTGGCTTGTGATGGCTGAAGGTCAGTCTCGTCACACCGTGTACACATTCCGCTCAGATCGTGATGGCAAGTTCTTTGGCGAGATGGATGCCTACTTTGCCGAGCACGGTATCTTTCACCAGCTTTCCGCCCCTGCTACACCACAGCAAAACGGTGTGTCTGAGCGTTGGAACCGCACCATGGAGGATGCGGTTTGCGCTATGCGGTATGAGTGCGGTCTACCAGAGTCCTTTGCCTTTGAGGGCTTCTCCTACATGACGTGGGTCTGGAACTGCTTGCCGCATGGTCCACTTCCAGACCATGTCACATTGTACGAGTTGTGGTTCGGCCATCGTGATGACCTCCGTCTCACTCGTGTTTCGGGGTCCCTCGCCTGTGTCTGGTACACCGAAGACCAACAGGGGTCTAAGGTCTCACCTCGGGGACACATGTGCACCTTTCTCGGCATCTCCCCGCGGTTGAAGGCCAGGTGTTTTTGGGACCCTGCTCGCCATCGCATTGTCGAGTCTCGAGATGCTCTTTTCTTTGAGGCTCTCACCTACCGCGACTTGTCCAGCATTCTATCGCTGGCCGCCGACCACGTTCCTTCTTGTGTGGCCTCCCGGCGAATGGGGGAGTCTAGTCCTACAGATGGGTCCGGCCGGGCCTCCTCACCTGTGGTCCGGTCTCCGGCTGCTGACGATCCGGCCATCATGGCTGTGGGTCCAGTACCCTCTGGCACACCTGATCCCGTGCCAGTGTCAGATCCCTCTGGTGCACCCGATCTCGTGCCTGTGCTGGACCCCTGTGCCACACCTGAACCGTACGAGCGTCAGTCCCCTCTGGCACACCTGATCTCGTGCGAGTGTCTGACCTCTCTGGCACACCCGATCTTGTACCATTGTCGGTCCCCTCTGGCACACCCGATCTCGTATCAGTGTCAGTCCCCTCTGGCACACCCGATCTCGTACGAGTGTCGGTCCTCTCTGGCACACCTGATCCCGTACCGGTGTCAGTCCCCTCTGTCACACTGGTACGGGATCAGGTGTGCTTGAGAGGACGTCTGGGCGCAGAGTCAGCAGTCCACTGAACCCTAGAGGCCGATGGTCGAAGGCGACCACCGGGCTCGCAAGAGTAGCCCGATGCAGCGCTCACCTCAAGCTGCGGGGAAGGCTGCTGAGCCAGAGCCGTAGGGGAGATGAGAGCCATCCGTGAGCACGGTGTCTATGAGCTTGTCGACCTCCCGCTTGGGCGGAAGGCTGTACAGGCCAACTGGGTCTTTCGCAAGAAGGTGAAGACTGATGGCACACTGGATCACTACAAGGCTCGCTTGACGGCCAAGGGGTTATCGCAGGTTGAGGGAGTAGATTTGACTGTCACCTTTGCACCCGTTGGTCGCATGACCACCGCTCGCGCTCTGTTTGGGGTTGTTGCTCACAACGACTGGGAGCTACATCAGATGGACGTGAATAACGCGTTCCTCCATGGCACCTTAGAGGAGGAGATCTACATGGTCCAACCACCTGGATTCAAGGTCGGTGACAAGGTCTGGCGCTTGCGCAAGGCCTTGTACGGCCTGAAACAATCACCTAGGTGCTGGAACTTGGAGATCACTGGTACACTGACACGTGCCGGTTGCGTACAGAGTGACGCTGACCCATCCCTCTTTCTCAGACGGACAATTGAGAGCTTCACTCCCATCCTGGTCTATGTGGACGACCTCCTGAGTACGTCTCCTTGTATGGAGGCCGTGAAGGAGGCCAAGGTAGTTCTCCAGGCTGCATACAAGATGAAGGACCTTGGTCCTGCAGCTGTGTTTCTCGGGATGGAGATCATGCGTGATCGTCAGCGACGGACACTCTTGTTGCATTAGGCACGTTTCGTCCACGTTATGGAGGAGCGGTTTGCTGATCTTCTGGGTGCAGTTCCTATAGACTCCACCCCCATCACACCTGACGGGCAGGATACTCTAAAGGTGGATGATCCCACAGACCTGGGAGAGACAGTGGATGTGACCCTTTACTTGCGCCTGATTGGCTCCTTGATATACTTGGCCACTACCACACGACCCGACATTGCCTTTGCCGTCAACCTCCTTACACAGTTTTCACAGTGTCCTTGGGCGAGAGCCCTTCATGCGGCTATGCAACTGGTGCGGTATGTGGTGTCCACACCGTACATCGGACTCTACTTTCGAAGGCAGTGTTCGGTGGTAGTCGACGGATATACAGACAGTGACTGGGCGTGGAGTCCTAATGGGCGCAGTCGGACAGGCTACGTGTTCCTACTTGGTGGCACCGATGTGTCATGGCGCAGTGGCAAGCAGGGTTGTATCGCACGTAGCTCATCAGAAGATGAGTATGTTGCTCTGGGGGCTAGGGTTGCTGAGTCGGTGTGGCTACAACGTCTTTTTCGTGAGTTGTGTCAGTCTATGCCTTGCATCGTTTTGCGTTGTGACAACCAGAGTGCTCTTGCCGTTGCAGAGAACTCTGGTGTGTTTCATGCACGCTCGAAGCACATTGCTGTTGAGCATCACTTTGTGCGTGATCTTGTGGAGCGACAGGTGATCTCCATCATCTGGGTCGGCGCGGACATGCCGCGAGCTGACTTCTTGACCAAGGCACTTGCGCGTGGAAAGTTCATGGTGGCCATTCGTTCTGTCGGGCTACGCCCCTTGCCTGAGAGTGGCTGAGAGTGGGGTGTGTGAGCATGGACTGTTGAGCATCTTGTTGTGCACCTGTGTCAGTTCTACACGTGTATGGACATGCGTACCATCGGGTCATGGGGGAGTGTTGTGATGTGAGTTACTTCCGTCCATTTGTACAGCTTACTGTGACCACTCGGCCGTGTCCATGCTCGTGCTGATCCCTGATGCGGGCCCAGCTGGGGCCGAAGCACTGACGGTTGGTGGATCCATCCACCAGCAGCTGCCAGACGGCTGCCACGACGTCCCGGGTGCTTGCTGGGGTGCTCTGCAGTTTTTCTACAAACGCTAGAGTTGGACTGGCTCTCGAGCCCGATTTGCATATTTTGCATTGTCCTTCCACCGATCGATGCCGGACTTGTGTGTGTGACCAGTCGTAGCGTCCGGCTCAAGATTTTGCATCTCTAGGTTCAGACGGTGTTGCGTTTGGATTCCTGTGCGCAGAGTTGCGGCCAAAACAGTGGTTTTGAGCCGGTTTTAGGACAAAACTGACACTGGTGCGTGCGTCACCCCGCGTGTGTCGCGGCAGGTATTCATGCTGTGTGCTTGTCAGCTGTCATCTCTCTCTGCATTACTAAGCTATTCGAGCTTATGAGACTTTGCGCGTCTCTCTAGCCTGATCCTTGCTGTTTCTTGCACCTGCTTGCTTGCTAGTGCGCTACCTGACTAGACAGTGTCACCACATCAGCAACAGCAAGGTTAGGAAGCTTCCTAGCAATTTCTCAGATGGTCCATGATACCAAAACTTGCCACTCAACATGAGACATGTACCCTATGCAGAGCATGACGCTGCACACGCAATAGCACAGTGAGATCCAACGCCTGACGCATGCAGACAGAATCTACGGTGGCAGTGACTACCGGCGGCCCCACCGCCGAGGAGGCCTTCCGATGGAGGTGAGCATGTTGCCGGGGAGAGGAGGCTCCAGCGAACTGCGAGTAGGTCTCAACGTACTTTGGCTCCATCGGAAGACACTCCAGCAGTGTCGAGACTCGCCGTCACTCATCTGCACGCTGATGTACACATGCCAAGAGGACACAACAGAGCACAATGAGGATGCACAAAAACCAACACTCCCCCATGACTCACAGGCGTAGTGCACATGGACGGGCAGAGATCTATTCAACAGTCAAACTCCCCCAGGGCATTCAGAGATGCAGGCAGCGACAAAGATGGTAGCTCATGGATGCACACCAATCAAACTCAGAGCCTTCTTGAACGAGTCCCGCTTCAGTGCCTTGGTCAAGAAGTCAGCCAGCTCCCGTGTTATCTCAACCCACACAATGCTGATGCTGCGGTCATGCAATAACGAACGCACATAGTGATACTCAATATTGATGTGCTTTGTGCGTGTGTGATGCACGCCGTCATTATTGGCGATGGCCATGTCACTCTTATTGTCACAATAAGAGTGATGGATGCGACATATTGACTTAACTCAGACAACTGACGACACAATCACACACTCTCACGCACGCCTGAGCCAAGGGCCATGTACTCGGCCTCAATAATGTTGCGTGCAATGCACCCTTGCTTGCCACTGCAACGGGATATAGCCGTGTTGCCGATCAGAAATATCGAGCTTGTGCGACTCTTACAGTCCGGACTGCCGGTCCAGTCACTGTCGGTGGAGCCCACCGTGACCATAGACGGCTGGCGGTGGAACACAAGACCTCACCGAGGAGTCGAGACGACACAGTGCAGTACTTGGATTGAGGCCTCGAAGTGGAGGTGACGCGGCTCCTAAGACAACCGAGCTAGGAGGTTGACAGAGAACGCAATGTCTAGGCGCGTCGTCGTCGTCAGGAACATCAGTGACCCGATGACTCGCAGATACGTGGTCAAGTCAAGTGGCTCCCCCACAACAACTGGATGAGGAATCTTGAGCTTCACCTGACCATCAGGTGACATGGGTGAAGATGCGCTCGGCACAAGGGGCAGGTCCTCGGCAAAGCGATTGGACAAGGTCTGCACATAGGCAGCCTGGTGGACGTGCAGGACACCCTGGGAGCAATCATGCTCGAGCTCCATGACGAGGAAGACTCGGGCAGATCCAAGATCCTTCATCTGGTAGGCGGTGTGCATTAGGACCTTGACACGCTTGATGGCAACCATGTCTGGCAACACAATGAGTAGATTGTCGACGTAGACCAGAACAGCGGCGAAGGTCTGGCCTCGTGGGCTGAAGAACAATGCGGGGTCTGTGTTGCTACGCATGAGGCCACTGCGGAGGAGCGTGCTGCTGATCTCCTGGTTCCATCACTAAGGCGACTACTTTAGGCTATAGAGGGCCTTCCGCAGCCGCCAAACTCTCCCAGTGCCGTCGTGGAAGCCTGGGGGCTGCACCATGTAGAGCTCCTCACCCTCGAGTGAGCCATGGAGGAAGGCGTTGCTCACGTCCATCTGATGCAGTTCCCACCCATGCTAGGGAACCAAGCTAAAGAGCGCCTGGCTAGTGGAGAACCGACCAACTGGGTCAAAGATTTGGTCGTAGTCAACTCCGGGGACCTGAGCAAACCCCTTGGCTGTGAAGCGAAGGCTCGTTCAGCTTCCATTTGCGTCGGAAGATCCACTTGGCACCGATGGCCTTCCGACCTGGAGGGAGGTCAACAAGGTCATACACATGGTGAAGGTCTGCAATGATGGCTGAAGTGGTCAGGTCGAGGGCCTTGGTGCTTGGGTCCCAACTCACGACTGTAGGAGTAAAAGAGACACGTGGAGCAACAGGGGGCCGAGGTGCCACAGGGCGTGGTGCGGTCGTCTGTGCACTTAGTAATGGCCTGGTTTGGAGGCTGCCACCGAGGCCACGAGTGTAGCGCGGCGGGGCAAGAGTTGGCACCAAGTCCGACAGGTTAACGAAGGCTGACGGGGCTGCTGGCATGAAGGGGCAAGCGGACGCAACTGGGGCTGCTGGCTTGGACGGGCCAGCAGGTGTAACTGGAGCTGCTGGCCCAAAGGGGCAGGCTGATGCAACCGGGGTTGCCGGCCCCGAGGGGCCAGCAGGCACGACTGGGGCTGACTTCCCGGAGGGGCGACCAGGTGCGACCGGGGCTGCCAGTCCCGAGGGGTCAGGGAGCACGACTGGGGCTGCCGGGCGGGAGGGGCCAACGGGTGCGACTGGGGTTGCTGGCCCCAAGGGGCGAGTGGGCGCGACTGGGGCTACCGGCCCGGATGGGCCAGCAGGTGCAATTGGGGATGCTGGCCCCGAGGGGCTAGCAGGCACAAATGGGGCTATTGGCCTCGAGGGGCCAGTGGGCGCGATTGGGGCTACGGACTTGGAGGGGCCAACGGGCGCGACTGGGGTTGTCGGCTCAGAGGGCCGAGCGGGCATGACTGGGGCTGTTAGCTCGGAGGGGCCATGTGATGTGTCCCACGGAAGCGGCAGGACGGAGGACGGACTCACCACTCTCCCATGCGACGGGAGGGACATTACAAACCAGAGGGAAGAAGATTGCTTTGAAACAGCTCCTCAAAGAAGAGGGCATCGTGGGACTCGACGATGCAGTGCCGGGACGGATCCCATAAGCGCTTGACCTTGGACTAATGAAAGACGCCGAGAAAGGTGCAAGGACGTCCGCGGGGGGCGAGCTTGCCACCCTGCTGTAGGGAGGGCAGCCACACGATGGCCACGGAGCCCTAGGCGCGAGCAGGACGGAGGTTAGCATGCTGAGCGCACCAGTGTTGGTACGGCGTGGACTGGTGGGGAAGAGGCTTGTGGAAAACACGGTTCTAGACCCATGTCATGTACGCCATGGCTTCAAAGAAGAAGCCATCGGAGAGGCCAGACTCAACCCCCTTGGTGAGGATGACATCGGCCATAGTGCGGTTCCACCGTTCGGAGACGCCGTTGTGAGCGGGTGTGTAGGACGCTGACGTCTCGTGGTGGACACCGTAGGAAGCGAGAAACGCGGTGGTCTCGCCCATGTACTCGCCATTGCGATCGGAGCAAAAGCAGCGAAGAGAACGACCACACTCGCGCTTCACAAGGATAAGCCAGTCCGGAATGGTGCGGAAGACATCGCTCTTCTGCCGAATGCAGAAGACCTAGTGGTAGCAAGCGTAGGCGTCAGTGAGGGTGAGGACACATCGGCCACGCTCGCCGACGCACTCGGTAGGAAGGGGACCCATGATACCGGAATGGACCAGGTCTAGAGGGGCGGATGCACAGGAGGAAGACTGAGGGTACGTGGACCGATGCATCTTGGCTTGATCGCAATCAATGCACTCCATGGGGCACGACCAAGGGAAAGTACCTGGGTCAAGGCCCTTGGCCGGCTGGGTGCGGAGCATGCTATCGATGGAAGCAGAGTGTACGTGTCAAAGGTGGCAATACAAGAGGCAAGAGAGAGCACACTGGTGACCATCACATGGCCTGTGGAGGCAGGCGGGGAGGGGACGGAAGGAGGAGTGGACAGGCGAGGGACATGCCACACGTTGCCATGGGCAGTCCCGTGAAGAACGACAAGTCTAGACGGATGCAACGACACAATGCCAACACCACGAGAGTGCACAACGTCCATGCTTATGCGGTCAAGGGCAGTAACGGAGAGAAGGCTGAGCTCAAGACCTGGGACGAAGAGGACATTGGTCATGAAGACATCACTGGCACTTTTGCGGAAACGAACGACGCTGACACCGCGGACAGGTAGCACCTGTCCGGAGCCCGTCCAGACACCGGATATATTGCCAACAGGACCAAGCATACTAAAGGACTCGCGAGCGGCTGTCATGTGATGCGTGGCTCCGGAGTTGATGATCCAGGTCTCGGCAGGGTCCTGGACCGGTGTTGCTAGATCACTGACAGTCACATGGCAGCTAGCGAGAGACACCAACATGGTGAAAGGGGGCGCGAACCGAGACTGCGAATCATCAAGCCACACAACGTCATCACGAAGGGTGGCAGAGGAGATCACAGGAGATGGCAAGATAGACAAGGAAGCAGGACACAACCGTAGCTCAAGCTCAGTCATACAGGACAATGGGGACGAGCACGAGGTGACACAACTCTTACTTCCCTTAGGGGGAGGGAGAGGCACGCCGAGCTAAAGCTCAATGAACTGCTCCAGCTAATGCTCACATGTGGACGGCCCGGGAGTGTAGAATGAGTGCGAAGTGATGGCGCCTGAGCCCATATAGAAGGCGGACTTCCCCGGTGAAGGGAACGGAGGCGCCAACGGTTGCGGATGGTAGTGCTGTGGAGCTGGCGTCTACGGGACCGGTGTCATGGTCGGAGGAGTGGAGCTGCTGGACGGGGTCGAAGGGTCAAGGGTGGCGACAGCTAAGGCGGCAGAGGCTAGACGGTGCTCCCGGTGGCGATGCATGGAGGCGATAATGCGCGCCTTGTCCGTCGGTAGCGGGCATGTGTACGACACGTTCCCTGGCTGGCCACAGTTTTGGCACACCGAGGCACTACCACTGGACCCAGTCGACTGCTACTGCTATTGTTGTTGCTGATCCATGCCCTTCTTGTCCAGGTTCTTCTTCTTCCCCGGCGAAGAGGAGCTGGTGGAGGTAGTTGTTGCGGGGGAAGCGACGGCCACGAAATCGACGGAAGGGGAGACGAGGGCCTCTATGTACTAGAGACGGGACTCCAGGGTAGCTTCCTCAATCGTGGGGAAGAGCTCGTATGCCCATGGCATGAGGGTGCTCTGGGCAGCCATGGTAGAGAGGACATCCTTGGTGTAGTGGACAAAGATGTCTGCGTACGCGCCGGTGGCACCACGCTTGATGGTGAGGAGTGTGACCAGAGGGGGTGGAGCAGAGGTGCCTAGGCAATGGAGGATGTCCTCAGCCTGCTGCCAATAAGGGGTGACTGTCTCGGTCTCCTCCATGTGCAGGGAGTTGAACTCTCGTAGCAAATGGTTGGTCTCAACGTCGTTGGACAGGCGATGGGGACGAGTGAGGATGTGTCACGAGGTTGCAGGGTCTGGGGTGCCGCCAGAGGTAAAGTTGTCAAGAAAGGGCTCTAGGGCGAGGCGGGAAGCTAGAGGAGCAATAGGGACGAGGGCGGGTACGGCACGACCGGCGTCATACAGCTGGTCGGCATGGGTGGAGTTGTACGAGAGGGTGTAGTATGCCCACAGATCCTCACCCTGCTCCCAGATGCGGAAGCTGAGCTCCAAGCTCCGGAACTGCTCGCCGGCCTCAAGCGGCAGGGGCGGCGTCTCAAAGTTCCTTTGCCTGTGGCCGGCACCCAGAGTGGGGCCAAGGACGGCGGTGACTGTCTGGCGCTGGTGCTGAGTCTGCTGCTGCGCCAGGTAATGCGTGGCAGCGCACATAGCGGGATTGTTGTGCCCAGGAGGAATGAATAGCGGCAAGGCACTGGTGGTAGTCCGTGAGGCCTTTGGCTGTAGTGCTGCAAGCTGCTACATCACGGTGGCGAGTTGTTGCTGAATGGTTGTCAGTAAGGGTGCACACCGGATCTGATCCGCGGATCCTGAGTTGGATCCGGCTCCGCGGACCGGTTCAAGGCGGAAGATCCGGATTCACGGATCCGGATCCGGATCCGCGGATCTTTGGACTCTCGGATCGTTCGATCCGTTGAACCGTGGATCTGCCATTTCGGCCATTTTCCCTGGGTGACACGCTGCATCTTGCAAAAAGGCAACAATCACAAAGTCCACGACTTTGCTCAACATCTCTTGCACATTATCTATTTTCACATGTCCACTCTATCTCCCTGCTCCATAGTTGCACCCACCAGGTTCTTCACATGTTTGTTTCAAAGCATCCACATAGCAGAGCACTGATGACGCTAATCATTGTAATTACACTTGTTGCGCTCATAACTGTGGTGAACAATTTCATCCATTGCATAAGGGTTCAGTATGCACTCAGGTATCAAGGTGCACACCTTTATTCATGGCATCATTGTGCACTTTGGATGCAGAAATGAAGGTGCTTCGTTCCATTGAATACATCAACAGGTCATACATTTCAACTGAGCAAATGGGCAACTGCATCCAATACAACATACACATGTAATAAAACTGAAGAGAAGGATGAGCTTTTCATCCGAAAATCTGCATTTCACAAAACTGCATTTCATTTGCTCCTCTCTACATTTCTACGACATCGTCATCCCCACCCGTGTTGTCCCCCCCCTCCCCTTCCCCCCCCAGGCCCAAGTCCCCCATGTCCTCATCCTCCTCGTCGTTGACAAACAGGCTCAGCCCTTCCAACTCCTCTGCTGCTACTCCAACTAGGGACTCCTGCACCTGTCGCCGAAGCTCGTTTTCACGGTCCTCCTCATCCTTCAACTCCTTAGCCACCACACCATGTCGACTGAAAGGGATGTCCCAAAGCATAGGCTCGTTGATCCAGCTCTTCATCGTCAAGAGGTTCTGCACGGTGAGGTGGGCCAACAAGTGCCGGAAGTCGGTAATGACGTGCCTGCCCAGAGAAAACAAGCGCTCAGAAGGCGTGGAAGTGCCAGGGACGCAAAAAGGTCCATGCCAAGCAGATAGAACGTGGGAAACTGCCTGTGCAACTTTCCGCAGTGCTTCAAAATGTTGGTCTTTGGATGCTTCTTGTCCAGCTTGCTCCATCTGTCCACCTCTTCCTCCAGTCCCGTCAGCTGCACTTCTGCTGCTGGTGGCGGGACTGGCGTCTCAAACATGTCAGCCATTGGGTCAGCTAGAGCTGCTAGCAACAGTGCGTCATCCTCTGCACTCTGCTGCTCTGCCCGAGGGCGGAGTTGCCGCACGGAGGTAGAGGTGGAGCTCTGCACTCCAGAAGACCCCTGGCTGTTGTTTACAGCCCCTTCGCGTAATGCCAATGCTGCTGCTCTATCCTCTGCCTCAGCATGCTCTTGCTCCACCCGATCATGGTAGGGACGCATCAGCTGCAGAAGCTTCACCTGCAAAGCTGTTGCAGACCGGATCCCCATGAGACCATGGGTTCTGGTGTAGTAGCGGAGCCTGAAGCGCGGGTCTGCAGCCGTGGCCAACACATGGCGATCAGTCAGGAGCCGGGCGTACTTCTCCAGTTTTGCAAGTGCGTTCTCCAGCCCCGGCAGCAGGCTGGCCAACAGCTTCTCCTTTGGATCCAGCTTCCCTGCAGCACCCCTTCTCTTGCTTTTTGACACTGCTGCCTCTGCTTTCACCTGCCATCCTGAAAGCTTGTCAAACATGGACTCAAAGAACGGGATGACAAGATTGAGGGTGGGGTATTTGCTGCCACTGACGTCGTCA
>SZWC01000159.1:448444-479556 GCA_023375785.1 Penium margaritaceum | reverse complement strand
GACTTCAAACATCCTGACTGCAGTGGGACTCTCTGGTACAGCGGGGAAAGACAGAGCCACAGCCTTGATTTTCCAGTCTTCCATCCAGTGAGCTGTCACCCCAACGTACTTCATCCTGTTGTCTCCTTTCCAGCCGTCAGTTGTGAAAGAAACTGCAGATTTTACCTCAGACAGCTGCCGACGGATTCGCGTTCTGAAGGCTGCTGCAGCAAGAACGATCTGCCTGGAGATGGTCATGCGCCCTGGCATCACAGCTGCTGGATTGGCGTGCGCGAATGCTTGTTGCAGCCAGTAGGACTCCATGCTCAGGAAGCTTACGTTTTTGTCGATGACGTGTTTCCAGACGCAAGTCGGAAAATACTTCTTGTCGAACACGACGCCGACCGCAGCCACGCCACGTGCGATGATGGTGTTCTCCTGATTCACGGGCGCACCTTCTTCAGCCTCGACAGCGACAGCAACCGCCTGGACAGTGGCCTGCTTCAGCGCCTAAGATGCGGCTTCCTCCTTCAGGCGCTTGTAGATGACGGGGTGCTTGTTGCGCATGTGCTTCCACATGTTTCGATGTGCACCCCTGCCTTCTGGAGTAGTTTTTGGGGCAATGGTTGCACTGCGCACGCGGGTCTTCTTTGGTCCCGGTCTTGGTGAACTCCTGCCACAGCACGGACGGCGTGCCTGTCTCTTCCAGATCCTTGCGTTTCTCACCATGGGACTCGTCACCACTGTTGTCATCGTCGTCTGAAGCTGGGCAACGCAGTGTGCCTGACTCGTCCGCGGCACCATCGTCGGCCATGGTGCCAACGGTGGGAGTCGTCAGTCAGACTGACACTCGTCAGTCAGATACTCTGACTGACGAGTGCCAAGTGACAAGCACTCTGCCTCAGAGTGCTTGTCCACGCAAACAACCCTCTCAAAGCACAAATGGCGGCCGACGGAAGACCCCTAGCCCGAATGTTGCGATGCGATGGCCAACTCGTCCTGCCAGGGTTTTTATGAAATATCCCTATTTCACTTGGCGAAACCCGCAGTTCGTATCCCGAAACCGATTAAACCCAGCAAATGTACTACGTAGTATCGCACAAACTGCGTGCATTTCAGCTGAAGCGAATTGTCCACATGTGGGTGTGAACTGTCCGGAGTGGACAATGGTCTGTGATTCGTTTGTTGCTCGAACGAATCGGAGTGCATTTCACACGTCGGACAACGGCCATGCGCAACGCTCATGGCACCTCATGCACCCCGAGGTGTGCATGTCACGTGATTGGTGCGGACATGTGCAATGGATAGATGAGGTGCACCCGACGCTGACAAATGTCAGATACCCCGCCAGCTAATCTGCCACGCAAAGCCATATTTCGGCGCCGCATTGCAGTATTTGCGGTCGCTGCACTTACAGGTCATCCACGTCATGAAATGCAATCGCGCCATGTCCACGTGCAGTCCCCCCGACGCGGGGATAATGGCCATAGTGGCGGTTCGAACTAGACCCCCCCTCGATTTCTTGCCCCCCCCCTCCGACGAAGGATCCGCGGTTCCACGGATCGAATCTTTACTGCTGATCCGGATCCGCAGATAGATCCGAGATCCGTGATCCGTGAGTAAGATCCACAGATCCATGGATTTGGTGTGCACCCTTAGTTGTCAGGGGGTCAGAGGTGCTGGCAACGATGCGTGTGTGCTGCTACTGCTGTTGTTGCTACTGCTGCTGCTGCTGCTCTTGCTGTTGCTGATACTGTTGCAGCTACTGTAGCTGTTGCAAGAAAGGGTGGTTGGGGGTCCCCCCAATAGTGGAGGACCCCTCCCCACTGGGGCAGTTAGTCATTGTGGATTTTGGTGTCCCTTTCTTTGTTTTTTCTGTTTTTCTTGTTTTTTTTTATGCTCTTGATGTTCGTAGTGTCGTTAGCCTAGGACTACTGATGTCAGCAACTGCAACCGCGCTATCTCCAGGACTGTTGATGTAGAGTTTTTCTCTCCCACTTTTTCCTCCCCTTTTTTTGTGTTGATGATGTCAGCTGTGATGTCACCTGTGACGTCAGTGGCGGTATCCTGCCTGAATTTGGCCGTTGTTGGGGTCACTGCTGTTGCTGTTGTAACAGCACCAGCTGCTTCTGCTGCTGCGGCTGTTACTGCTGCTACTACTGTTGCCGTCACTGCCATGGTTGTTGTTGTTGTTGCTGCTACTGCTGCTACGGGTGTTGTTGGAATGGCAACACCTGTTGTTGCTACGTGCTGCTGCGGCTGCTGTGGCTGCTGTAGCAACTATGACAGCTGCTACAATCGTGGCAAATCGCTGGTGGGATGGGGGTTTTTTTCTGTTTTTTTTTTTTTTTCGTTCGTCAGTCACAGCGAGCTTCGCTACTCCCTGTGGGCAACAGGATACGAGCAGCAGGCTTGCTGCTTGCACCCCATTGCTCACGGCGACCTGCGGGATGTGAGCAGCAGCAGCCACTAGTGGTTGCTGCTGGCTGTTGCTCGCTGCTACTACTGCTGCTGCTTGTTGCTACGGCTGTTGCAGCCTGCTGCTGGTGCTGCTTGCTATTGCTGTTGCTGCTCGTTGCCGCTGCTGCTCACTGCTACTACTGCTGCTCGGAACCGCTCCTGCTGTTGTGAGCTTCTGTTGTTAGCCGCCGCTGCTGCTTGTTGTTGCGGGCTACTGCTGCTGCAGGCTGCTGCGAGCTGTTGCTGCTGCCGTCTGCTAATGCTGCACGTACCTGTTGCTGGCTACTGCTGCCACTGCTCACTGTTGTTGCCTGCAGCTACTGTTGTTGTAGGCTGTCGCTGCTGCTTGCTCGTGCCAGTCACTACACGTGGGTAACGTTGTCGTGTGCATCGTCGTCCGCAGGTGTTGGACGATGCCTGCCACTCACCTCCTTGCGTCACGCGTGGGGGTCAGTGCTGCCGAAAAAATCTGGCAGCATTTCCCCTGGTCCAATGGCTGTGGGAAAAAATCTGACGTCGCCACAAGGCGGGTCAATGCTGCTGGAAAAAATCCAGTAGCATTTCCCTGCTAGAACTTGGAAGGGTCCGCCGGCGTTGTCTAGCCGTATGGAGGTCCCCTGCACTGGTGCGTACGGGGGTCCGCCGGCGTTGTCTGGCACCTGTACGCCAGTTTTCTGCTGTTGTTGCTACGCTTTGGCTCTGATACCAAGAAGGAAACGCTAGGCAGCAGGTTGGGGCAGCAGCGTTGTTGATGCAACGTGCGGGCTTCCACTCTTGTTGCTTAAGTCTGGAAGCTCTGGGTTTGTTTCTCAGAAATGCACGCGCCAGTGTTAGCGCCAGAATGCAGCTGAAAACTGAAAGTGACTGAATAGGAATGAAGAATGAGCAACAATGGGAGACCCCTTCAAGTTGTAGCTCCCCCCAAGCTGTATAGAGCTTGCTACTCAGCTAACCAGCCAATTGGAAAATACACCTAGACCTGTTTTCTGGCAGGTAGGGTTTTCTCGGTGAGCCCTGCCAGACGTCCGACAGCCCAAAACCCGGGCGTCGTCCGTTTTTCCTAAAAGTTGGACCATACCATAATACCAACGCTGCGAAGGCAATCTTGCGGTCAGAAACAGCTAGAATAATAGCAACAAAGAGGTATGTTTGCCTGAACCCTGGCAGTGCCTACGATAGTCCATGATACCAAAAAGTGCCACGCAACATGAGACATGGACCCTATGCAGAGCATGACGCTACAGACGCAACGGTACAGTCAGATCCAGTGCTTGACGCATGTAGACAACATATGTGGTGGCAGTTAGCGCCGGCGGCCAGACCGTCGAGGAGGCCTGCAGATGGAGCTGAGCACGTCACCGGGGAGAGGAGGCTCCAGCAAACTGCGAGTAGGTCTCAGCGTGCGTCGGCTCCACCGGACGACACTCCAGTAGCGTCGAGTCTCGCGGTCAGTCATCTACATGCCGATGTACACAAGCGGAGAGGACACAACATAGCACAATGAGGATGCGTAAAAACCAACAGTATATTGTTTCGGGAGGCTCAAATAGATATGATTCTAGAGATAAATGAAAAATTACAAGAACACAACACAAATACCTCCCGCGACGCTCGGCAAGTGACGCATGGATGGTATCAGTTTGTCAAAAAATCAGTCCAAAACCACTGTTTTGGCCGTAACTATACGCAGAGGTATCCAAACGCAACACGTTCTGAACCTAGAGATGCAGATTCTTGAGCCAGACACTACGATTAGTTGCACGTACATGTCTGGCATGGATCAGTGGACGGGCAATACAAAACATGCAAATCGGACTGAGAAGAATTCCACCAAGAAACTCTAGAGACTGTAAAGCATCCAAGCAAGCACCCAGGACGTCGTGGCAGCTGTTTGGCAACTACTGGTGGGTTGAGCCACCACCCGTCAATGCTCGGGCATGAGCTGGGTCTGCATCACTGATCATGTGGTCGTGCTCTCGAGTACTACTGCTCCATACCACTAGTAGTGGGTGTACAAATAATCACCATGGTCGTCGCTTGTGACGAGTGGAAGCCACAAAAACCAACACTCCCCTTGGCTGACACAACTGTCATCACAATGACAAGTGAGGGGCTACACTCATTGTCTATCGTAAACACCAACCACAATACAAGGTCTCCTTGTGACAGTGGTGTAACTCACCAAGTCCCCGGGTCTCGACTGTGCAAGACATAAATCGTACACCCATGTGCCAAACATCACACAAGAGGTACAATGCAACAAGGTCTCCTCATGACCCTGGAACATGTCTCTGGGGTCCGGGTCTTAACCACACCTGCTCTCATGCATGGAGCATTCATCACACATGGAGGGAATGGGTCTCCACGTCACACCGGTACAAGTCACCAGGTGAGCGGGTCTTGATCAGCGTAACCTCAACCAGAGCATCTTGCGAGATACAAACTAACCACGCTGTCCTCATAAGGGTGTCAGGCTAAAGCCCACACACCAACACTTCCCCTAGGCTGCAATTGCTGACAACACAAGCAAAGCTGATAGCTGTGCATAACATCCCCCTTGAGGATGGAGCACGGCTCCCCCATGGCCATATACACCTGCATAGAAAAAGCAAGCGTGAGAATGATGCTAATGGAATATACACACATGTATCCTCACCCCACAACGTCATCGATAACATCCTCGTCGTAGTCACTGTCGTAGTCGTCAATACTGTCATCGCCTACTGCTCTGATTAGTGCAGCGCTGAGGGCCTCCTCCAATTGCATCACCTGCTGTATCCCTGCCAGCTGCCGAGCCGCACATCACCACGTAGACTCTTCAACGTCAAGACGCGTGTACATCTTGTCGAGCTCTACTACGGGTGCTGAGTGGCCGGCGGCATCTGCGCCATGCATATGGCCAGTCACAGCACAAACCTGACGGTGGACCTTGATTGCATGTGTGTCGGCACGAGCCACAGACTCCTCCAACCTCGCGGCCTTGTCCCGTAGGAAGGAGTGCAACTTCGCCTGCTCGTTGCACAAATTGACGTCCTCTGTGTCAGTCGTCGACTTGAGTGCCGCCTCGCCACAAGCTGCTAGGAGGGTGTGGGAACCAGACAATGAGTCGCCATGTAAATTGTGTCGGGCTGTAGGAACGACTGTTACCAAGGCACCTACTGCTTGTGAGATACCTGTCCCTCGACCGCCAGTTGCTTGCTGGACATCAACATCTCTAGGTACATTTGCATCTGCGGCGTTGTCGTAGTCATTGAAGGTGTGCTCAGTGCCATGGTGCTCCTCCTGTCCCCTGGTGTGCAGCCCATCATCCACATGTTGCTGAAGGTCTGCCCATCCCAGACGTGCATCCTTTAGAGACCACTCAGCTGCCTCAAGACGCCTGTGTACATCCTCCACATGCTCCTTGACAGCCTGTCGTGCTGGGACATCCGTAG
Organism: Penium margaritaceum; assembly: GCA_023375785.1. Lineage (NCBI taxonomy): Eukaryota > Viridiplantae > Streptophyta > Zygnematophyceae > Desmidiales > Peniaceae > Penium > Penium margaritaceum. The sequence continues at coordinate 473,683 of SZWC01000159.1, read as the reverse complement.
AGCAATAGCGGTTGCTGGCCTCCCGAAGCTCGGCCATGAGACTCTGCACATGCGCCTCTGCTCCAGCCACGGCAGCCTCCTGAGCATCCATCGCGAAGCATAGGCGCTCGTGCACTGGAACTACAGCTATGTCCTTGGTTGTAACCGCCATGGTGTCGACGACACAGGTCAAAGCAGCCATGAGCCGGAGGTCTGTGGCTCTCTCTGCGTCCTGAACCGTGGCTGCTACAAGCTCATTAGCCGCTGTCGACGTGTCCTACACACGGACGTGTACAATTGTATATGGGCCGTCCCTCGCTCGTATTATGGTTGTTGCAAATACGGCAGCATACTGTGCATCTACATCTATCACCGACTCCGTCTCTGACCAATCCCCCATGTACGACTCGTCGTCCTCACAAGGGACGCCTGCCCCCTCCCAGCGGTCGGCCACATGCTCTCGTCGTCTAACACTATTCGGCACATCAATCCTGTGCTGTTATGTGGTCGATGATGAACACTCCATCCCCCCTACGACCGTCAGACTAGTAGAAACCAAGAGGGGATGTTGCACAAACCCTGCAACCGGGGACGAGGGAGACCACTTTCCTGTAACTCCTGCCACTGCCATAGAAGCTCCTATCATCCTGGCCGTCGTCGAGGTAGCAACGGCCTCTACTACCTCTCCTACTCCCTCTGCCACGTCGGCTGCAAGCTCGAACTCGATATTTTTTGTAGACTCAGGGTCGGAACACTCCTCCTTGGATGAACAGTCCTCCCTGAGAACGCCCTATCATGCAGCACCGTCTGTCACATCCCTCCTACACTCTCTGGTGGTCGTTGGCAGACACTCCATCCCCCCTTTGACTGATACACCGGTAAAAGCTGAGAAGGGGTGCTACACCAACCTTGCGACCGGGGACAAGGGAGTCAGCTCCACGGTAACGTCTGTCACTATTGGTGCTGCTATTGTCGGCACTGCTGCTGTTGGCTGGGCATGTCTAGCTTGTCGTGCCATCCGCTGTCTTGCTCGGCGAGTGCGTGCGGGAGTGCGAGTATAATGAGCAAAAGCTGAAGGGACTACCACAGAATTAGAGGGGTCAGAGATCAAGATGACTCCAACTGAATGTAAGACAGCGAAGGGCACTGGATGTGGAGCTGAGGTCGGGAGGCGTGGCACCATCAAGTGACGATATTGTCGGATTTGAGGATGGGGAGGAGGAAGATGGGGTTGTCTACAACGACATGGTGGCAACTGCCTGCTGAGAGACCACATGGTCTGTAAGCTATTGCACCATGCGCTTGAGACCCTCGAGCTCGCCGTACAACACTGACATAGCTCCACTGAGGGGCGCCACGGTATTGGCTGACAGTGTCTCTGAGTCGGATGGTGAAGAAGGGCAGGATCGTATCCAGGATGGTCGCCACCTGGCAAGGCGTCGGCGACACTGGCGCCAGCCATAGTGCCGATCGCCACAATAGTAATGGGCAAAGCTGTTAGACTCCCAAGGTGTGTGCCACGGATGCAACTACCAGTGTGGACTTGGTGCCTGCCACTCACGCAGTGTCGGCGTCAACCACGGCACCCGTTGCGTTCCCTGCCGCAGTGTCGGGGCTAGGTGTAGGTCAGTGCACAAGGTACTCGCTCCCGCTGGCACAAAGCTACAAGGGGAGATTGGCATAGTCTCTTAGACGTGGTGTGACGGGGACGAAGAGGAGGGGTCTCCTCACCCCTTGCCCTTGTCATGGACCGGCGACGTCGGTGCTGCTCAATGTGGGTCCAAACGTGAATGTTGTCAGAATCACAAACTATTGGAGTTTCTCGAGGATTTGGAACGCTGGTAAGAAATGATGTTTAAGCCAAAAACTTGTACAACTGTTGATGCTGACGTCGTGACCTACAATGATGATATCTGCATGAAGGTTTTCCAGATGAAGCGAACTTTGGAGCAATTATACGCCAAAGGATGCTGAATACAATGACCATGGTAAGAAAACCTCATCATTTTTGTTTCAGCCCAAAATCTAGAAAAAATCTAGATATGAGTTCGTTGTTTTATTTCCTAGAGACTTCGGGGCATGAAATGAGGCGGGAGTGGAAGGGATGGATAGGGTTTTGTAAGAGATTTCTAATGAACTCTTACATGCCAAAAACGGTGGTCAAATGGAGCAGTTGCACTCTCTCACGTCAAGAAGGGGGTGGTGGTGCGACCCGAGTGAAGCTTCTAGGACCCTTCACAAACCCCTTTCTCAACAGCACATGCCTCAACTGCTACTGTAAAGTGTTAGGAAACCCTTGGCTGCCCCATGGTGGTGGCGTGGTGGTGCGGTTGCAAGGGTGTCTCCGCTGCTGCAATCTACTACGGCGGGTCACCGTGGCTTTCGCTGTGACTCTCACTACTACTGCCACTGTTGTGTCTCCGCTGTCCAGCTCAGCTAGGGGTGCCTCACTGCTCTGATACCATGAGGAACTTCCTACAACTTCCTAACCGCTTGCCACTTAGCTAAGCGTTAGGGCTGAGTCAGTGTGTGATGACAGTCACAAGTCATGCACGAAACTGCAAGGGTCTGGGTAGGGACACGTACATTGTACAAGGAGGCTCAAATTGAACATAATTGCAGAGATAAACACCTGTCGCGGCGCACGGCAAGTGACGCACACGTAGTGTCACTTTGTCCTAAAATCGGCCCAAAACCGTTGCTTTGGCCGTTACTGTGTGCACAGGTATCCAAACACAACACCGTTTGAACGTAGAGATGCAGAATCTTGAGCCAAATACTACGTCTGGTCACACGCACATGTCTGGCATCGATCAGTGGACAGACAACGCAAAACATGCAAATCGGGCTCAGAAGCAATCCTCTGGGAAAACTCTAGCTACTGTAGAAAAACTGCAAAGCATCCAAGCAAGAACCCAAGACATTGTGGCTGCTATCTGGCAGGTACTTGTGGGTGAAGCCACCACCTGTCAGTGCTCTGGCGCCAGCTCGGTCCGCATAAGGGATCATGTCGTCGTGCTCTCCAGTACTGCTGCTCCACACCACTAATAGTTGGTATACAAATAATAACCACGATCGTCGCTCGTGATGAGTGGAAGCCACACAAACCAATGCTCTCCTTGGCTAACAAAGCCGTCATGACAATGACGAATGAGGGGCTACACTCATTGTCTGTCGCAAATACCAACCACAATAGAAGTTCTCCTTATGACCGTGGTGTAACTCACCAAGTGCTCGGGTCTCGACTGTGCAAGACATAAATCACACACCCATGTGCCAAACATCACACAAGAGGCACAAAGCAACGAGGTCTCCTCATGACCCTGGAGCATGTCTTTGGGGTCCGGGTCTCGACATCACCTGCTGGCATGCATGGAGCATACACAACGCAGGGATGCAATGGGTCTCCATGTCACACCGGTACAGGTCACCAGGTGCGCGGGTCTTGACCAGCATAACCTCAACCGGAGCATCGTGCAAGACACAAACGAACCACGCTTTCCTCATAAGGGTGTTAGGCCAAAGCTCACACACCAACACTTTTGTTCCAGTGGGAGTTGCGTGCTAAGCTTAGGTGAACATGAGGATAGAAGTGAAGCATCATCGCACCTGTTTACTTGTCGTCAACATAAAACAATGCGCTCAAACCAAATTGCCTGTATTTGTGTTAGCGAATGCTTGTGTGAAATAAGGAGGGTGTTTTTCTTGTTGGTAGCAGTCGTCATCTTTGTAAAACGACAACATGGTGTCGTCACCACCTCTTGTAGTACAAACCACGAATGTAGATGGCTATCAAGTAGCATTTTCTGAATTACAAAGGCGGTCTGAATCTGACGTCGGACGACGATAACGGTTGCCACACGCGTGCCACGTTGGCAGATATTGGTTGTTGACTGTCACATCCGAAGTTCCGATCCCATGCATCCGCCAACGACGGTGCGGAATGCCACAGAAGCCACATCAGCGCATAGTGGGTGTGTGCTCCCATAGCCGGCAAACCTGGTCCATGTTTTGATGATCCCAACGAAGGTGACTGTTAGTACCAGCATGAGACATGATGTCCTACTTTTCACAATGGTGCATGACATGCAATAGGTTGATTTTCCTCTTTGTGCACCGTGCACACCATGGCGAACATGTTGCTTCATTTTGGAACCGTCCTCTCCCCAGGTGATCCTACTTGCCATGGCACTTGTGCGTGTTCCAAACTCTGGTAAGTGGGTATGATGGTTATGAAGATGACCGTCAGGTGGGTACGATGTACATTAGCATTCATGGTGCTACATGCTGTGTCCACAGAGGGTGTTATGGATCCACTGTTGTTCCGATTTTACGTTCTTTTGAAAGCAAATGTCCATAGCTCTGAGGAGGAGGAGTAGCCACATGTGTCCCAAGGGTACATGAACGGCTTTGTGTTCGATGACTTCAAAGAGGCTTGTTGGGTTGAACACCTCCAGGTGGAAGAGAGCATTGCTCCACGCTCTCCGAAGCATGGAGAACACTGTTCGATGACGTTAAATGATGGCTCCCGCGTCCGGCCGTTCCGCCCCCCGCCTGCGGGTGGGTTGCACTCGTTGAAATTGCCATGGCGTCGGTCTTTGTCAACCCGCCTGAGGCAAACGGTCTAAAAACGGAGTACAGTGACATCCGCCGACCGCTCATAGCATTTCAGCTATGAGATGATATCCCCCTCAGGATCGTGTTTCCACACTGTTCAGCTCACAAAGCTTGTCCCTTCCGTGGCCTCTCGGTTCCCCCTTTTAGCTTGTCCCAAGTCTTTTATATCTGCCCTTGTTTGGCCAACTTATGCCTTAGTTTTCAGCACAAGTCTCAAGGGTAAGAAGTGGATNAGTAATCACATGCAAGTGACATGTACTTATAGTCCTACAGCCGGCTCTAGAATTGTGTGCGCAGTGGCTCCTTGGAGGGCCACTTCCAGGGCAATCCTGGGCCACCTCACTAGTCCGCCACGTCATGCGTCCTGTGACCGCCAAGTGGCAACCTCCATTGGAAGCATCCTAGAAGCTTCCACTCATCCTATGGGTCACAAAGAAAATTGCCCGTACCAGGGTTCGAAGCCGTGACCTCACAGCTCTAACTCTGGAGCGCTAACCATTACGCTTCACAGGCTTGTCGCATAAGGCGTTTACCGGCTAGAGTATCAGGACTGAACGTAGGGGACTTACTCCAAAAGGAGCAGTGCATGCCTACACTTGTCCAAAGTACAGCAGTGGTCAAGGGGCACTACAAAATGACAGTCTTGACTAGCTTGGATTTTCTACTCGATCCAAGTACAGTGCAATTGTGTCCACGTTCTTGCTGTTAACGTCATACGCTGGGGTTTCTTGGCACTTGTTAACTCTTCTCTCACCCCCTCCATGCAGGATCGTCTAATGATGAACATACCCCTCCCCCGACGGACTCCCAGGACGCTAGCATGAAGAAGAAGGACACCAAGCCAAGAAAGCGTCTTGGACAGGACGCCCCCGTGAACTTCCCGGGCTGCAATTCCCTCTAGAACATGGACACCTGCGGTGAGGCGGTGCATGACTACGTGGTATTGGCACACATGGCGGTCACCTTCGTGAGAAGCAAACCGATGCAGCTGGAGGCCCGGTGTGCACACTGGAGCAAAAACAATAGCACCTCTTCCGACGTGCGTTTGTGGCCCTGATGCCTTTCGAAACGGGTGGCCGCATGTGATCTGGTTGCTATGCATGAACTTTCCTAAGAAAATGGCTTCAAGCAAGTGTTGCTACTGGTACAATACTGGGACGCCAATAACAATGCTGTACCCATGGCTTGGGCTATATGCCCACAAGAGGATAAGGAAGAATGGGATTGGTTTTGCCAGCATCTTGCAGAGGCATACCCGACAGCTCCGCACAACGGAACTGTGGTCATCAGCGACAGGGACGTAGGACTCATCGCCGTCATGAAGCGTGAATTGCCTGGCGCTGTTCACACATACTACGGGCAGCACTTGCTAGAGAACATCAAGTCGGAGGCAAGAACAACAACAGCTGACATCATGTGGAGGCCGCCTTGCGCCTTCACGCACGAGTTCGACCGGAGATGAGCTCTTCCGTATGTTGGACAAGGGCTACAGATACCTGTTCGGTTGTAACGAGGAGCCTGGGCTGCCGTTGGAACAGTGGACGTCCCTGAAGTGTCCTGTACCGCGTGGCGGTTACATGACGTAAAACGTGATGGAGTCTCTCAATGCCTGCCTCATGGACATCAAGCACTTGTACCCTTTTCACTGCTTTGCAGAGATCTACCTGTTTTTGCAGAGACTCTTCGTGGAGCACCGGCGTGCCACCCATGACTGCGACAACCTATACGCTCCTATGGTGGACGCCAAGCTACAGTACTACACCAAACATGCCAAGGTGTACCGGGTGCTAAGCCATGGCGACCTCATGGGCACCATCATTGGCCCCAAGAGCCTTGCGGGTCGGGAGGTTGATGTCAACACAAAAAAGTGCTCGTGCGGGCAGTGGACAGAGTATGGGTATCCATGGCAGCATGCTGTGGCGCTGATGCTGGTCGAAGGTATCAACCCTAAGCTATACACGGACATGCACCTGACGCACATGGCATGGCGTCAGACGTACAAGGTACCCATGCCGGTAGTCAACCTCTGCGAGCTTCAGTACGCCATGTGTGGGTGGGGTTAGCCGGGTGTGAAGGACTCACGTGGTCGACCAGGCTCTAAGCGCATGGACAGGGAGACACGGTGCAGGCGGGAGCGCATCTACTCTAAGTGCGGATAGAAGGGACACCCCCCCGTTTTTGTAAGAGCCTGCAACACTATCACCGGCAGTTCTGGCAGTCGGGCATGCTAGAGAGCTAGTCATCAACACCGGTGGCCGTGAGCCACTGGCAGTTGAGCTTGTCGCAAGTACTATATAGGGTACTGCTGGCGGTGGACCAGAGGGTGTGGGCGGTGTTGCTAGCGGTGGGATGGAGGGTGCTCTTGGTAGTCAAACAGAGGGTGCAAAGAGTGCTACTTGCGGTTTGACGGTGGTGCTGGCATGCGATAGTGGAGGCAGTAGACGCCGTGCTGCACTCCGTCCAAGACGTTCCAAGGGTTCTGATGGTGCTCCAAGTAGTGGTGCAGATGGAGGTGCAGGCAGCACAAGCAATGATGCAGGTGATGGTGTAGGTGGAGGTGCAGGCGGTGCAGACAGTGGTGCAGGCGGAGGGGAGCTAGAAAACCTAGGCAGCAAGTTGGGGCAGCGGCGTTGTTGATGCAGCGTGCAGGCTTCCACGCTCGTTGCTTAAGTCTGCTGCCCCTTCAGTCTGCTGCTCTAGAGGCTAAGTTTGGAAGCTCTGGGTTTGTTACTCAGAAATGTGCGCACCAGTGTTAGCGCCAGAAAGCAGCTGAAAACTGAAAGTGACTGATTAGGAATGAAGAATGAGCAACAATGGGAGACCCCTCCAAGTTATAGCTCCCCCCCACTAGTGTAGAACTTGTTACTCAGCTAGCCAGCCAATCAGAAAATAGTCCTAGACCTATTTTCTGGCAGGCAGGGTTTTCTCGGTGAGCCCTGCCAGACGCCCGACAGCCCAAAACCCAGGCGTCGTCCGTTTTGCCTGGAAACTGGACCATACCATAATACCAACGCTGCAAACGCAGTCGTGCGGTCAGAATCAGCTAGAAAAACAGCAGCAAGGAGTTATGGCTGCCCGCACCCAGGCAGTGCCTACGACAGTCAGTGATGCCAAACAGGGCCATACAATAGGAAACCTGGACCCAAGGCGCCGCATGATGCTGCAGACGCAATGCCACAACCAGACACAGCGCTAGGTGCATACAGACAACATCTGCAGTGGCAGTGACCGCCGGCGGCCGGACCACCGAGGAGGCCTGCTGATGGAGCTGAGCGCATCGCCAGAGGGAGGAGGCTCCAGCAAAAGGTGAGTGGGCCTAAGCGTGCGTCGGCTCCACCGAGCGATACTCCAACGGCGTCAAGTCTCACCATCAGTCATCTGCACGCTGATGTCCACAAGCCGGGAGGACACAACAGAGTACAATGAGAGATGGACGAAAACCAACAAGGGGTAGGCAGTGCAAGCAGTGTTGCAGGTAGTGAGGAAGCACATGGTGCAGACGCCTCGGTCATCATGGAATCATAGGTTAACAATCCTGATGGTGCGAATGGCTCAACCGATTCATCATGGTGTGAGAGCTCAGGGTCTGAGGACTACACTGACACGGAGTTAGAAGAGGAGGAGTGGCAGTGTTTGGATAGTGGGGAGGAGGATGAGTGGGTGTCCTCCTCTTGCATGTCTGACGAGGATAATGCACAACCCAAGCTCCGTCGTCATGGTTAATCCTTCTCTGCTTGTGTACTATGGTAAGCTCTGTCTACCCACTTATGGCCATGCGTGTTCTTCATTTTCTAGCCTTGTCTACATGCTTTTCAAAAAATTCTGTTTGTGTACCGTTGCAGGTCCAACCAGTGAACTTCATCAGTGGGTCCATGAGGAACAAGAAGATGGCACGGTGGTGTGGAGGAAACATGGCAAGCTACCAGTGGAGGGAAACATTGCTAGTGACAACTCCGTGATGGAGACAACACTTCATCTTAGCACACGTAGTGTGCACGATGGCGAGAAGACGGTGGCCAGATCACACGTTGCCAATCCCTCTAGTGCATCACCCTTTAGGAAGGAGTATTTTGTTTCTGTGTGTGACTTCTCTAGTGAATCAGAGTATGTGGTATGCGCGATTATTTTCCACGTGCAGGACCTACCTGTGTACGTGCAGATGTGGATTAGCCATGGGTACTTGACTCCTCTCTTCTTTTGGTTGAACAGTTGAAGTTAGATCAATGTCTTCCCCATGGCTTGTATGTTATTAGGTCAATGAACAATGTTGCATTGGTGTTAAATGCCATAGGTCGACCTTAGGAATCATTACTTTCTCTGTTGAACATGCAGAACATTGGGTACATTTATCAACAATGGCCTAAAACATGACTGAATCACCCACCATGATACATTTAACTTAGGTGAGGAGACATTGGTTACATTAATGAACAGTGGTCTGAAACATGATTGAATCATTCACCATGATACATGCAACCGTCCAGTCCATGACACGATCTTTTTGCCTAAAGCGGATGTATGCCAACACTGTTTTCATTGCTTGTGCCATCACCAGACCATTTTGAAAAGAGTGTGCGGTACTGACATAATGTTGACGGTAGGAAAGCGTAGTACCCCAGAAGAAATGGGTGGCCTGATGAAAAATGGTATAAAAAATCACTGAATGATCGACCATGATACATGTAAGAACGTCCTGTCCATGACACGATTATGTAGCCTGAAACGGTTCTACCAACACTGCAGTTACTGCTTGTGCCATCACCAGACCATTACGAACAGAGTGTGATGCCGTGGCATAATGTTGAGAATGCAAACCGTAGTACCAAAGAAGAAGTGGGTGACTTCATCAAGAGGGTATGCAAACATGCATGAATTGTCCACAAGAATTGATAGTGACCTAGGGTTTCAAGCCGAAGGCTTCCACTGCCGAGAGGTGTTCGGTAGGCGAGGAGTGGGCATGCAAACATCAAACATCCAGCACATTGTCTCTGGTGTGCATGGGTCGTTCGTCCAAGTGGACATATCTTTGGTTGCTACGGACAAGTCCCAGAGAGCCTTCATCATAGCCCATGCCTCTATTTCCTGCTGGGGAGTGAGAGATGTGGTGCTGGTCATGGTACGTTGGCCTCACCAAGTCCCAAATTTATCCCATTGGAGTTCCCTCCCAACATTAGCCCATGTTACAGCTTTGCTGTTCGTACGAGCGATAGGAACCTCAGTGGGGGAAGTCACACCATGTCCATCCAACATCTGGCCTATGGTTTGTATGATGTACAAAAATGTGAAGTATGCCTCTAGTGTCCGTGGCCAGCACAATGTCTGTACGTGCACTAGGCACCATTACATCCGCATGGACAGTTTTGCTCGGACGACATCCATGGCTCCCATAGGTCTGACCAGTTTAATGGTCTTGGACTGGGCAATGGCCACCCCAACATCCATGCCATCGATTGAGGTGTCACTGGCCATGTCACCTCTAACAGATGGCAGCCGCCAGCGCTCCTGCTACGGGCCTCTCTCTGATGCCATTCTTCCTTAAATGCGACCCATGCCCGGTGGGCAACAAAAGGGTCTCTATAACGTGTAGTACCCCACTCACGACCTTCAACTCCGTTGTTTCACCTCTCAGTTGAAGTTTCATTTGAGCCAAGGAGGCCGTGTCGACCCCACATGACAAGTTTTCTCTACTTGAACGAAGACGAGGTAGACGCAATATGCATTTATGTACTAGTTTGTATGCCCGCCGACACTGCAAACTGATACATTCTACTGGTTCAAAACCTGAATGGGTGTGCCTCAATGTGAGTCCAACGTAAACGTAAACTGTGTGTTACAATGTGCATCGCTCACAACTGACAGTAGCTAAGAGATGTATTTGGTAAACTGTGATTGGTGTAGAAACCGTGGATCCGGGAATCGTACGCCAGGGCATCAATGACGCCCGTTCATCCAGTCAATAAAAACAATATTGCAATTGAATGGTGAATGAACTATGTCATCGGCGCCTGTGAGTGGTCCTCCGGTTTTAGCTTAAAAACTGACAATATGGCATGCCACGTAGCCGGCGTGAAGCTCCACTTAACCAATGAAGATAAATCTCGCACTAGGGTCCTGTTCTGCTCTTGTCGCGATCTGAAGTCCTGCCTTTGGCTCGCTTGAAAAGTGGGTATCGGAGCCAGGTCATGAAAAGTGGATAAAGGGTGCTTATTCTTTAACTTTGGACATAGTGTGCACCGATTAAAATCAGTGGGGAGAACGAGGACCTCCCTGTGGAAGAGTGGGCATAGTAGTCTTCTTCTCCTGATACTGGCTGGTACGTAAAAAAAGTTATCAACCGTGGGTAACCTATGCACAACGTTTTCCAATGGTGGGTACAAAACGAATCCCCCCCTAACAAGCCGGTCAGAAAATAGATTACCCCAATTACAAGCTCCAATATAAGAGCAAAAGGGAACCCAACATGCTCCTTGGTTGTCCGAACGACAAACCAAAAGAAGCGTCAGGTGCAGAATTAAAAACTCTATGCAATTGGATCATGAATGAGTAAGAATAGTGAAACTCAGAATAGGGATCACGAGCAGTGGTCATCGAGAAAAATCTAAAGAGCATGTGAGGGCGCGCCAGCTGGTGCTGATGCTGTCAATTAGCCGTCGAATGTCCCAGCATACCAGCGAGCCATGGCGACAAGTCCAACGGTCACCGTGACTGAAATATGAGCACCCCCCCATGACACGCAGACGCCAGGAACCATGAGCGAGCAAGGGTCAAAGAACAATGACAACAACACCACAGAAGAACGACAGACAAGAAGAGGAAGCAGCAAGAGTGGGTTATGGATCACGTAGGAGCAGAACCAGGTGCAAGAAGCCAAATATTGCACACAGCAAACTTGAGCTTGCCGCTTCAAAGCAATTTTGTGAGGAAGTCGGCACGCTTCTTCCGTATGTTGACACCAACCACAAAAAGCATTGCCACATGATTTGCTTCCGTACAAAGTGATGCTCAATATTAATATGCTTGGTGTGCGTGTGACACATGCCATCATGCTTTGCTATGGGACGTGTGGTCTCGTTGCCGCAGCAGATGGTGATGCAGCTGATGGGCTCATGCAGCTACATGTGACCGCACAACCAGATTCTTTCACAGACCCCAGCTCCCAATGCAACATACTTAGCCTCAGTCGAGCTCCATGCTACACAACCCTGCTCACCACTCTTCCATGAGACAGCTGTACCCTCGACAAAGAAGATGTAGCTGGACCGGCTGTGCGCATCGTGGTCCCGAGGAACACCAGGGAGCCAGTGACTCGGGGGTACATCGTGACATCGACAGGCTCCCCTAGACGACCTGGGTCTGCTGACGTGAGGAGCCTTTTTCATGTAGGCGTCAAAGGTGTGGATACCAAGGGAACTCTGGCCAAGAGGCCAGCAAAGTGCTCCCCTAGCTTCCTGACGTAACCTGCTTGATGCACATGTAGTGTGCGACGCTGGTGATCACGCTCAATCTCCACTCCCCGGAACACACGAGCTGGAACAAGATCCTATATTTTGTAAACAGACTGGAGGAGATTCTTTACAGCCTGGACAGCTTTTCCGTTAGGTGAAACAACTAAAAGGTCATCCACCTAGACCAAGACAACGAAAAAAGGTGTAGATGACACACTCACAAATAGAGCTGGGTCCACTGTGCTACGGTGATACCCGCCCCACTCCAAGTAGAACAGATTTCTAGGTTCCAACAACGTGGAGACTGCTTCAGACCATACAAGACCTTTTTAAGGTGCAAGATCCTGTCTGTGTCATCCTCAAATTCTGGAGGGTGGACGAGATAGATCTCTTCCTCAAGATTGTTGTGCAAGAAGACATTGCTCACGTCCATCTGGTGAGGCTCCCAGTCATGCTGCGCCACCTGAATTAGCAAGGCCTTTGCCGTGGTGTACTTGCCAACAGGAGGAAAGGTGGCATCAAAGTCCACATTAGGCACTTGGGAGGATCCCTTGGCCATAAGACCGGCCTTGTATTGTTCCATTGATCCATTTGACCTCTCCTTCATTCGAAACACCCAATGGGCTGATATGGCCTTTTTGACCAATTGCGAGCTTCACCTTCTCATAAAATCCATGCTCCTCAATTGTAGCAATCTCCTCGCACATAGCTTGCTCCCGGAGGGCTACATCTGCAATGGAACGTACTTGTTGCACTGTGTTCGGTTCAGGCACCCGTGCCATGGTGACACTTGCAACGAGTTTAGTGGCAACTGACGGATATGACAGAGGCCGAGTAGACCTAGTTGCCGCAATGGCTCGGTGGAACTCATGCGTGACGAGAGAATATCCAAGCATCGTGTTAGGCTGTACCACAGCCGTCGCAAAGCCAAGAGCGTCAAAATCCGAGACAGGACTCGGCTGTGTAGGGTCAGCAACACCACTATGAACGGGACGGACTGACTGCGCCGGCCCAGAGTTGCAAACCGAGGTTGCACTTCTGGTAGGCGAGGCATAGTTAGGTGCAGAATGTAACGGTCTCAGACGACCGCCTGGCGCACGAACAAACATCGACGAGATGGGAGGCTGCGAGGGTGGGACTGGGTCCGCTACCGATTGAACTACAACCGGCAATGAAGGCGACGACGCAACAGGAGATGGCGTAGACACGGTAAGAGATGACACAAGCGATGATACAGATGCAATAGGAGAGGATGCAAGCAGCGATGTAGACACAACAAGAGAGGACGTGGGCGATGATGTAGACATGTCAGGAGAAGATGTTGGAGATGACGCAACCGCTACAGGAGAGGACATGGGCGATGATGCAGCCACGACAGGCAAGGACATAGGCAACAAAGCAGACGTGACAGGAGAGGATAAAGGCGACGGTGCGGACACTGGAGACGGAGCGCAGTCAATACCAAAGGGCACTCCATAGACACCATCTCCCCTAGGACAAGAGAAGGACACAAGGGACGTGAAAAAACAAGCGATGTCACGAGAGAATGTACTCTCAAAGAAGAGAGAATTGCGAGACTCGACAGCTCAACTACGCTCAGATCTCCAAAGTGCCAGACTTTGGAATGAGAGGCAATGCCAAGGAAAGGACAGAGACGACCTCGTGGAGACAGCTTGCCATCACGTTGGTCCTCAGGGAGCCAATGTAGGTAATGCTATCCCAGACACGAGCGAGGTGAAGGTCAGCGCGACGACCGTACCAACACTCAAACGGCGTGACACGACAAGGTAGAGGACCGTGAGGAACACAGTTCCAAACCCACGTCATGTAAGACATGGCCTCAAAGGCAAACAGCGGAGAGGGGCCAGACTTGACAAGAAGGGTGCAAGCACCGTCAGCAAGAGTGCAATTCTAGCGTTCCGACACTCTGTTATGCTGTGGTGTGTATGAAACAGAGAGCTCCAGATGCACCCCTTGAGACTGGATGAAGTGGGCCGTGGGACCCATGAACTCCCCACCACAATCGGAGGGAAACACTAACAGCTTACGCTGGCAAGCACGCTCAGCTTGGACAAGCCAAGACTCAATTGTGGGTCCGACATCGCTCGTATGGCGAAGGGCAAAGATCCAACAAAAGCGTGAGAGTTCCTCCATGAGACACAAGACGTACCTCCCGACACCACCCAGAAATTCATCAAGGAGAGGGCCCATGATGTCCACATGGACAAGAGCAAGGGGGTGCAGCGTGCCAGAGTCACACAAAGAAAAGGACGGGCGATGCAGCTTGCCTTGTGCGCAATCAAGACAGTCAGCAGTGCAAGGTACGCGGAATGTGCCAGGGTCAAGAGCAACAACAGGCCGATGACTTAGGAGGATCTGTATGGCAGCAGTGTGTAAGTGACACAAGCGGTGATGAAGCAAATGTGTGTGTGCAGGGGAAAGCGAGGGAGCAACATGCACGTGCGTTGCGGCAATGGCAGTGGACGATGGAGCAAACAACGAAACATGATACAACTTGTCACAACGTAGAACGCAAAGAAAAGGATGGCCAGACAAATGTAGTGACACAATGCTGACGCCACAAGAAGAGACGAAGTCCATCCCATGATCATCCATGGCAGTGACAGACAACAAGCTGACCTCAAGCGTGGGTACAATGAGAACATCAGGCAAGAAGACGTCAACCGACAGACTAACAAAACAAACAACACCAACGCCTTGAACTGGTAGCATCTAGCCAGACCTAGTGTGGATGAAGTGTACGTCACGGACATGACCCAACGTAACAAATGAGGCTCTAGACGACATCATGTGATGAGTGGATCCGGAGTAAATGACCCACAAGCCACTTGACACACGAGATGTAGTGGACACACGAAACTGTGCAACATTGCAAACTAGTACAGGAGAGTGCTCCGTATGACCAGAAGTCACAGCAAGAAGACGCAGCATGGTGAACGATTGCCAATGCTCAATCCACTCCCAGGCAATCCAGCCCCACCACACGATGCGCCTTGAAGGGCTCCATCCAACGAACAATGGTGACCCCCGGACTCGACAGCCAAATTGACACAAGAGGGAACATCTGGAGGCCGAGGACAGGAAGGGAACGTAGAGGCTAGCACGGCCGAGCCAAGCCACAACTCATGAACTGACCAAATCGGCTGAGGAGAGAAAGATGGAGCTACTGGCTGGAGCCACGATGGGAAGGTGTAGCATGGAGAAGGCGGCCCATGAAAGGGTAGGGTAGTACGCCGGCGGAAGCCAGTGCCATCCTGAGTGGGGTATTGCCACTGGCAAGGATGTTGGCGCATGCGTTGGAATAGCCGATGTCATGACGACGGTGATCTCCCCCTGCACGGGATCAGACTCAAACGCGCAAGGATCTCGACCAAAAGGACGGAAATGACCTCAAATTGGTCTCCCTATGGCACCGGAACAAACCCCGGATGCCCGGATCTTGACCATGGAGCAAAAAGAAAAATGAACACAAAAAAAAAGTCTGTGAGAAAAGCACGTGAAAGTGATGTGCGGTAGATGATGCCAGGTGAGGTAGGGGACCCGGGTTCGCCCCAGATTGGCTGTGTTGGATTTTTTCGTGTGTGTTTTTTGTTGTCTTGTGGTCAGGCTTGGACTTCACTGGCAGAAAGGCTTGTCGGTTGGCGAGCTTGTCAATTGACGAGTTCTTCGGCTTGACGAGCTTGTCCAACGTTGAGACCGCTGACCGACGACCCGTCGGTTCGGGGAATGACGGAATAATGTGAGGAAGTTTCTCGTGAGTTGATGGCTGGCTGCTGCTGCTAGCTGCTGCTGATGCCATTGCTACTGCTGCTACTGCTGCTGCTTCCTTTGCTGTAGCAGGAGTTGGCAATGGCAGCAGCGGCAATGCGCACAGCTATGGCGATGTGCAAAGCAGCTGCACCAGGAAAAGGCACAGGTGTTGCCGCTGCTGTCGCTGCTGCTGCTGTGGTTGCTGCTGCTACTGCTGCAGCTGCTTTACACCGAATGCTAATGCTGCAAGAGGAGAGGGCAGAGACGCTGCTGCTGTTGCTACTCTTGCTACTGCTGCTTAGTTCCAAATGCAAATGCTGCACGACTGCTGCTACCGCTAGCAGCTGTGACGACGGTTGCTTTTGCAGCAGCAGGCAGCCGTGAAGAATGCTGCTCCTGCGATGGTAGCCGCCGTCATAGCTGTTGAATTCGACCACTCCTGCTGCTGCCAGATGTGGCAGATCTGCAGTGGCTGCTGGGGGAGTTGCCGACGACTGCTGACGTTGTTGCAGCCACTGGTGCTGTGTTGGCTCAGAATTCCACCGCATATGTTATGTCACCACCAAGATGGCCGCCGTGACGAAGGAAGCTGCCAAGAAATTTCAGCAGTATTCTGGCTCTGGCTCTGCCGGATTACCTCGTGTCGTTAGCCCCTAGCTGAGGGCCATCGCGTTGCCAGGACCTGTGTGCCCCACCCAGCCCAGTCCAGCCCAGCCCAGGAGGCTCTACTACAGCTGCGGGTGCTATGTGGTTGGATACAACAGTACGGCCTCTCTACTTGCTCTGATACCATGAGGGAATTGAGAAACCTCTAAAAGTAGCATCCAATGTGGGAGAGCACGTTGCATAGAACACAATGGAGCAAATGGTGCTTCAAATGGTAGAGAGATGGTGAAGATACACTTGAAAATGTACAAGTTAGTGTGAAGTAAAAGGATCAGACAAGTGTATGTATGTAGCCTCACCTTCCGGCGCGCAAGCGGGCAAGCCAGACCAGCAGGTAAGAACATACCCCACTTACAAGCTCCAAAACAAGAGCAGAAGGGAACCCGACAGGCGCATAGGCTCCTCGGTTGTCCAAATGACAAACCAAAAGAAGCACCAGGTGCAGAACAAAAAGCTCTACGTAACTGGATCATGAACGAGTAAGAACAGTGCAACTCAGAAAAGGGATCCCGGGTGGTGGTCACCAAGAAAACTCTGGAGAGCATACCAGGGAGGGAGCGCCAGATGGTGCTGATGATGTCAAGTAACCGTCGAATGTCTTAGCATACCAGGGAGCTATGGTCACAAGTCTAAAGGTCTCCGTGACTGACACACCAGCCCCCCCCCCTCCCACACACACACACAGAACTTATGAGGAAGCTTCCTAGCCTTGCCGCCGTTGATGTGTCGGCATTGTTGAGTCGTTTGACGTACTAGAAAACAAGTACGTGTGAGAAGAAAAGGGTCAGGCTAGGGAGGCGTGCATAGTCTCTTAAGCTTCAACAACTCAGTAAGGTAGGGAGAAATGACAATTGACAAGCTCACAGCATAAACACTAACCGCGGTGCACAGGGGTTGGTGAGGTGGAGCCAAAAAGTCAAAAGACAAGTGTGGTCAAGGGACAAAGAAGGGGCAGCACAAATTAGAGCACAGACAGAAGAAGAGATGAGTATGGAGAGAGGGACGCAAAACAGATGGTAACAACAATGCCCATGGAGAACAACCCGGCCAGAGGAATGGATGGAGAGTGTACCAGCGCTACATCTGAACATGAAATCCATTTCATTGATTGTGGCCAAAAATAGCAGATTAACCTCCAAGTCAGACACACACAGGTCCCCACCAAAACCAACAAAGCGAACAACACGAGCACCCTAGACCGGTAGGAGCTGGCCAATACGAACAAAGTGAAGCAAACCAACAAGGCCAAGAACAACAAATGACGGGCAGCAAGGTGTCATGTGGTGGGTGGTCCCAAGATTAATGATGTAGAATCAACCTTACAAGAATCCTGACGGCTTGATGGCATGAACAGAGGCCGGGGGTCACCATCACTGTCTGTACACGCTCATACAACATCACTCCACCATGACCCATGGTCATCATGTTCATGAACAAGCAACCGTGATGTATACAACAAATGCAGTACAAAAACATGAGAACAGCACTTGGATGATGAACGTTCTGACGTGACACATGCACAATTCAAACCAAATACAGGCACCCCATGACACGTCATGAAGACAACATGGAGGCGAGGCTGACGGCTGACAGTGCACATTCAAATAGAGCACGACCCAACGTCTTCGTCAAGAATTCGGCGAGTTGGGGCTTCTTCCCGATCCACACCAGGTCAACCTGTCGTCGCTCCCACAGACCACGTACAAAGTGATACTCCACGGCAATGTGTTTTTTGCGAGCATGGAAAACACCATCATAAGCTGCAATGTCAGTTGCACTACGATTGTCATAATGCAGAACAATGCATTCCACTGGTTGACGCAGTTCACGAAACAAGCGACGCAACCAAACATTGTGGCAAGCTCCTGATCCAAGGGCAACATACTCGGCCTCTGCTGTGCTGCGGACGACACAACCTTGCTTCCCACTCTTCCATGACAGTGCTGTGTTTCCAAGAAAGAAAACATACCCCGTGCGACTCTTCCCATCCACACTCCACGCCCAATCACTGTCGGTGAACCCAGACACAACAACCGACGGGTGGCTCCGAAACAAGAGCCCATGGCATGGTGTTTGTAACACATAATGCATGTACAGCCGCCTCCAAATGACGGATGTGTGGACTCTGAGAAAACTGTGTTAGCAAGTTGACTGTGAAGGCAATGTCGAGCCGCGTAGCTGTGACCACGTACATGAGGGAGTCGATGAGGCGGAAGTACAAGGTCACATCCATTGGCTCCCCCAGATCAACAGGGTCCACATGCTTCAGCAGCTTCTGTCCATCGGGGGTCATCGGTGTAGATGCAGAAGGAACATGAGTCAAGAGGTCAACGAAGGGCTCCCCCAGGGTCTCAATGTACCTACCTTGGTGGATGTAAAGTATCTTGTGTTCCTGATCTCGAACAATCTCCATTCCCAAGAAGGCCTCAACCTCACCAAGATATTTCATCTTGTGTGTGGTTTGCAGCAGATCCTTAACCTGTTGGACCGCTGTCATGCCTGGTGGTGCAATCAGAATTTCGTCAATGTACACCAAGATTGCCACAAAGTGGAAGATGATTTGCTAAGAAAGAGTGACAAATCAGCGTCTCTCCGTTGGTACCCTCCTTGCTCAAGTGTCAATTTGACTTCACTGTTCCAACACTTGGATGGCTGTTTGAGCCTATACAAGGCTTAACGGAGACACCACACACGACTCGTTCCATTGTCGAAACCGAGCGGTTGAACTATGTAAATCTCTTCATCCAACCGCCCATGGAGGAACACATTATTCACGTCCATCTGATGGACCTCCCAGTCATGCTGTGCTGCAAGCCCAAGGAGGACACATGCAGTGTCCATCCTTCTAGCAGGTGAAAATGTGGCGTCAAAGTCTATCCCTTGCACTTGGGAATAGCCCTTTGCCACTAGGCAGGCCTTGTAGAAATCAGTCGAGCCGTCAGGCTTCTTCTTCACATGATACACCCATCCCGCCTTTATAGCCTCCCGCCCTGGGAGCAGGTCAACAAGCTCGTGTACCCCATGCTCGGCCAAGGCAGCTATCTCTTCTCTCATGGCTATCTTTCATTGCTTCGAGTTGGGCCGGGACCGTGCCTTGTTTAGCGAGACAGGATCCAGCAGCCCGTCAGCTAAGGCACACAGGCTTGTGCGATGGACGGCGTATCACGCACTACCCAGCATCTTGCTGCATTGTGAGCATGAATGTGCTCATGCTGCAACTGTTCATATCCTGCCATAGTCTCTGGTGATATTGCAATCTCGGGTTCAGCCCGGACTAAAAACCCAAGTACACTTGTGCCTGGGTCACCACTGACGACAGGGCGGGCCAGTTTTGACCGCCTAGGGCGACATGGACTCACGGTTGGACGTTGGATGGAGAGTGGTCACAGACGAAGGTGACTACCTACCTCCTGAGAGTATGAGTGTGTGGATGATGACTCAGGTGCAGGGGCAGTAGGAGGAGAGCTGCGAGTCACACGGGTTTGTAGACAGTGAAGGGGGTGCTCTAGATGGACTTACAAAAGGGGACTGAGGAGGGGAGACCTGAGACATGGAGAGTGTTGGACCAACAGAGAGAATGGCTCAATCTGCGGCCAACTCTGGGGGAATGGAAGAGACAGAAGGGGAGACTGAGGATGGGAAAGGAGCTAGAGAGGCAGAGGAAGTGGACGTAGCATCAACGACGGGTGGAGAAACTGGCGGCATGACAGGCGTGGGGGTGTCATCATGACAGCAACAGGAACAGGCAAAGCAAAGGGTGACGCAGTGACGAGACCAACTGATGTCCCCGTACCAGCAGGATCAACTGCATGAGGCCTAGGTGCGACTGAGACAACAGGCGAAACATGCAGAGCAGAGGACAACGTAGTGACAGGACCCACTGATGTACCAGACCCGACGGGAACAGCCGCAGGAGAACCCTCTCCTACACGGCAGAGACGCAAGCACGATGCGGAGTGATGCAAATAGGCATGGATCTGGAGCAGATCGTGCTGCGTGCACGACTCAAGAGAAACCACATCGTGCGACTCAACAACATGGTGCCTGTCAGGCTCCCAAAACCGCCAAGCTTTAGACTGGGATGCGACACCAAGGTAGAGGAATTTCAAGATTATTCAGGCAATGCGGCAGCAATGCATGGACAGTGATGGCTTTGGCATGGGTGAGAGGTGGTGTTGCAGCAGGATCACTGGCATTAGCCACAGCTTCAGAGGAGGTAGAAGAAGAGTCATCACCCGCAACAGGAATGAAGCATCATTATTGAGAATGAATCGCAGACGCTCCATGACAATGGCAGAAAAATCAGTGGCCATCTCTGTTTTTGTGTTGATGTCTTTGTGCAGCAGTTCCCCAGTACGCCGGTGAGCCACCTGAGCCTCAATGTGGGTAGATTGGAGTTCCTAAGTAATATCTGACAGAGCAGACATGATAAATGTGCATGTAGATGATGTGGAACAATGTGATGTGATGTGGGTGTAATGGTGACAGTAACTGCAGAGACGAAAAGAAAGAGAGATCAGATATGCACGCTTACCACACTAGAGTAATAGGATCAGTGAGAAGAGGGGCGGCACAACCGCTGTAGCAGACAGTATCATCACAGTTATACACGCCGCCATGGCTACCAATAGTCAGAGGAGGCGAATCATAGTGGCACCAGCCACCTCTGCAGTCGCAAACGCCACGAGGACACCAGTGGTAGCCTGTTGCGTGAGGATGAGGATGTCACTCTTGGGCATGGCGACGGCAGTGGCTATGGAGACACGAATCGAGTTGAAAATGCTGGATCGCGTCAGCAGCTGTGGCGGCTGTAATGGCGATAGCAGCAGAGGCTGCCGCCACCTATGCATTGATGTTTGCTGCTACATCCACAAGAATGGAGGATGATTTGGCTGGCTCAGTGTAGGCCATTGTGGCATCCAACAGCCGTGCCTGTAGGATCTCTGCTGGCTCTTTCTGTGGCTGCAAATGTGGCCATTGCGCCGCCAGCCGTATCAAGAATGACTTCGGCAAGGCTGACAGAGTCAGTGTGCAAGGGCAGTGCTGGGACATGACTGGGTTGCTCTTGGAGGTCAGTTGCAGAGGCTGGTGCAGGGCCTGCTGTGCTGTTTGAGCATCCAAAGATGTTTGTCAGGCCGATGGTTGCATCCCCGGAGGAGAGTCAGGCAGGTCGTCGGCAGTGTACACATAGCAATCAATGACACACTATCTCACCTCGTCCAGGCAGCTAATGTTGACTCGTTGGTAGTCAGAGGAGAGCATGCAAACCCAAAGCATATCTTCAGTGTTGTTACACGGTGGTGAGGCCCAACGGTCAATGTCTGGGCCGGAAAGCTCCCGTGCAGTTTCTCTTGCCGTACGCAGCGAGTCAAGCTTGCATGCTTCCTCCAAGGCCAGGACACGCCAGCGTGCCTGACAGACAGGAGTAGGACGGTGCTACCGCATGAATAGCTGCTGCAGGCAGCAGTGGTAGGCAAGAGGGCCAAGACGGCTGAGGAACAGCAACAGTAGGTGCTGCGGAAGGGGTGGTTACGACAGTTTGAGATTGCAACGGCAGAGATGCCGTGACTACCAAAGGCACCGAGAGGGTGCTACTGCTGCAGAGACTCCTGTGGCAGCAGCTGCGGTAGCTTGAGGCTGCTGTGGTAGAGGCACCGAGAAGGTTGAGGGCAAAGGATAGAAGCTGGTGGTGCAGATGCTGGAGTTGATGAGGCAGAGACATTGAGACAAATGAGAGCAGTGATAAGAAGCTGCCGCATCAGGTGCTGTTGTGGCAGTGTGAGGTCGCTGCGGCAGAGATTTCAAGACAGTTAATGGCAGCGGACAGAAGCTGCTGCTGCAGCGTGAGATTACTACGGCAGAGATGCCTGGATGGAGGCAGGAAGTGGACAGAATTCGCCGCAGCAAATGCTGCTTCCGCAGCGTGAGATTGCTGCAGTGTGAGATCGCCTCGGCAATGCGGATGAGCCCAAGAGCAGGGTCCAGGGATTCGACAGGGCGAAGAGACCAAGAGGGGTTAAGAAGTAACGTGCCGAGTGAGATGAGGGCAGCAACCAGAAGTTGCAGCTGTAGATGATTCTGCAACAACGTGCGGTTGCCACGAAGATGTGAATGGGCCTAGAAGTTTTGTGCACATGAGAGTGGAGGAGGGGATGTCCCTCCTTGCTCTGATACCAGTAGTTACTCACAAAGGTGCAACGGAATGGGAGTGAGAGTGAGCAAGAGTATATCCACACAGTGAGAGTGCCATGGAAAGCTTTTGACGTAGAGAAAGTCACACACAAAATAGGTGAGAGAGAATGTGCCGAGGAGAGCGAAGACAGAGCACGTCGGTGAGCGTGAAGCTCGCTTGTGCCTCACGTACAAGGAGGCCAAGCCGCCACACGGGTGCCACGCCCGACCACTCCGTAGATATCGAGGGCAGCTACTCAGTCATGCACATAAGAAATCTGGCACTGTGGCTCCGTAAGGATCAGCACCCGGGAATATTGGTGCATATCCCCAAGGAACCACATGCATGTCTGGAGACAGACCAAGGCATCCTAAGTGTTCAAGGTCATGCCTCCACCACGAGCAAGACCAAAGATTCAAGAAGATGTCATAGGAATGTCAGATGGCCATAGGCCACATCATGGTGGCGTGCACCTGCTGATTGTAGTCACAAGATTCACTAGCGGTGCACTCAATCGTGTGTGGAAAACCTCCAGTGTGGAAAACCTCCAGCCATGGTTCTCAAACCTCTGGTACATGAGTGTGTGTGCATGTGGTGCAACAGAGCATTCCAGGTGTGAAGGGGCATAGACTGACCACAAGCATTAGCATCTGTGTGCCCTGTCCTGTACCTCCCTGTTGCATGCAGGTTGTTGTGTGTGTGGGTCATGTGGGGGTGTTGGTTGGAGTCGTATTGTTGTCGATACACTATTGACCTCTTGATTTCTTCCACGTGCACAAACATTGATGCAGGAGATGACAACGTGACAAAGCATCACAAGGAGGTGTGCACATGCGGTGTTCAAGCTATAGCTACTTCAGATAGGCCATGTTGGTGATGCATGTTATAGCATGAGCTAGGCATGAGCTGGTGGCTATGCCACTACCTTTGATGGACGAGGTTTTTGTCCTGTGCACATGCGTCGTCACAGAACGGTTGAGGATGCCTGGGGGATTCCTCTATGCATGCTGGGTGCGGTGTGAGAGCTGCCTTGTAGGTGCTAGTTGCTGATCCTTGCCAAGGACACGTTGCCAGAATCTTCAAAACAGTCGTTTGTACCGTCCTCAGTTTAATCCGAGGGCTGGCTCAGCCCCAAGAGTGGTGGTGAACCCCCATGATGTACAGTGAGCATAGGGGTGCTTCCTGCTCCACCAGCATCCGTTTGCTTCGTGGCATTGGGTTCCAACTCCCAATCACGGGCATGACAACCATGGCCCATTTCTCCCATGCCTTCACACTCCTCCTCCCGCTTACGCTTGTTATCTCATCTGTCTTTGTTAAATCCAGGGCATGCCTCAGATTCTCATGTCTCTACCTGTCGAAAAGAAGGGGCCATACCATGCATTGTGACATAGCTCATGTGGCGATTCGCAAGAAACGTTGAGAATGAATTTTACGAAGTGGTTGCTGCGAATAAGAAGCCGGTCGAATAAACACAGAAATCAACCTACTCTACATGTTCTGTTTTCTTACTTAGATGCTACTGCAGTGCACTAGACATTCGACTAAAATGAACTTTCCCCTTTGGCCATTCAAGCACCTATATGATTCTGGTCTTGTGGACGAATCACTCTTAAAATCGAGTATAACTTTTTGCTCTACACATGGCTTCAGCTCCCACGAGCTGCTCCCATGACTGCGGGCGGAATGTGAAATGTCCACGTCCCGCGCGCAACCCTGCGTGGACTTGCGACGGTGGGAAGGTCGCGTGGATGTGGGAGTCGAGGCGAAACGCAAAGCGAGCAGTGGGACTGTGTGTGAAGCGAGCTCCAAGATGTAGCTTCATTCTCACTTTTCGAAGTTCTTAGACTTGGAAACTGAAGTTCTATGGACAGATCAAGGACGTGAATGGGCATTTTGACCAAAATCAGACAGCGAGAAAACCTAGGGGCTTTCGACGAAACAGGTCCACAATTGAAGGGCTGGAAACAATAATGGAATGTGACAATCACTCAATTCAGTTGTAAAACTAGTCGAATGTAAGGGGCAGCACGGTACAACATATTTTAGGCCACTTCACAGGGGTTATATGTGGAAGGGGGAAGTAAGGACGAGGGACCCATAGCCAACCCATTTCTCTTGAAAGAATTTTTTACTGAAGAGGTGATTCCAGCGCGCCAGCGAGTGAAAACTCCCCAGAAGGCAATAGGCACTCAGGGACTAGTGGACTCAACATGGCGGGACTTGTGCTCCGTGCACAACAATTGCCAAAGAGCACACATTATTGATGAGGCATGCCCTGTCGGCTCGTCTTCAGTAAGTGCAGTCAGCCACGAAGGGCTTGAACACCCGGACGAAGTCGGGCACGCGCATGCCAAGCTTGAGGTCAACCTCACCTCCGCCCATCCAGAAGAAGTCTGGCTGGAGTTGCAGAATGCGGTCAGAGAGAATCACCTGCACAACATGACACAGCACAACGACAGCCAACTTCACACAACACCAGGCAACACGACACAAAACTCAACACTAGGCAACACGACACGACACGACACGACACGACACGACACGACACGACGCGACGCGACGCGACGCGACGCGACGCGACGCGAC
>SZWC01000159.1:423671-434597 GCA_023375785.1 Penium margaritaceum | reverse complement strand
TTGTGTGTGTGTGTGTGTATGTGTGTTATGTGTGTGTATTTTTGTGTGTGTGTGTGTATGTGTGTGTGTGTGTGTATGTATGTGTGTGTGTGTGTGTGTGTGTGTCTATGTGTGTGTGTGTGCGTGTGTGTGTATGTGTGTGTATATGTATGTGAGTATGTGTTTGTGTGTGTGTGTGTGTGAGAGTGTGCGTGTGCGTGTGTGTATCTTTGTTTGTGTAGAGTGTGTATGTGTGTGTGTTGCTGTGTTAACGGGTCCATGTCAGCGTTATGGATTCAACTCTAGGGTTTCTGGAATATTGTGCAGTCACTCAAGGTTACGAAGGCACCGGAGGAAATACATCATTGACAGTCTCACTTACAGTCTGAACAAATGGTTCCTCCAACATGTCCTACACGAGCTCCAACATTTGCTTGTCTCTTCCTCCTTGGTGTAGCGCCTTTTTAGATACTAAAATAATACATGAAATATGGATGCTCGCAGTGTCGAGCTGCTTGTCGTGCTTGCTTCTACAAGCAGCCATATAACAAGGGAGACACCGTTGGCAAGAGGAAGGGTTTGAAGGAGGCCAGGAAAAAAGAGAAGTCATATAAGAAGGGACTTGGTGTATGGGGCCTTCTTACTAGAAAGTAATGTGCATTTATCATTCTTCATTAAGTTTCCTCTTTGAGTATTTATCATGTATTCCACATCTGGTGGCCTTGTTTCACCTCAAGCAAGAATAGGAAACAATGATGGCATTGCAAAAGAACATTGAATGGACATTAGTTGTTGAAAGCTAACTAGTCATTTCTTCAACTGCTTACGAATTTTTGTTTACCCCCCGTATTCCCACAGCTTAGATGGTTCCTTTGTTCTCCCTCTCAAAATCGCTCGACAACTCCTCAACAAAAGATGGTGCTACATGGTCAGCACGCTCAACCCTGTTTGCTTGTGTCGCATCCACCGCTACATGATCGGGTGTAGTTGTTGTGCACGCAACGCGTACTGCAGTTGCTGCTTTTGCAGGCGTTCGGGCGAGTGGGTTTGGGCAGTAGCGCTGAGTGTGTCCACATTAGTCACACGCCGAACACAAACCATTTTCTCGCGATACCGCCAATGCTTGCGCAATGTGCTGAATGTGCGGCCGCGACCGCGGCAGACACCAGGTGTGTTCCAACCCTCGAGTGCCTTCTAGAGGGTGCGCATATTGAACCCAGCAACTATTGTGTTGTACGTCTGGAGCAATTCCGTGAGTGACAGCGTGGGAGTAACAAACTCATCGGGGTTGCTAATAGACGCCAGAAGGACCGCACACCCGAGCACACAAGACACGCCAAACTCCTAGACGTTTTTGCATGTGCACGTGCGGTGCGTGCAATTTAGTATGCAAGGCACATCGTTGATTGGGCCCCATGCCATACCAACAAGAGCGGTGCTTGGTGTCATTATGTACTCGCGGGAAGTGACAACATCGTTAAAAACCGTGGTGCGGCAACAAGTGCAAGTGTACAAGTGGCATCAACAGTGGCGGTGTGGCGTGCAGCGCACAAATGTTGTGTGAACTTCCATGGTGCCGGAAAGTAGAAAAATTGGGTAGGTTTTCCACATCTCTCTCTGATGCGCGTTTAGCAACACACTTGTGTTCAAGGTGGTATGACCACCACACGGACGGGGGAAGTGCAGTCGTGACCAAAGCGTGGGCAAGATCTCGCCCACACCGTCGGTGTCGAAGAGGCATCATATGGCAGGAGTGCTCACCGGCCGAAGGTGGTCCAACGCACGGCACCACTCAACCTCAATCTGTGTGTGTGCCATGCGCCAGAATGTGTGTGTTGCAGCCCTTCCGCACCGTGCACGAACATTCTCGTCCATGTGCCACACGCACACCTTGTGAGTGGCGTTAGGCAACTTCTCTTTCACCACAATTTGCAGTCTGCAGTCTCGGTCAGAGATGACCACAACACTTGCATCCACTACCGACGGGAATGCATCGGCCATGTTCTCCATGACCCATGTCCAGTTTTCGAAATTCTCGGCTGACACTTGGGCCCTTGCTATCAAGATGGCATGGTTGTTGGCATCGAAGGGCGAGTCGTGAGCAAGACCTGCGATAAGCCATCCTTTAAGAAGGTGCCATCAAGAGTCATGATGCGGCGAGTGTGGGGGTAGGCATCACGACAAGCTCCAGGAGCACATAACACATGATTGAAGTGTCGCTCGCTGTCTTCTTCTAGCGGTACGAGTGCCGCCGGGTCCACATGCAAAATCTGCACAAAGACAAACCAAAAACCTGTAGTGAGTATTTTCATGTGACATCCAAACCGAATGACAGAGACAGTACTAGTCTCGGTTAGGAAATGCTCACCTCTTCAACAAGTGCTGGGAAGAGGGACCATGAGAGTGATAACTCCCCCGTCACGTCTTTTGTGGTCTTCTTCTTTTCCCTCCACACTGTAGGATAACCGACACTTTCTCTGGTGAGGCCGAGTAGCACAAGCTACAATGTTACGACTAAGGTAGTGATCTTTTCGACAAGTGTCCCACGAACATGCCTCAAAACCCATCCCGTTGTGCACGTAGGATTAATGCGATGGTCTCCAGGATTACACTTGTGGTCTTCCACGTAGTGCATGACGACGATGTTGCCGAATGTCTTGTGCACTTAGGCGTAGAGGGTCCATCCACATAGGTTTTTAGGGGTTTTTCCACAGCATACAACAATATCTCCCCCCTTGCTACAGCTCCACGAGAGCGGCATACGCCGCCTCATCACATATTCCTCCACCGCGTGACAACAGGCGGCCATGGAAGCGAAGACCATGCTACCCTAGAAGACGTCGTTGATCAAGTCATCGTCAGACCGGAGACACCGGTCCTCATCCGACGGTCTTATTTGAGTAGAATACGCTCAATGGGAGAATGAATGAGATTCATAGATCCACAACTCCTAGGCAAGATAATGCAACCCCACAAACCCACGGAAACCAAGGTGTGTGGCCTTCTTGGTGGTTGCGGTGTAACACGTCTGTTGCAAGAGCCAACCCGGGGAGCATCGGCAGCGGCATCCACTTGGTCCATGAGGTTCGTAGCCGAAATTTCTTGCCACTCATCATCTTCAACAACAGCCGCATTATGTTGCCACCGTGCGAGCGGGGAAGTGTGGGGCAATCGAACATGAATGGCACGGTAGACTGCGTGTGCCATAGAACTTCCATTGCTTCCACAGGGAAGTGTGGGGCAAACTTCCATCGCTTCCATCGCATCAAAGTCAAGTGACAAATCCGCATGCTATTCCCTTTAAAATGACACCACCATGATACATGCGCAGCCCACAACGTACCGTGGCACTCACCATCAGGGGTGATGCATACATGGAGACGCAGGTCTTTTGCCGCCCTATCGCACAACGGTAGTGGTAGAAGGTTGGGGACGGCGGCTTGCATGGCTAGGTGAGGCACCAGGTATGTGAGGGGGCAGACAGTTGAGTTGGTGACATGTTGCAGCTGGTTATCTGATAGGCTAAGGCTTGATCACTTACAAAAACACCATTAACATTAACCTTCCGAGGTGGGAGTCATACACAGACACAGGGAACCCACCAGCTCCCAAACCCGAAGGTAACCACACCGTTGGCGAGATAGACAAGGAAACACATAAGTTTCCTTTCATCACTTAGAATTGATGAAACCGCGCTGAGCACTTCATGAAAAATCAACAATTGAGTTCGCAAGCAAACCCCAAACATCAAAAACATCTTACATCTATGGTAAAATCCACTCTTCACCTGCCACGGTGGGCACGATGACCCCAACCGTCTTGCAAAAAAAAAAACCCCGACTAGGCAAATAGCAATAGAAATTTCCTGGAAATTCACTAGATGGGCGGCGGGAAGCAGGATATTTTCTTGTGTCAACATCAAGTGATAATTCCAGCTCAGGCACCTGAGAAAAAAACTTGAATGTACAGTCATTCTAGGTAAAATTATACAAACTCATGCATGTGGCAAAGAACACGATAGTATTAATCGTGTTGCCGTGCGTCTCCAGCTAGGTAGGGGAGCGCACTATTTGGCTCAAATGACAAACACGTGGAGGATTTCTCTTTAGACATACAACATCAGGATGTTCATCAGAAGAATTTCTATTGAAATTGGTCTTTCAATGTAACTAGCGGCTGGTTAGATTTTTTCTCGAAGATGCAAAAAATGGTCTTTCTTATTCGAATTTTTACATTTCAACCTTCTAACCAACGTTTTGTTGTGTTAGTCACTAAGCATTCCGGATGGCGGTCAACTCGCCACAGGCCACGTCACCTTGTGTCCTTCAAATCACGAATGGCTTCCGGGGAACAGGGAAACAACAAGTGAGTATCTCGCAAACTATTGTCCACGTTTTGTACACATTTGAGCCCACTGCATTTTGGCAAAAATCAAACAAACTTCTAAATTAGGCGGTGATTTGAAGGAAAGCATTGAATCAAATTCAAATTCAAAGCGTCGGATGGGGGCCTATACCTTCAGTGTAGCAGCTACGTGTTTTGCATCTTAAACCATTCTTCTATCTGCTACATCATGATAGGGCAAAATAACTAAATTTCATCGACGGGATTTGGTTGCAAGCATCATGTTGGTGGATCATGTCAAATTATTTTCGATGAGATAGACTTTGAAAATGATGAAATTCGGCCCAAGATTCTGAGCTTTGCGACACGAGGTAAGTTGATAGGCATTGACTAGTCGCATTTCAAAAGGAGCGTGCACATCCTACAAAGTCAACCAACCTTTGAGTGGGCTACCAAAATGACCGTGTGAAAAGTGGATTCCATTTTCAAATCCCATCCAAGTCCACTCTTTTGCCATGGATAGTGACAGGCCCAACCATGTTCGCCTTACTATCTTGCAACATAATTTGTACAAACTACCACCATTACTTCACCTCCCTCTTTCGTGTATTTTTTAAATCATAGTCAACCATTTTCCACCACATCCTCTTGTGACCATAGTAACTTTGCCAAAATAATGTGAAAGAACCAATAATGGCAGAACAATAGGGACGTGAACTAAGGGTGGTAGTTCATACACATTATGCATAAAATCATACATGTAAACAGCCACCTTTAGTTCACCTCTCTATCGTGTTTCCATACTTGGTTCAAAAACAGATTTTCTGTGAATATGTACCTCAATTCACTCAAGTAGTGCAATCACATTTGCCATATTTTCTTGAAACATTGTGGCACTACTAGAGTACATTGAGGCATGCATTAAGAAAAGAAATGTTCTCCACAATGTTTGAGGCGAATGTGAAGAAACTGGGGTTGAAGGCATTTTTTCTTTCACCATTGTCATGCTCTTGGACTCGCTGGAATACCCCAATTTACTGGTAGGTTCAGCTGTTACCCTCAAACACTCATGCTTGTGACTAAAATGCCATGTTTTGGTTGTTGCATTTTTGATTTGCGATTTGCTGCTTTGCTAAGAAGCGGTAGACTTATGCCATCCGTACTTGAAGAAGCGCTAGACTTACGCCATCCGTACTTGAAGAGCGGTGAGTAGACGTTTTTTACCTCCCGGTCGATTTCGCTCATTCAGTGTATAATCTATGTGGATGTCTTGTCGGTGCTCACATATGGACACTCCTTGTACCCCATGCACTCAAATAGCCCCCCACCTATCGTTTGAGGCGCGTGCATCAACTTAACAGCCAGGTTTGGCGTTCCATTTGCAGATAGTGAATCCGATGTGCAATCATGTGTCGCACGTCGACCTCACAAGTGTGCAACCACACCAAACAAAAAACAACTGCTCTCCCTCCTTGACTTGCCATCTGGACCACAGGCAAGTTAAACCTTTCTTTTCATCTCTCGCCCTTCCACGTCGCCTTTCACCACGTGGTCGGCGGGTTTCACCGACTTAACTTGCCAACACTCCCACTTGGTGAACACACGCTTGCATATGACAAAAAGTATCATGTGATAGGAAACAATGCCATGACCTGAGAGCACCACATGTGCTTCTCCTTTGAATGTGGCTTGGTCAAGGAATCTGCCACCATCTTCTTTCTAGGGCAATACTCCAAATTAATTGCTCCCATCTCCAACTTCTCACGCATAAAGTGAAACTCGATGTCAATATGCTTTGTGCAAGCATGAGATGTTGGGTTCGTGGCCAAAGTGATGCAGCTTTGGTTGTCGACATTGTGGAACAGAGGACTTGTGTTGGCATCGAATGCACTAAGAAGGCAGCTTTTCCAGATGGCCTCCATTGTGACCTGGGTGATGGCAGATTATTAAGCCTCAATGCTGAAGAAAAGAACTGCCGGCTGTCGTTTGCTATACAGCCCACACACCCCTCTCCTAAAAGGAATGCGCATTTGGACACGCTCCTACAATCCTCTAGATTTGATGCCCAATCTACATTCGTCTAGCCTTCCAACGTTTGCTCCTCAATGCTTCCTCCAAGAACAAGCCCCAAATCAGAAGTCTCCTTGATAAATCAGAGCAGATGAGTCAGAGCAGCCTAGTGTTCTGCAGTGGGGCTGCTCATGAACTGAATTTTGGCCCCCACTGCAAAACCTATGTTAATCCATGAAGCCACCATGATTTACGTCAAGCTCCCTACCACGCGGCAATACTCGGTTGACGAATTCACTATAAAGTCAAAGACGTCACCCTTGACCAGCTGTGTACTGGCATTGGGATTGATGCCGGTGCGCAGCTACTCATTCCAATCTTGTCAAGGATGTTGTTCATGTGGTGGGTCTAGTTCAGCGTGATGGTACTTGTGGCACTGTCACAATCAAGCTAAACATCGAGGAAGATTTTATCTTTACTGAGGTCCGTCATCTTAAATGTTGTCAAATGAACACATCGTACATGACTCAACGTTGCGCATGTGCCTACCCCCATGTACAGCACGATGCAAACGATACGATGCTGAGGCAACGCAACACATGGTGGACAAGAAACCCACAGGACACAAGTCCAAGACACCTTCAGCCAACTTCACTGCCAATACACATACTTCGTTCTGACCACAACACCCTCCAACTGCCACACGCGTGCGTAAGAAGACTCAAAGAACCCCTGTCCAGAAGAAGGCAGGCTCCATCACTCACATGCTAGGTGCATGACGACTCAACACCAATAACCACAAACCACGTTACATAGGACAAGCTGGAGACACGATGCCAAGTTCTTCTGCATCCCCCCCCTCCCCCTCCCATGAGTATGTTATACGATACTCCCTCAACAGTGCACGGAACCCACCCATCTGCAAACAGCGCACCATATGTAAACACAAGATGAACAAACCTCTCAGTGCATAACATTCCACAGCACAATGTCGACGACAACGCACACCACAGGTCACGAGCAGTCGAGCACTGCCAAGAATCCTCCACCGCCGGCTCAGACGACCAGTGAACAGCAGCTTCAAGATGCAACAACAGTGCCTGCATTGGACACGCGAGCTACGCTGGACGTCGGAGCATGGGCTAGCACAGGCGGATGGACACGACCCACTACAACTGCAACAGGCTGGTCTTCAGGGGCACAGCACTCCGGGCCATGGTGGGGAGGCGAGCCACCCACCAACCGGATTCCCTCGAACTTGACTCGCTCCCAAATCACGTAGTAGTGGCAGAAGATAAAAGAAGATTACGATCGTAGACTGCTCGAATGGCTCGGGCCGGCATCACCCTGTGATATGGCTTTTCATATCGGCAGAGGACCACCGGAACCCAAACCCGCTGATTGTCTGGAACTATGGGAACCCTAGAACAAGGCGCAGAACGATTGCGCATCCACAACAAACTCGGACAATAGAAAACTCTGATAGTATGTGAAACAATTTACTCCGAGTCCACTTTCAGTCTCAAGCCTCATCACACTAAGAAACATGGAGTGGAGTCGAAGCAAGAGTTGACAGACCTCACAGAAGTAGGATAAATGTTTACAGAATGAATGACATGACTCACAATACGATGACTGTAGTACATTAAGAGTAATTTCATGCTGAAAAAAATTGTGAACCCCCCCCCCCCCCACCCATCCACGCAATTTAATGTCCATGCCACTCTGAACATTAGATTCCAGTCAACACCCACAGCATCTTCACAGTGACCCCAACCCCCCCCCTCCAACCCCCTTAAACGTTCCCCGCACCTTCTTCAATACAAGAACATCCCTAACGTGCCAACCACTTACTTTTCCGCGGTTGTCTACTGACTGTGCAGGTTGCATGGTGGACGACGATGACTTCATTTCCAGGCGAAACAAGAAGGAGAAGAAGGACAAGGGGGACAAGGCGGACAGGGGAGGGGGAACAAGGCGGACAGGGGAGGGGGGACAAAGGTGGACAAGAACTTCCATGCTGGATTGTAGTGGAGACAATAGCGGAAGGATAAGGGCAAGGATTGTACATACATAGTTGTGTACAAGTCTTCTGTGGTATCTGCTGGTGTTATATTCAACAATACATTGTACAGAGCTCACACGTGCCCGTCCATACTAGATTTCAAGCTTTCTTTAAACAAAATGAACAACATCCACCAGCACACTAGAGTACATGGCACATTCCTGCCTGAAAAACTACTCTTTAACCTAATCAGACCAAGAGGATTTCTCCCTGTAGTGCATCTTAGCAAGCAAAAAAAAACCATGCACCGAGTTGCATCAAAGTTAATGCACTTTGCATTGTTACCACACATTCCTGCCGTGTTTACGACGAACATTTTACAATAACAGAACCTTCAAATTGGTAAATCTTACAGTAACATCTGTGTATGTGTACTTGCATAAGACCTGGGTTTGTTTTCTCCACTCTGAGCAACTTTGAAATTCAACATATTACAGGATAAACGTGTTTTAACAGTCACAACAAATTTGATCCGCATATATTCATAACAGCCGTTGAAACAATGTACCAAGAAGCACCATGAGCACAACATACTACATGAGTGGGACACATGTTTCAGTCTACTCTATAAATGCCATACATTCCTCACTGTTGCAAGTAACTTCCGTGAACATACCTATATCACGGCACACTGTAAAGGAATGAATCAAACAAAAGAAACACGCACATCGAACTCTAACTGTTTCAGGAAACTGCCACATATCTATGTATATCAATGTACATTGAAGAGACATTAGTTAGAACGAAATAAAAACAGAACTATCTCAGACTACAACACAGATATGAAATTTAGTAGTACACTTCTATCACACCAGTAACTTTGTGAGAAACATGTATTGACAATGGAAACATAAAGAGGAGT
This sequence comes from Penium margaritaceum, assembly GCA_023375785.1. Classification (NCBI taxonomy): domain Eukaryota; kingdom Viridiplantae; phylum Streptophyta; class Zygnematophyceae; order Desmidiales; family Peniaceae; genus Penium; species Penium margaritaceum. Next base: position 425,337 of record SZWC01000159.1, on the reverse strand, counting down.
CTGTATAATGAAAGAACTCACCACCCATTGACCACGGCCAAACCATGTCCAAGTGGTACCGTACAATCCGTTAACAAAATGAAACACTACCGATGCGGTTCGAATGCCATATGCAATAATTCCACACACCCAGGATCCACCTCACCACAGAATGCAACGCGACTTCCCCCACACGCCCGGCAGCAGCTTCCCAACTGACCTCCTCAGTGCTTGCCATTCATGCATATGTCTCTTCACCAGTAACCATACAATGTACAACCAATCCACGCATAAAACTATTCACCAGTAACCATACCATGCACATTCAGTGAAACCAGGTAGCAACCCAAACAACCGCAAACGAACTACCCTACATGGATGTAACTGAGAACTCGTGCTTCACATGTTCCCGCAAGTACCTAATGGGAGTTCCCGTGTGTAATGCAGGACATCACAGCGGAAGAGATCATAGAAAAGAAATGATAGAGAAAGGGCAACATCATGACTCAATGTTGTCCGTTATGCCGACGCAGCTCCTCCACGTGTTCCTCAACCTCATGTCAAAAACAAAGGGAGACTGTCCAAGCATGTTCGACTACATTGCCAAAGGGCTAATACAAGCAAACGGATCTGAAGTTTTACCATGTGGACAAAGAATAACAGCAGACCTATGCACAAGCGAAGCATGGTTCCTCAGATCAACTATCGACATAATCAAGGAATTAGATATGAGGAGTGCCTCCAAGGCTGCCAATTATGGTGCCCTTGCCTGTCCACGGATTCGCGAGTGCCGTCGTTGTTGTGATGAGAGTGGAAACCGCACCAAGCTTTTCAACAGAGACAAAGTTGAACGAAGACAGCACCTGTTCTTCCTATGCTCTGGTGACATAACATGGGACAAAAATCAAGTGAAGACCTGCCCACCTACGAATGTGATTGTTGGTAGCAGCATGGGACATGATGTCCTGCGTTTCACCTTGGTACATGCCGTGGACTACGTTGATTCTCCCCTTTGTCCACCGTGCACGCCACTTGCACGCCAAGAAGAAAATGTTGTTTTGTTTTGAAGCCCTCCTCTTCTCACGCAATCCCACTCACCATGGTACTCGTGCTCGTTCTCAACTCAGGTAAGTGGGTATGATGGTTCCAAACATGACCATAACGTGGGTAGAATGTATGTTGCCGTGCATGATGTTGTATGCTGTACCCATGTGGGGTGTATTGGATCAATCATTTTTCCGCTTCTACGTTTCCTCAAAAGCCCCCATCGGCAGCTCCGACGAGGAGGAGTAACGTGTTGAGTCCTAGGGGTACCCGAACGGGTTTGTCTTTAACGACTTTGACGAGGCCTGGTGGGTCTAGCACCTCTAGGTGGAAGAGTGCATGACTCCACAGTCCCTAGATCGTGGGGAACAGTCTGTGATGAGGTTGATCGGTGGCTCCCACGTCCGGCCGTTGTGTCCCCTGGCCACGGGCGGGTTACACTCGTCAAAGTCGCCATGGCATCAATCTTGACTGGGTTGGCTTTGCCACTTCGTCAAAGTACGGTGCAACCGTGTGAAAATTATTGCTGTTAACTTCATACGCCGGTACTTCTACGCACTCCTAAACTCTTCACCAATTTTCCTAAGTGCAGGATCGTCTGATGACGAGCATACACCCCCCCCCCCCCCCCCCCCCCCCCCCC
>SZWC01000159.1:391714-420897 GCA_023375785.1 Penium margaritaceum | reverse complement strand
CCCCCCCCCCCCCCCACAAGAGGTGCAGGCAGCGGTGACAATGGTGCTGCCTGTGGTGCAGGGGGAGGTGCAAGGGATGCAAATAGTGTTGTAAGCAATGCTACTGGCAGTGGGGAACCAGATTGTGCTGAAGGCATGAGGTCATCATGACTTTGCATGTGGAAAATCTTGATGATGCGGGTGACTCAACCGAGTCATCCTGGTGTGAGAGTTCAGAGTCTGGGGACTGCACTGACATGGACGTAGAAGAGGAGAATTGGAAGTCCTCAGGTAGTGGGGAGGAGGAGGAGTGGGTTTCTTCCTCTAGCATGTCTGGTGAGGAAAATTCACATCCCAAGTCATCGTCATGGTTAAACCTCCGCTGCTTGTGTGCCATGGTAAGCTCTAAGTACGGTTTTGTGGCCATGCGTGTTCTCATTTTACCAGATTCTAGTACAAGATTTTTAACTAGATTTGTTTGTTTGCCATTGCAAATTGTACCAGTGGCCCTCATTGATGGGTCCATGAGGAGAAGAACAAATCGCAAGATGTGGTCAATGTGCATCACCCTTTGGAGAGGAATACTTTGATGCCATGTGTGAGTTCTCGGGTGAATCAGGGTGTGTGACATGCGAAGTCATTTGGTACATGCACGACCTCCCTGTGTACATGCAGATGTAGATTAGCCATGGCTACTTGACTCCCGTGTTCTTTTAATTGAAATGTTTAACTGAACGTCTTCCCCATTCTTATTGCTTTGTTGTGTCAATGAGTAATGTAGGAATGGTGTTCATTGGGATAGGCTGAGCTTAGGAAACAGTGCTACGAGCATTGCACAAGCCTAACAACATAACAGGTGGGAAGCTTTATCACGAAGGGTCTCAAACATGACTACTCTAACCACACTCTTACATGGTGGAATGCTAGCACCAAACAGTGATCTATGCCAACACTACTGTTGTTCCTATTGTCAATTGAAAAGGCCACATTGTTGTCAATTCTCGGCGGCTCACATTAGGAATGATTACCTTCTCTGTTCAACATGCATAATAGTGTAGCATTGGGCACATTGAGTTTGAACTGCCTAAAACCTGACCAAACTATCCACCATGAAACATGGTGCATCAAATCCACCAATTGCCTCACCATGAATGCTCTTAATGTTGATATCATTGGACAAAGTAACATTGCTGTCATATCTTGGTGGTGAAGCTTAGGAATCCTTACATTCTCTGTTCAACGTGCAGAACAGTGTAACAATGCGCAAATTGATGAACAACTGACTATAACATGACTGAACTATCCACCGTCTTACATGGTGCATTGCATTGAAGCCCTCGGTCACAGGGCTTCAAACCCTCGTGTCCGACGGTTTCAAGCCCAAGGCATCCAATAACCACGGGTAGTTGGTGGACGTGGAGTTGGCATTCGAACATCAAGTATCCAACACATTGTCTCAGGTTCGCATAGATTGTTCACGCAAGTGGGCAGGTCCTCGGTTGCAATGAACAAGTCCCAGCAAGCCTTGATCACAACCCATGTCTCCTTTTCTTGCGGGGGAGTGAGATCTCGCGCGCTGGTTCACGTAGGTTCACCTCCCCATGCCCCAACTACAACCCATCGGAAGATCCTCCATACCGTAGTCCATGTGAAGGCGTCTATGTTCGTACGTGCGTGAGGAACCTCATTGGGGTCAGCCTCGTCATGTAAATTCAGCAGTTGATCCATGTTTTATACGTTGCACAAAACTGTGAATGGCGATGGATAGTGTCCTTTGCCAGCTTCGTATCTGTATAGGAACGGTTACATCCGCAAGGACAGTTTGCCTCGGATGAGATCCATGGCTCCAATACAGCTTGGCAGTTCAATGGTCTTGGACTGGCCAATGGCCAGTCCAACATCCGTGCCATCGCTTCTGGTGTAACTACCCATGTGGCCTCTGGAAAATAGCGGCCATCAACGACTTTCAACGCAGTTGGTCCGCCCTCAGATGACACGTCATCCAAGCCAGCGAGGCCGGGTCGACCGCACATGATAGGTTGTCGCAGCTTGAACAAAGACGAAGTAGGCGCGGTGTGGTTTTATGTACAATTGAGTATGCCAAAAGACACTGCGAACTGGTATACTAAACTGGTTTGGAACCTGAGTCCAACGTAAACGTAAACTGAGAGGTACCATGTGCATCGCTCATGGCAGACGGTTGTTAAGAGACATATTCGGCGAAATGTGATTGGCCCTACAACCGTACATCCGGGAATCCTGACGGCCCTCTGGTGCACGTTGAAGGCCTGACACCGTGGCATGCCACGTAGCCGTCGTGAACCTCCACTGTACGGATGACAATAATTCTCCCACTACGGTCCCATTCTGCTGTTGTCCCGATCTGCGAACTTGCCTCCGTCCAGCATCAAAAGTGGGGATCAGAGATAGCCCATAAAAAGTGGGTAAAGGGTGCTTCTTTTTCAAAGTTTGAACATATGGCGCAACAATTAAAATCTGTGGGGAGAACGGAAGCCACCTGCCGAAAAGTGAGCATACAAGTCTTCTTCTCCCATGACTGGCTGATGTGTAAACAAAGTTTTCAACCGTGGGTAACGTGCGCATAACGTTTTCAAATGGTGGGTCAAAAACAATCCCCCAAAAAGTATTTTCTTGCTGAATTCTTTTTCCCTCAGTGCATTAGCCTCTGAAGAAAAGGCATTGTGTAAGGAGAAGAACACATGTCTATTTCTAAGCCCCGTCACCGAGAGGCACTCCAAGGTGTTGGTTGTCCATAGATCTCCGACCAATTGACAGCATATGCGTAAAGACTTGGATAAGGATACAACTGTACAGATGCATACATATACATGTGTATATACATATACATACATAAAAGGTTAAAACATGGATAGGAGTATAGACACGAGATGCGACTCAAGTAAGAATTACAACTAGAAGTATAGATGCACATGTATAAATACACATATTAATACATAAACACATACAAGTAATGGTGGATAACCCAAAACACATGCAATTACATAAAAATATGGTACTTGCATGTGTGAAGATTATCATCTATAGATGTATGTTTACATGTATAATCTATAAACTATTTTCGTGCTTTTTCAATAATTCTAACATTTGAGGGAAAATTGGATATAGTCATGACACCTTTCCATCTCTGTCTCGTGGTTTGATTCGTGATTACTAGACCAATTTAATGACCTTGGCTTCACAAAACTTTACATGAAATACGTTGTATATATTCCGTCGAAAGGGAAATCATCCATGAATGACCATGTACCATTTTTCACATTGTAACCATTTTCAGTATAACTTCCAAAAAACAGCACATGTTAACCGTGTGCAGAGGGTTACTGCATAAAACAAGAGAATGTTTTACGCAAAAACCAGTACTTCGTAACACTGTCCAAATAGTTGCTTTGTAACCCTTTGTATGGAACATTCTCTTGTTTCATGTTGGTTGGAAGTCATTATGGTTGAAGCAAATGTGTTACAATCACAATTAGGGCCAAATAGCCCTTCTACCCAATCCGACAGGGGGTCAGGAACGCCCTACCCAGCAAACAAAAAACATTGATGCCCAGTCCAGCGACTTAAAAAATGGGACTCCCCTGCCCACTTGCTTCCCCATGCTTGATCATCGGCATGCGCTGTTGTTCGAGAGAAGCGAGGTGGGTCATGTCCACCCCCCTCACGATTCTCACTCTCACGCGAGAATCGCGATCGAGCGATGACCTTTTATTTAGGGTTTTGTATGTTTTGCGCAGGCGGAGCCCGCACAAAACATAAAACCCTACATCAAACCAGGGGGTTGCTTGCAGGAAGAAAAAAAAAGAGAAAGAAAAGAAAAAGAAAAACAAACAAACAAACAAACAAACAGGTCATCGCTCGATCGCGATCAGGCGAAAACGTCCGTTTCCAAAATCCAACGGAAACTCTCCTTTTTTTCCCTCACACGCAAACCCTTCCAGATTTAGCATTCAAACCATAATCAAACCACACCCATAATTACATTAGGGGTTTAGGGTTTTTTTTTGTGTGGGCACCTGCTAGGCCCCGTAGTAGCGGGGCCCAGTAGGTTCCCTTTCAACACATGGGGATTCTCGGACTCCCCGTGCAAACCATACGCAAACCCCCACCACGAACATTCACAAACCCCTCGAATGAGGGATTTGTGAATGTTCAGAGATGTTGATGACGTCAGCATGTCGGTGCTCCATCGCATGCAGCGTCGGCATGATGCGATTTCTCACTGTTCATGGGTATATTGTTAATATTCTCAAGTCACTAGATAGCGGAGTCTTATTCTTCCGAACGCCATGTCGAGTAGTTTTATTCTTCCAAACGCCGGGTAGGGCATACACACAATCAAATTTTGTGGTTAATCCCTACATGTACCCATAAAATTATAGGGTGAAATAACTCAGATACCCATAAAATGCAAAGTGTGACTCTCATCCGCCCGTCGTTCGGAAGAAAAGCAACGATCCGCCCGTGGTTCGGAAGAAAAGCAACCATCTGTCCACCTTGCACTACAAAAGCAACCATCCGCCCAGCCTCCGCAGCAAAATCAACCTGCCGCCCACCCCTTTTTTCATGCTGGATCACAGCATGTGTTTTGGACCTGACATGGAAAAAATTGCAATGGTGCATTCATCTGAGACATGGTGAATGACAAAAACCATCTCATGCATCAATGCTACATGGTATGTGGCGAGAACATGACATTTGTTTAGCGTTTCTGGGTTCCTCAGGTATTTTCTGTGTAACGTTGGCAGATCAGTAATATTTTTTACCTCGTGGGCGGCTGGTTGCTTTCTCGCTCGGCGTTGATACCTGCGTTATTTCCGACGGTCCGTTGATACCTGGGTTATTTTTTGCACGACGACGGGCGAATGAGCTATATAGTTCCGAAAACTGGGCATATGGTGACCGAACCCAAAATTATNTGGCGAGAACATGACATTTGTTTAGCGTTTCTGGGTTCCTCAGGTATTTTCTGTGTAACGTTGGCAGATCAGTAATATTTTTTACCTCGTGGGCGGCTGGTTGCTTTCTCGCTCGGCGTTGATACCTGCGTTATTTCCGACGGTCCGTTGATACCTGGGTTATTTTTTGCACGACGACGGGCGAATGAGCTATATAGTTCCGAAAACTGGGCATATGGTGACCGAACCCAAAATTATATGAATCATTAACCATTTTGAGATTACTTTCAGTTTTAGGCCATTCGTGATGGAAAGCCGCTGGGTCTTGGATCTTTTTGCTATTGTTTGGCACCCCCTCATCCAAACAACGAAAGGTGGAACAACGAATTGTGGTGAAAACGCGATTCATAAAAATACCAATCCCCGCCAATTTCATCACCCGTGACCCTCATACACCCCTCCATTAGAACAATAAGCCCCATCCGTCCCTCCGTCTTAATGATAAACCCCATTTGCCCCTCCGCCATAACGATAAACCCCATCCGTCTCCCCACCAGAACGATAAGCCTCATTCACCCCCACCCCACAACAATGATCCCCATCCTCCCCCGTCTGGCAATAAAAAGCCCCATCCGCCCACTCCTTTTCACCATGCTTGAACAAGGATTCATGTCTATGCTCGAACATGGTGAAATCATGCATTCGGTGCTGGATCGCGGCCCTCCATCGTAGCCATTACGATGGAGGGCCTCGATCCAATTAAGAGGTACGAGGATTGTGGGGGTGAGAAGATTCGTGGAAGCTTCCTAGCGACACATCTGCCGACTAGGCGTCAATGCCTGGTCAGACGGTGACAACAGTCACAGGTCGTGCACACAACGGCAAGGGTCTGGCTAGGAGACACAAGACAAATTGTCAAAATGCTACAAGAGCATATGCAAAGAGAGATGACAAATGATAGGTCCATGGCATAAGTACCTGCCGCGATGTACAGCGGGTGTCACATGCGGCAGTGCAAGATCTGTCCTAAATCCAGCCCAAAACCATCGTTTTGGCCGTAACTCTGCGCAGACATGTCAAAACGCTATGTCGTCTGAACCTAGACGTGCAGGATCACAAGCCGGAAGCCAAGACTGGTCACATGCATGTATCCAGCATCAAACAGTGGACAAAAAAATACAAAAACATGCAAATCGGGCCCACAGCCAGTCCACCAGTAATCTCCTACGTGCTACAGAAAAACTGCAGGGGGTCCAGGGTAGCGTCCAGAGCTCTGGAACGGTCGTTGGTCAGCTCCAAGCTGGTAGTCCATCACCAGATGATGCACCAGTACCACCAGGGTCCGCATCAGGGATCTGCACGAGTATGGACAAGGGCGAGTGGTCACAGTAAACTGTACAAGTCAACAGGAACATCACAAATCACAACACTCCCCAATGACCCGATGGTACGCATATCCATACACGTGCAGCACTGAGACGAGAAGAACAATGAGTACAACGACAGATGTGACACGGCCACAAACACACCCCACATTCAACCACTCTCAGGCAAGGGGCGAAGCCCAACAAAACGAATGGCCACTAGGAACTTTCCACATGCTAGTGCCTTTGTCAAGAAGTCAGTACGCTGCTTGTCAGTGCCAACCCATATGACGGAGATCACGTGGCGCTCCACCACATCATGCACAAAGTGATGCTCAACCGCAATGTGCTTTGTGCGAGCATGAAGACACCAGAGTTATGCGCAATGGCAAGGCCACTCGAGTTGTCACAACGAAGCACAATGGCACGTACTGACTGACCCAGCGCAAGGAACAGACGCTACAACCATACTGCCTCAGCACACCCTGCACCCAGAGTAACATACTCTGCCTCCGATGAGCTACGTCTAATGCAACCCTGCTTCTCGCTATGCCAAGACACAGTGGTACCACCGAGAAGGAACATGTTACCGGTGCGACTGCGTCCATCTAGGCTCCAGGCCCAGTCGCTGTCAGTGCAGCCGTCAAGGACCACCGAACACTGCCGGCGAAAGTAGAGTCCGAGGTACGGTGTGGATACCACGAACCATACCACTCACACAGTCGCATGAAGGGCTCTAGCGCATGGAGCCTGCAAAAACTGGCCAAGGAGGTTGACGGCAAAGGTGATGTCAGGACGTGTGGTAGTGGCTAGGTACATCAGAGATGAGATAAGATGGAGGTACAAGGTCACATCAACTGTCTCCCCGAGTTGTGTGGGATCACAAGCGATATGAAACTCACGAGTGACGAGATTGTGCCCTACGGGGCACGTTGAGTATACCTTTGTGTACTAAGTGTAGACACTCAAGCCTAGGGCCTTTGTGCCGGGATCACCACTAGCGATGTTAGGAGTGGAGCGTCTGGGTGCAGGACCTTACACTCGCTGAGCTCCGGAGTGTAATGGTCGAAGACGACCGCAAGGCTCACGGGTGTAACCAGGGCTCGAGGGGTGCACCTCAGGCTTAGAGACAGGCACGACCATAGCTGGTGAGGGCTGAGGCAAAGGAGCTGGTGATGCCGTGTAAGGGGATGCGTGTGTGGGAAACAAGGGACTAGGTATGATAGTAGGAGCAGGTGAAGTAGGACCACGCACAGAGACAGGAGTACCAAAGGTGGACACATGTATGGTCACAGGAGTATGCAAAGGTGCAGGACCATGGGTACTTGTGGGGTGCGAGGGAACAGGGGTAGAGGCCGGTTGTGCTGGAGAGGTCTCTAGGCTGACAGCGATGATCGCTGGGTCATCAAGAGCCAAAGATCGCAAAGTGGAGGGACCTCGAACGGACACATCAGCTTGGCGAGAGGTGCTCAAGGCGCAGACTCCCCCATCAGTCGAGAACCTCACACGTAGGAACATGCGTGACGAACAGCGACGTGATTGATGTCAGATCACGGTAGGTGAGAGACTCAAACAAGACCGTGTCACGTGACTAAACAATGCGACGACAAGCAGGATCCCAAAAGCGTCAGGCCTTCGACCGCGGGGAGATGCCGACCAAGGCACACAAGCGACCTCGCGTTGAGATCTTGGACCCCTTTTGGTCCTTGATGTACCACATAGAAGCCAAGGATCTCCAAATGCGAGCGAGGCGCAGGTCAGCACGGTGGCAGAACGAGAGCTCATACGGTGTGACGTAGTCCGGAAGGGGACCGTGCAGGAGGCGATTCTAGACCCAAGTCATGTAGGCAAAGCCTTCAAAAGCGAAGGACTCCGGAATATTGCACTCAGAATGCATAGCACGAACTGCATCCTCCATGGTGCGGTTCCAGCGCTCAGAAACACTGTTCTACTCAGGAGTAGCAAGAGCGGAAACTTGGCGAAAAATCTCGTGCTCGGCAAAGAAGTTGTCCATCTCGCCAAGAAACTCACCGCCGCGATCCAAGCGGAATGTACGCAGCGTGTGGCAAGACTGACGCTCAACCATCACTAGCCAGAGGCGAACCGTGAGAGCGGCGTCACTCTTTTAGCGCAGGCAGATCCACGCATCCAGGTGAAGTCACAAATCAGAGTCAGGACGTATCAACCCCGATCGGACAGAGACTCATCAGGAAGAGGACCAAGAAGGTCCGCATGGACTAACTCAAGAGGACAAAGTGTGCGAGAACGGGAGTCAGGGTAGGTGGAACGATGCATCTTACCTTGAGTGCAGAAGAGACAGTCGGTCTTAGGCGGCTTCTTGAAAGAAGCCGCATCAAGACTGAGTGCGGGTTGTGTCCAAATGAGCTTCGGCACAGTGTCGGAGCCTACATGACACAGATGGTGATAAAGCAGTCGCAAGTGCTCAGGAGACAGAGTTCTAGTGACAAAAACACGAGCTGAAGGGGAGGGGGAGCAAGGAGCAGAAGGGCAAGAGACACGATACAAGTCATCCACAACAGAGGCACAAGGAAAAACACTACGAGTGTGAATAGCACTCACAATCGCGGAGTCTACAGTGTGCTCCACAGGCAGTCCCATCAGTGCGCAAGCACGTACAGAAAGTAAACTGAGCTCAAGATCAAGCACAAACGGCACCTCAGAAAGATACAGGGGGCCAAACGAACCATTGAAATACACGACCACAACACCTTGAACTGGTAAGGACTGACCAGAGCCTGTGCGAACAAAAAGAACAAACGCAACAGGGTGGAGAACAACGAAGTCACTACGACGACAGGTCAAGTGATGAGTGGCACCAGAATTGATGATCCAAGTGCCACCAGAATCACGACTTGAGGACGTCACTATACAACGTGCAATGGAACGCTGGACCTTAGACAGACGCAGGATAGCGGGTAGGGAGGAACGATGAAGGGCACAAAGGTGAGACTCATGAATCAAATCTCTACAGTCACGCCCATTGTCATCACATGACGACTGTGCCTCCCCACACGAATCATCCCGAGCCACAAGAACAGACAGAGAGACAGTGTGTGAACCACCCAGATGTGACAACACACTTGCATCTCCCTGAAAGTGAAGCCCCGGAAAGTGTCGGAGCTCGGCGATGGTGTGGTCACAGGGGTATGGGTTGCCACTGCTTATCGGTGGTGAAGTGGGAACTGCTGCGGTTGTGGTCGCCGCATGCCCAGAGGATGTGCTGCTCGACATAGACCGTAGTGCGTGTGCAGCCTGGAGCCCGCGAGTGATCCGCGTCCAGTCAAGCGGGTGCTGGCACTCGGAGTAGCAATGAACACCTGAACAATTGTAGCAGTGAACACAGTGTCCATTGCTACTACCTGATGACGGCTGCTGTTGTGACTACACCTCGCCCGAGCCGCGCCTCCGTTGCCCTTTCTTCCCCTGTGCTGCTGCCGCAATACCCTATGTCTCAGTCGGTGTAATTGGGGTGGAAAGAGAAGAGGAGGACGTGGAAGAGGATGGAGAAGGAGACTATAGGAGGGATGTTGGTGGTGATGTGACGATTGCTGTAGCAAGGGGAGTCTCCTGATGAGCCACGGCTGCCTCACAGGCGGAAGTCACGTAGAGGAAGAGCTCATGCGCCCAAGGAAAAAGCTGTAGTGAGGCAGAAAAGGGCTCAAGTGTGGCGTCGCTATACCTCGTGAAGATGTCTATGTGCTCAAGGCAAAGTCCGAGCATGATCATGCGGAGCGTCCAAATTTGTGCACCTCCAAGGTCCCAAGGCGCATGTAGATGCAAATGGTGTGTCGCCAATAGTTAGCTACAGGCTCAGCATGCCCCTGACGAAGGGAGTGAAAGGCACGAATGTGTGCGGCACGGGTGGCGTGCGTCTCTACAGCAAGCAAGGATCATTCCATGTCCAAGCACCCGCCTAGATCAGCTTCAGTGCCTGTGCCGGCCTCGCTAAGGAACAAGCGGAGGTCAACAACGGTCTCGTGCGACATGGCATAAAGAAGTCTGCACATCGCCCTAGCCGCTATCAGCACCTCTGCTCGATCCGTAGTCTGATACGGACTGTGGAATTAGGGCCACACTCCCTCTGAAGTGGCCTGAACATCAAAAAGGATCTCCCAGCAGTCAAAACCGTCTCAATTGACATACCGTGGGGACGGTGTCTCAAATTCCTTGGGTTTCCAAGGAGAGCAACCACGGGCTGAGAAGGACGAGGACTGGGGAAGACATCGGGAAGAGGAAAGTTGTTGGGGTGGAGGTCAAGCAACGATCAAATATTGGGAAAACGAGATGTGTGTGGGATTCAAGAGCTCGTCTGGAGCTGGCGGAGATGCTCCTGAAGCACACAAATCTCATGCTTGGGGGAGTCGCCCTCCATGCCTGGCATATCTAGATCCTCATCCCAAGGATCAAGAGGTGGCGGGTCACATCCAGCTCCAGTCTCCGATGCTAGAGCTGACTGCTGTGTAGAGGCTGCGACACCAACAGCTCCCTCAGAGGTCAGTCGTGGGGCCGTGGACTGACCCCGAAGAAGCTCAGTGAGTGTGCGGTTGGCGTCATTTTTCTTCCGCTGTAGGCAACGCATCTCATCCTGCTGGCTCCGCATGTCGTTAATAGCATGCAAGCGTGGGCTCATGACACCAGCTAGAAATCCTAGTGAGCAGGTTGGGGCAGGAGCGTTGTTGGTGCAACGTGCGGGCTTCAACGCTCGTTGCTTAAGTGTGCTGCCCCCTCAGTCTGCTGCTCTAAAGTCTAAGTTTGGAAGCTATGGGTTTGTTACTCAGAAACGCGCGCACTAGTGATAGCACCAGAAAACAGCTGAAAACTGAAAGTGACTGATTAGGAATGAAGAATGAGCAACAATGGGAGACCCCTCCAAGTTCTATATCCCCCCCGCCGACGAGGCCTGCCGATGGAGCTGAGCGCGTCGCCGAAGGGAGGAGGCTCTAGTGAACAGTGAGTGGGCCTCAGTATGCGACTGTTCCATTGAGCGACACTCCAGCAGCGTTGAGTCCCGCCGTCAGTCATCTGCATGCCGATGTACACAAGCCAGGAGGACACAACAAAGTACAATGAGAGATGCACGAAAACCAAAACTCCCCCATGACTCACTAGCGTCGTGCACATATGCGGGCAAAGAAATTGACAAAAACCAGACTCCCCTAGGCCACCCAGAAACGTAGGCAAAGTCAAAGAGGGCCACTCATGGACACACGCCAACCGAACTCACAGCCTTCGTGAACGTGTCGCGCTTGAGTACCTTGGTGAAGAAGTCAGGCAACTTCCGTGCTGTCTCTACCCACACGATGCTGATGCTGCCGTGATACAACAACGAACGCACATAGTGATACTGAACATTGATGTGTTTTGTACATGTGTGATGCACGCCGTCATAATTGGCGATGGCCATGGCACTTTTATTGTCACAATGCAACGTGATGGATGCGACTGACTGACTGAACTTGGACAACACATGAAGCAACCACACAATCTCACATGCGCCTGAGCCAAGAGCAACGTACTCGGCCTTAGCAGTTGTACGTACAGTGCACCCCTGCTTGCCACTACGCCAGGATACAGCTGTGCCACCGATCAGAAAGATCCAGCCTATGCGACTCTTACCGGCCAGACTGTCGGCCCAGTCACTTTCGATGTAGCTTACCGCGACAACAGACGGCTGGCGGCGGAACATGCGACCTCACCCAGGAGTCGAGACGACATAGCCCACTACTCGGATTGGGGCCTTGTAGTGGAGGTGATGCGGCTCATGAGGAAACTGGGCTCGGAGGTTGACAGCAAACGCGATGTCTGGGCGCGTTGTCGTCGCAAAGAACGTCTGTCCTAATATCTGACCCGATGACTCGCATGTACGTGGTCACGTCAACTGGCTCCCCCACAATAGCTGAGTCACAACTCTTCAGCTTCACCTGGCCATCAGGTGACATGGGTGAAGATGCGCTCGGCACGAGTGGCAGGTCCTCCGCAAAGCGGGTGCAAAGAGTCTGCACATAGGCGGCCGGGTGGATGTGCAGGATGCCCAAGCAGCGATCATGCCCGAGCTCCATGCCTAGGAAGACTTTGGCACATCCGAGATCCTTCATCTAGTAGGTGGCGTGCAACAAGTCCTTGACAAGCTGGATGGCAGCCGTGTCTGGCGTCGCAATGAGGAGATCGTTGATGTAAACCAGAACTGCAGCGGAAGTCTGGCCTCACGGACTGACAAATAGTGCAGGGTCATTGATGCTACGCTAGAGTCTGCAGCGAAGGAGCGTGCTGCTGATCTCCTGGTTCCAGCACGGAGGCGACTGCTCCAGTCCATAAAGGTCCTTACGCAGCTGCTAGACTCTCCCAGTGCCATCGTCGAAGCCTGGGGGCTGCACCATGTAGAGCTCCTCACCCTCCAGTGAACCATGGAGAAAGGTGTTGCTCACATCCATCTGATGTAGCTCCCACCCATGTAAGGAGACCAGGCTGCAGAGCGCCCGGCTACTAGAGAACCAGGCAACTGGGGCAAAGATCTGGTCATAATCGACCTCAGGAATCTGGGCAAACCCCTTGGCTATAAGGTGAGCCTTGTACTTGTCCAAGGACTAATCGGGCTTCCACTTGCGCCGAAAGACCCACTTGGCACCGATGGCCTTAGGTCCTGGGGGAAGGTCGACGAGGTCATACACGTGGTGCTATCGGATGGCAGCGAGCTCATTGGTACACGCAACGTCCCAGTATGAGGCCTCAGGAGAGGCTCGTGCCTCGTGCAGGGTGGTTGGGTCCTCCGGGCGTACTGTGGAGCGGACTATGAGAGCGTGTGCATCTCGAGCTCCAGGTGGGATGCACGCGAGTGCAGCCACCACAGCGTGCCGATGCTTGTCATGAAGCATGACGTAGCCCAGTGCGGAGCTTGGGTGAAGTTCTGTAATGATGGTCGAGGTGGTCAAGCCGAGGGCCTTGGTGCCAGGATCCCCACTCACGACAGTGGGAGTGGAGGAGACACGTGGAGCCTTGGGGGGTCGAGGCACCACAAAGCGCGGTGCAACGGTTTGCACACTCACCGACGGCCTGGGTTGAAGGCTGCCGCCTAGGCCACGTGTGTAGTTTGGCGGGCCATGCAATGGCACTGAGTCTGACGGGGCAACGGAGGCGGACGGGGCTGCTGGCCTTGAGGGGCCAACGTTTGAAACTGGGGCTGCCGGCCCGGAGGGACCAGTAGACGCGATTGAAGGTGCTGGCCCGGAGGGGCTAGTAGACGCAACTTGAGCTGCAGATCCGGAGGGACCAGTGGATGTGACTAGAGTTGCTGGCCCGGAGGGACTAGTGGATGCGACTGGAGCTACTGCTCCGGAGGGGCCAGTGGACGCAATTGGAGCTCCTGGCCCGGAGGGACTAGAAGACGCGATTGGAGCTACTGGTCCGGAGGGGCCAGTGGACGCGACTCGGGCTATTGGCCTGGAGGGACCAGTGGACGCGACTAGAGCTACTGGTCTGGAGGGGCCAGTGGACGCGATGGGGGTTACCGGCTCGGAAGGACTAGTGGACGCGACTGGAGCTGCTGGCCCGGAGGGACCAGTGGACGCGACTGGAGCTACTGGTCAAGAGGGGCCAGTGGATGCGACTGGGGTTGCCAACTCGGTGGGACCAGCGGACGTGACTGGGGCTGCCGGCTCAGAGGGCATGAGGGATGTGACACCCGGAAGCAACAGGACGGAGGACGGACTCACCACTCTCCCATGCAACGGGATAGACACGGACGAGCCAGAGCGAATGAGGTCACAAAGGAAAAGGTCCTCAAAGAAGAGGGCATCGTGGGACTCGACGTTGTAGTGCCTAGAGGGATCCTAGAAGCGCTAGGCCTTGGACTGAGAGATACAGAGGAAGGTGCAGGGGCATCTGCGGGGGACGAGCTTGCCACCCTGCTATGGGACGGGCAGCCACACAAAAGCCATACAGCCCTAGACGCAAGTCGAGCGGAGGTCAGCGCGCTGACTACACCAATGTTGGTTGGCGTGGACTGGCAGGGAAGGGGACCATGGGAAATCCGGTTCCAGACCCAAGTCATGTAGGCCATGGCTTCAAAATAGAAGCCAACAGAGAGACATGCCTTGACACGCATGGTGCAGACGGCGTCGGCCATGGTACGGTTCCACCGTTCAGAGACACCGTTCTAAGGAGGCGTGTATGGCGCAGACGTCTCATGGTGGATCTCGTGAGAGGCGAGAAAGGCCGTAATCTCACCCATGAACTCACCACCGCGATCGGAGTGGAAGCGGTGAAGAGAGAAGCTACACTCGTGCTTTGCAAGGACAAGCCAGTCTTGGATGGCTCGGGCGACATCGCTCTTCTGCCGAAGGCAGAAGACCCAGCGGTAACGATAATAGTCGTCAGTGAGGGTAAGGACATAGCGCTTGTGCTTGCCGACTGACTCGGTGGGGAGAGGGTCCATGACATCCAAATGGACGAGGTCGAGAGGGGCGGATTCACGGGAGGAAGACAAAGGGTACGTGGACCGGTCCATCTTCCCGTGAGCGCAATCAATGCTCTCGGTGGGACACGGGAGAGCGAAAGTCTCCGAATCAAGGCCGTTGGCAGGCTTGATGAGGAGCATGCTATCCACGGCAGCAGAGTGGACGTGGCAGAGGCAGCGGTGTAAGAGGCGGGTGTGCTGAGGATAGAGCGTGCTGGTGACAAACACCTGGGTTGTGGCGGCCGACTGGGAGAAGTCGGAAGGAGAGGAGGAGAGACGAGGTACATGCCACAGATTACCACGGACGGTGGCGTAGAGGACTACAAGACCAGACAAACGCAACGAAACAGTGTCAACACCTTGCGAATGCACAACTTCCATGCTCATGCGGTCAAGGGTAGTGACGGACAGGAAGCTGAGCTCGAGACCTGGGACGAAGAGGATATCGGTCAAAATAGACATCACCGGCAGGACCACGAAAACGAACAATGCCAACACCACGGACAGGCAACACCTGTCCGGAGCACGTCCGGACACCGGAGAAAGCGTCTACAGGAGGGAGCATACTAAAGGCCTCACAAGAGGCCGTCATGTGATGCGTGGCCCCGAATTCGATGATCCAGGTCTCAGTAGGGTCCTGGACCGGGTTTGCCAGATCGCTAACGGTCACCTAGCAGCAAGCAAGGAACGTGGACGCGGTGGAAGGAGGTACAAACGGAGACTGCCAATCGTCAAGCCACGCGACGTCGTCATGGAAAGGGGCAAAGGGGACCATGGGAGACGACAAAACAGACGAGGAAACGGGATACGATCGCAACTCAATCTCACTCATGTAGGACTGGGAAGGAGAGCATGAGGTGATGCAACTCGCACTTCCTTGGGGAGGAGGGCCAAACAGGCCGAGCTAGAGCGCGATGAACTACTCCAGCTGATGCTTGTGGGAGGACGGTCCGGGAGTGTAGACTGAGTGTGCAGAGATGGTATCAAAGCCTGGGTAGGAGGAGGACTGTGCCGGCAAAGGAAACGGACACGTCGACGGCTGCGGATGGTGCAGCTGTGGTGTTAGTGTCGACTAGACTGGCGAAGCGACTGGAGTGGTGGAGCTGTTGGACAAGGTCGAAGCGTTAGAGCTGGCGACAGCGACGGCGGCTGAAGCGAGACGGCGCTCCCACTGGCAAAACATGGTGGCGATGACGCGCGCCTCGTCTGTCAGTAGAGGGCACGTGTAACACCCGTGTTCGGGCTGGCCATAGTTGTGGCAGACCGAGCCTCCACCGCTCGACCCGGTCGACGGCTGCTGTTGCTGCTACTGTTGACTCTGCCTTTCTTGTTGCGATGCTTCTTCTTCCCCGACGATGATGAGGTAGCTACAACGGGGGAGACGACGGCCACGGAGGCAACATCAAGGGAGGCGAGAGCCTCCGTGCGCTGGAGTCGGGACTCCAGACGAGTTTCCTCAATCCGGAGGAAGAGCTCGTATGTCCAAGGCATGAGGGTGCCTTAGGCCGGCATGGTGGAGAGGACGTCGTAAGAGTAGTGTCTGAAGACGTCTGCGTACGCAGTAATGGCACCGCGCTTGATGGATAGGAGCGCGGCCAGAGGGAGTTGGACAGAGGTGCCAAGGCAACGAAGGATGTCCTCCGCCCACTGCCAGTAGGCGGTGACCGTCTCGGTCTCCCCCGTGTACAGGGAGTTGAACTCCTGCAACAGGCGGATTGTCTCAGCCTCGCTAGACAGGCGATGGGGACGAGTGAGGACGTGCCACGCGGCGGTAAGGTCTAGGGTGGCACCAGTGGCGAAGTCACCGAGGAAGGGCTCTAGGGCGAGGCGGGAAGCCTAAGGGGCTATAGGGTCTAGAGCACGTACGGCACGACAAGCGTCATACAACTCATCAGCCAGGGTGGGGTCATATGGGAGGGTGTAGTATGCCCACAGGCCCTCACCCTGCGCCCAGATCCAGAAGCTGTGCTCCCAGCTCCGGAACTGCTCGCCGGCCTGAAGCGGCGGCGGTTTTGTCTCAAAGTCCTTCTACTTGCGGCTTGCGCCCAAAGTGGGGCCGAGGACGGAGGTCACTATCTGCCGCTAGCGCTGAGTCTGCTGCAGCGCCAGGCAGTGCATTGCAGTAGACACAATTGGGTTGACGTGCCCTCAAGGAATAAATGGTGGTGGTGCACGGGTGGCAGTCTGGGAGGCTAATGGTTGCAACGCTGCAAGCTGGTGTGTCAAGGCTGCGAGCTGTTCCTGAAGGGCAGCCAAGGGGTCAGGGTTTCCGCCAACAAGGCCAAAGGGCTGCTGCTGCTGTTGTTGTTGTTGCTATTGCTGCTCCTACTGCCGCTGCTGCAACTGCTATTGCTGTTGCTGCTGCTAGTCCTGCTGTTGCTGCTGCTACTGCTGCTACTACTACTGGTGGTGATGTTGCTGTTGCTGTTGCTACTACTGCTGCAACCGCTACAAGAAAGGGGGGCTGGGGGTCCCCCCAATCGAGGAGGACCCCTCTCTGCAAGGGTTGCAAGCCATGGTTTGGTACCCCTCAGTCTGCTGCTCTAGAGTCTAAGTCAGGAAGCTCTTGGTTTGTTACTCAGAAACGCGCTCGCCAGTGTTAGCGCCCGAAACCAGCTGAAAACTGAAAGTGACTGATTAGGAATGAAGAATGAGCAACAATGGGAGACCGTTCCAAGTTCAAGCTCCCCCCCACTAGTGTTAATCTTGTTACTTAACTAACCAGCCAATCAGAAAACAGTCCTATACCTATTTTTTGGCAGGCAGGGTTTTTTCGGTGAGCCCTTATAAACGCCCCACAGCCCAAAACCCGAGCGTCATCCGTTTTGCCTTGAAACTGGACCATACCATAATACCAACGCTGCAAACGCAGACGTGCAATCATAATCAGCTAGAAAAATAGCAGCAAAGAGGTATAGCTGCCTGAACCCAGGTAGTGCCTACGACAGTCAGTGATACCAAAAAAAGCCACACAGCATGAGACATGGACCTAAGGCACATCATGATGCTGCAGACGTAACGCCGCGACCAGAGACAACGCTGGGCGCATGGACACAACATCTAAAGTGGCAGTGACCACCGGCGGCCTGACCGCCGAGGAGGCCTGCTGGTGGAGCTGAGCGCGTCGCCGGAGGGAGAAGGCTCCAGCAAACGGTGAGTGGGCCTCGGCGTACGTCTGCTCCACCGAGCGACACTCTAGCAGCGTCAAGTCTCATCGTCAGTCATCGACACGTCGATGTACACAAGCCGGGAGGACACAACAGAGTACAATGAGAGATGCACGAAAACTAACATCCCTGAGGAGGAAGAAGAAAGATCTAGTATCCTCTTTCCCTTATCACCGGACGGAGCCATGCCGTTGCTCATTATGGGCCGAGAGCTCAACTTGGCGGAATTGCAAAAACGTCACCGTTTCTCAAGAAGTTGAAATGTTGGCAACTTTTGACTCTCCCACCAAAAATTTGACGAAGTTGAAGAGCTGATGTCAGCAGGTGATTGCTGACGAGAGCATGACCTGGTGACGTCAGCAACAAGAATGCTGACATCAGCTCCCTCCTTTCCCCCACCTTCTTTTTTGACAACCCTCCTGTTTGTTACCCCACTACAAAAGGAACTTGCTCCGTAGCAGCCGCGCGAAAGCTGTGCGGAAGCTCCGTAACAGCTTCAGCTCGGCTGCTATTGCTACTACTGCGTTGGCATGAGCAGCAACAGCCACGTGGCTCTTTGCGCAGCCGTGGCAGTAGCTACGCACTGCTGCTGTGCTGCAACGAAGCTGCGCGCTGCTCCTGATGCTGATGCGTGTAGTAGCTACTACGCACTGCCGCCGCCACGCGCTACTGCTCTACTGTGCTGCTACTGTTGCTGCTGTAGTATGATGCACTTGCTACTACTAAATGCTACTATGATTGCACGCTGCTGCTGCCCGCCGTCACCGTCGCCGCTACGCAGCGCTGCCGCACGCTGCTCCTGCTGCGTGCTGCTGCATCTGCGCGCTACTGCTGCCGCGAGCTGCTGCTACTGCTACCAGCCGCCGCCTGCCGCGGCTGTGGCCTGCTGCCGCCGCTGTTGGTGTCAGTGCCAGCAGCTGCTAGTGGCTGGCGCGTGATGCAGGTGTCCCGCGCTGGTGCTGGCGACCGTTGCTGATGTAATCTCACGTGGGCGACGTCACCAGTAATCGGGTGTCGTCGGCAGGTCCTTGTGGATCAGCATCAGCGGTGACACTCACTGCTGTTGCTCTACTACGCAGCTCGGCGAGAAGTGTCTCACTGCTCTGATTCCATGAGAAAATGCGTGGAAGCTTCCTAGCGACACAGCCACCGACTAGGCGTCAGTGCCTGGTCAGACGGGGACGACAGTCACAGGTCGTGCACAAAACGGCAAGGGTCTGGCTAGGAGACACAAGGCAAAGTATGAGAATGCTTCAATAGCATTTGCAGAGAGAGATGAAAAATGACAGGTCCATGGCAAAAGTACCTGCCGCGGCGCACGGCGGGTGTCGCAGGCAGTGCAAGATCTGTACTAAAATCTGCCCAAAACCATTGTTTTTGCTTTAGCTCTTCGCAGACATGTCAGAACGCTATGCCGTCTGAACCTAGACATGTAGGATCACAAGCCGAACGCTAAGACAGGTCACATGCATGCTGCCGGCATCAAACGGTGGACACACAATGGAAAAAAAATGCAAATCGGGCCCACGGCTAGTCCACCGATAAACTCCTACGTGCTGGAGAAAAAATGTACGGGGTCCCGGGTAGCGTCCAGAGCTCTGGAACGGTCGTCGGTCAGTTCCAAGATTGTAGTCCACCACTAGATGACACACCAGTACCACTAGGGTCTGCATCACGGATCTGCACGAGTATGGACACAGCGGAGTTGTCACAGTAAACTGTACATGTCGACAGGAACGTCACAAATCACAAGAGGGGGGGTTTGGTTTCAAAAATGCCGGCCGGCACTTCATCCATCCCCCCCTCCGCCCCCTTCGCAACTTACCAGCCCACCCACCCGCACGCCAATCGAGGCCCTCATGAGGGATGGTTGCGACGAAATGGGTGACAAGGGTTGTGGGGGGGGGAGGTGCCAGTGATTTGAGCCGATGCCCGCCGGCCGGAATCCCCGGGGCTTCAACAATGGGGAGTCAAAAGCTCCTCATTTGTACTTGTCTTCATTTTTGGGATACGTAGTAACCATTGTCATGAAAAATTAGACAAAAGTTTAAAATCAGATTTTGGCACAGTTTCGCGTTTTTACATGAGCTAGTCTGTGTGTGTGTGTGTGTGTGTGTGTGTGTGTGTGTGTGTGTGTGTGTGTGTGTGTGTGTGTGTGTGTGTGTGTGTGTGTGTGTGTGTGTGTGCGTGTGTGTGTGCGTGTGCGTGTGTGTGTGCGTATGCGTGTGCGTGTGCGTGTGCGTATGCGTCTGCGTGTGCGTGTGCGTGTGCGTGTGTGTGTGTGCGTGTGTGTGTGTGTGTGCGTGTGCGTGTGCGTGTGCCTGTGCGTGTATGTGTGCATGTGTGTGTAAGTGTGCATGTGCGTGTGCGTGTGCGTGTGGGTGTACGTGTACGTGTGCGTGTGCGTGTGCGTGTGTGTGTGTGCGTGTGTGTGTGTGTGTGCGTGTGCGTGTGCGTGTGCCTGTGCGTGTATGTGTGCATGTGTGTGTAAGTGTGCATGTGCGTGTGCGTGTGCGTGTGGGTGTACGTGTACGTGTGCGTGTGCGTGTGCGTGTGTGTGTGTGCGTGTGTGTGTGTGTGTGCGTGTGCGTGTGCGTGTGCCTGTGCGTGTATGTGTGCATGTGTGTGTAAGTGTGCATGTGCGTGTGCGTGTGCGTGTGGGTGTACGTGTACGTGTGCGTGTGCGTGTGCGTGTGTGTGTGTGCGTGTGTGTGTGTGTGTGCGTGTGCGTGTGCGTGTGCCTGTGCGTGTATGTGTGCATGTGTGTGTAAGTGTGCATGTGCGTGTGCGTGTGCGTGTGGGTGTACGTGTACGTGTGCGTGTGCGTGTGCGTGTGTGTGTGTGCGTGTGTGTGTGTGTGTGCGTGTGCGTGTGCGTGTGCCTGTGCGTGTATGTGTGCATGTGTGTGTAAGTGTGCATGTGCGTGTGCGTGTGCGTGTGGGTGTACGTGTACGTGTGCGTGTGCGTGTGCGTGTGTGTGTGTGCGTGTGTGTGTGTGTGTGCGTGTGCGTGTGCGTGTGCCTGTGCGTGTATGTGTGCATGTGTGTGTAAGTGTGCATGTGCGTGTGCGTGTGCGTGTGGGTGTACGTGTACGTGTGCGTGTGCGTGTGCGTGTGTGTGTGTGCGTGTGTGTGTGTGTGTGCGTGTGCGTGTGCGTGTGCCTGTGCGTGTATGTGTGCATGTGTGTGTAAGTGTGCATGTGCGTGTGCGTGTGCGTGTGGGTGTACGTGTACGTGTGCGTGTGCGTGTGCGTGTGTGTGTGTGCGTGTGTGTGTGTGTGTGCGTGTGCGTGTGCGTGTGCCTGTGCGTGTATGTGTGCATGTGTGTGTAAGTGTGCATGTGCGTGTGCGTGTGCGTGTGGGTGTACGTGTACGTGTGCGTGTGCGTGTGCGTGTGTGTGTGTGCGTGTGTGTGTGTGTGTGCGTGTGCGTGTGCGTGTGCCTGTGCGTGTATGTGTGCATGTGTGTGTAAGTGTGCATGTGCGTGTGCGTGTGCGTGTGGGTGTACGTGTACGTGTGCGTGTGCGTGTGCGTGTGTGTGTGTGCGTGTGTGTGTGTGTGTGCGTGTGCGTGTGCGTGTGCCTGTGCGTGTATGTGTGCATGTGTGTGTAAGTGTGCATGTGCGTGTGCGTGTGCGTGTGGGTGTACGTGTACGTGTGCGTGTGCGTGTGCGTGTGTGTGTGTGCGTGTGTGTGTGTGTGTGCGTGTGCGTGTGCGTGTGCCTGTGCGTGTATGTGTGCATGTGTGTGTAAGTGTGCATGTGCGTGTGCGTGTGCGTGTGGGTGTACGTGTACGTGTGCGTGTGCGTGTGCGTGTGTGTGTGTGCGTGTGTGTGTGTGTGTGCGTGTGCGTGTGCGTGTGCCTGTGCGTGTATGTGTGCATGTGTGTGTAAGTGTGCATGTGCGTGTGCGTGTGCGTGTGGGTGTACGTGTACGTGTGCGTGTGCGTGTGCGTGTGTGTGTGTGCGTGTGTGTGTGTGTGTGCGTGTGCGTGTGCGTGTGCCTGTGCGTGTATGTGTGCATGTGTGTGTAAGTGTGCATGTGCGTGTGCGTGTGCGTGTGGGTGTACGTGTACGTGTGCGTGTGCGTGTGCGTGTGTGTGTGTGCGTGTGTGTGTGTGTGTGCGTGTGCGTGTGCGTGTGCCTGTGCGTGTATGTGTGCATGTGTGTGTAAGTGTGCATGTGCGTGTGCGTGTGCGTGTGGGTGTACGTGTACGTGTGCGTGTGCGTGTGCGTGTGTGTGTGTGCGTGTGTGTGTGTGTGTGCGTGTGCGTGTGCGTGTGCCTGTGCGTGTATGTGTGCATGTGTGTGTAAGTGTGCATGTGCGTGTGCGTGTGCGTGTGGGTGTACGTGTACGTGTGCGTGTGCGTGTGCGTGTGTGTGTGTGCGTGTGTGTGTGTGTGTGCGTGTGCGTGTGCGTGTGCCTGTGCGTGTATGTGTGCATGTGTGTGTAAGTGTGCATGTGCGTGTGCGTGTGCGTGTGGGTGTACGTGTACGTGTGCGTGTGCGTGTGCGTGTGTGTGTGTGCGTGTGTGTGTGTGTGTGCGTGTGCGTGTGCGTGTGCCTGTGCGTGTATGTGTGCATGTGTGTGTAAGTGTGCATGTGCGTGTGCGTGTGCGTGTGGGTGTACGTGTACGTGTGCGTGTGCGTGTGCGTGTGTGTGTGTGCGTGTGTGTGTGTGTGTGCGTGTGCGTGTGCGTGTGCCTGTGCGTGTATGTGTGCATGTGTGTGTAAGTGTGCATGTGCGTGTGCGTGTGCGTGTGGGTGTACGTGTACGTGTGCGTGTGCGTGTGCGTGTGTGTGTGTGCGTGTGTGTGTGTGTGTGCGTGTGCGTGTGCGTGTGCCTGTGCGTGTATGTGTGCATGTGTGTGTAAGTGTGCATGTGCGTGTGCGTGTGCGTGTGGGTGTACGTGTACGTGTGCGTGTGCGTGTGCGTGTGTGTGTGTGCGTGTGTGTGTGTGTGTGCGTGTGCGTGTGCGTGTGCCTGTGCGTGTATGTGTGCATGTGTGTGTAAGTGTGCATGTGCGTGTGCGTGTGCGTGTGGGTGTACGTGTACGTGTGCGTGTGCGTGTGCGTGTGTGTGTGTGCGTGTGTGTGTGTGTGTGCGTGTGCGTGTGCGTGTGCCTGTGCGTGTATGTGTGCATGTGTGTGTAAGTGTGCATGTGCGTGTGCGTGTGCGTGTGGGTGTACGTGTACGTGTGCGTGTGCGTGTGCGTGTGTGTGTGTGCGTGTGCGTGTGCATGTGCGTGTGCGTGTGCATGTGCGTATGTGTGTGCGTGTGCATGTGCATGTGTGTGTGCGTGGGCGTGTGTGTGTGTGTGTGTGTGTGTGTGTGTGTGTGTGTGTGTGTGTGTGTGTGTGTGTGTGTGTGTGTGTGTGTGTCTGCGTGAATGTGCATGTGAGAGAGTGTGAGACTGAGTGTGAGAGTAAAAGAGTCTGTGTGGGAGCGTGAGTGAGGGAGTGCATGAGAGAGTGACGGAGGGAATGAGTTATGGATGGAGGGTTGGAGGCAGGGGGGAAGGAAGGGAGGCAGTGAAGTATTGAGGGAGGGCGGGAGGGAGGGAGAGTGAGAGGGAGGGAGGGAGGCAGGGAGGGAGGGAACGTGTACGTTCCTGCACATGAACAGACAGAACAGACAGAATGGAAAGAACGGACAGAACGGACAAAACAGACAGAACGGACAGAACGGACAGAACGGACAGAACGGATAGAACGGACAGCATGGACAAAATGGACAGAACAGCCAGACAGACATGGCTACAAAGCAGTAACGGCTGCAGAAGCACAAGAATAGCAGCTGCAAGGGCAGCAACAGCAACAGCATTTGTGACAACACCAGAAGCACTTGGAGGAGAATCGTCAGTGGCAGCAGTAGCAGTAGCAGTAGAAGTAGCATCAGCAGTGGCAGCGGCCACAGCACTAACACCAAGGAAAAAAGAAATAACCGAATACTTACGTAGAATTCAGTAGAAGCTGTTGGCACCGTTTTCTGGACCGCATCTCCTAGCCGCTGCGGTAACAAGAGGGGGGAAAGGTTCCGTCACGTAACATTTGAGCCAAGGAACTTCTGTGGCTCATACTGCAACTCAATCAACACCCTCGTTTCTGCCGGGACACAAACTCACTTGGACACGGGCGGAGGAGCGCCTGGAGGGGAGCGACGCGGGGAGGACGGGGGGATGGGGGAGCAGGGGGCGACGCGCTTAATGTCCACACATTTTCTAGCGGATAAATAATCCAGGTGCAAAACGGAATATATGCATTCTATGGATCAAACATCTACTCCCGTCACCAAAACGCTAGGCGTACATCAAAGCGGAGTTCGCACACCGTGAGAACGTCTTCACAAGGAGTACTACGACCATCTCAAATAAACATTAAACACATTACAAAGTGTTTAAGGAAAAATGATGAATTCACACGCTGCGTTGTACGCGACGCAGTCCAACGAGACACCGCCAACCAACGACACGCAAGTGTGGACAATCACGTATGCCAGCTCGGCGGGAGTGGATATGGTGAACGATAATGGCGGCATACAGTGGAGAAGAAGCCAAATGGAAAACCTAGGCAGCAGGTTGGGGCAGCAGCGTTGTTGATGCAGCGTGCGGGCTTCCACGCTCGTTGCTTAAGTCAGCTGCCCCCTCAGTCTGCTGCTCTAGAGTCTAAGTCTGGAAGCTCTGGGTTTGCTACTCAGAAAGGCGCGCGCCAGAGTTAGCGCCAGAAAGCAGCTGAAAACTGAAAGTAACTGGTTAGGAATGAAGAATGAGCAACAATGGGAGACCCCTCCAAGTTCTAGCTCCCCCCCACTAGTGTAGAAGTTGTTACCCAGCTAACCAGCCAATCAGAAAATAGCTATGGACCTATTTTCTGGCTGGCAGGGTTTTCTCGGTGAGCCCTGCCAGACGCCCGACAGCCCAAAACCCGGGCGTCGTCCGTTTTGCCTGAAAACTGGACCATACCATAATACCGTTGTTGCGAACGCAGTCGTGCAGTCAGAATCAGCTAGAAAAATAGTAGCAAAGAGATATGGCTGCCCGAACCCAGGCAGTGCCTACGGTGGTCCAAGATGCTGAACAGGGCCATACTGCATGCAACTGGGATCCTATGCAGAGCATGACGATGCAGACGCGACGCGACGCGCTGGACGCATGCAGACAACAATTGGGGTGGCAGTGACCGCCGGTAGCACGACCGCCAAGGAGGCCTGCCGATGGAGCTGAGCACGTTGTCGGAGAGAGGAGGTTCCAGCGAACTGCAAGTAGACCTCAGCATGCGTCGGCTCCACTTGACAACCCTCCATCAGCGTCGAGTCTCGCCGTCAGTCATCTTCATGCCGATGTACACAAGCCGGGAGGACACAACAGAGCACGATGAGGGATGCGCAAAAACCAACACTCCCCTATGACTCACAGGCGTAGTGTACATGGGCGGGCAGAGAAACGGTCAACATCCAGACTCCCCCAAGGTACGCAGAGATGCAGGCAGAGACAAAGAGGGCAACTCACAGACGCACACCGACTGAACTCACAGCCTTCTTGAATGAGTTCCACTTCAGTGCCTTGGTCAGGAAGTCAGCCAGCTGTCGTGCTATCTCAACCCATACGATGCCGATGCTGCCGTCATGCAACAAAGAACGCACATAGTGATACTCAACATTGATGTGCTTTGTGTGTGTGTGATGCACACCGTCATTGTCGGCGATGGCCATGGGACTCTCATTGTCATAATGCAAGGTGATGGATGCGACAAACTCATGCAACTAGGAAAGCAGACGACGCAACCACACACTCTCACACACGCCTGAGCCAAGCGCCACGTACTCAGCCTTAGCAATGTTGCGTGCAATGCACCCCTGCTTGCCACTGCGCCAGGACACGGCTGTGCCGCCGACCAGAAAGATCCAGCCCGTGCGACTCTTACCGTCTGGACTGCCGGCCCAGTCACTGACGGTGTAGCCCACTGCGACGACGGACGGCTGACGGCAGAACACGAGACCTCGCCAAGGGGTCGAACCGACATAGCGCAGCACTCGGATCGCGGCCTTGAAGTGGAGGTGACGCGGCTCCTGAGAGAACTGGACGAGGAGGTTGACGGCGAACGCGATGTCTGGGCGCGTCGTCGTCGCCAGGAACATCAGTGACCCGATGACCTGCAGATACGTGGTCACATCAATTGGCTCCCCCACAACAGCTGGGTCATGACTCTTCAGCTTCACCTGGCCATCGGGTGACATGGATGAAGATACGCTAGGCACGAGAGGTAGGTCCTCGGCGAAGCGAGTGGACAGGGTCTGCACATAGGCAACCTGGTGGACGTTCAAGATGCCCTGGGATCGATCATGCTCGAGCTCCATGCCCAGGAAGACTCTGGCAGACCCAAGATCCTTCATCTAGTACACGGCGTGCAGCAAGTCCTTGACACGCTGGATGCCAGTCGCGTCTGGCGACGCAATGAGGAGATCGTCAACGTAGACCAGATCCGCGGCAAAGGTCTGACATCGCGGGCTGACGAGCAGTGCAAATTCAGCGGTGCTGCGCAGGAGGCCACCACCGAGAAGCGTGTTGCTGACATCTTGGTTCCAGCACTGAGGCGACTGCTTTAGGCCATAAAGGGCCTTCTGCAGCCGCCAAACTCTCTTAGTGTCGTCGTCAAAGCCTGGGGGCTGCATCATGTAGAGCTCCTCACCCTCCATTGAGCCATGGAGGAACGCGTTGCTCAGGTCCATGTGATGCAGCTCCCACCCGTGCTGGGCAACCAGGCTGAAGAGCGTCCGGCTAGTGGAGAACCGGCCGACTGGGGCGAATATTTGGTCGTAATCGACCCCAGGGACCTGAGAAAACCCCTTAACTGTGAGACGGGCCTTGTACTTGTCCAAGGATCCGTCAGGCTTCCACTTGCGCCGAAAGACCCACTTGGCACCAATGGCCTTTCGACCTGGAGGGAGGTCGACGAGGTCATACACGTGGTGCTGTCGAATAGCAGCGAGCTCCTCGACACAGGCAGCATTCCAATGTGCGGCCTCAGGGGAGGCTTGAGCCTCGCGTAGGGTGGAAGGGTCCTCTGGGCACGCTGTGGACCGGACTGAGAGGGCGTGTGCATCACAAGCCCCAGGTGGGATGCGGGCGAGTGCAGCCACAACAGCATGCCGATGCTCGTGATGAAGCATGGCGTAGCCCAATGCAGAACCCGGGTGAAGTTCTGCGATGATGGCCGAAGTGGTCAGGGCGGGAGCCTTTGTGCCAGGGTCCCCAGTCACGACCGTGGGTGTGGAGGAGACACGTGGAGCCACAGAGGGTCGAGGCGCCACGGGACGCGGAGCGACGGTCTGCACGCTCACTGTCGGCCGAGATCGGAGGCTGCCGCCTGGGCCACGTGTGTAGCGCGGTCGGGCAGAACATGGCCCTGAGTCCAACGGGCCGACGGAGGCGGACGAAGCTACTGGTCCGGAGGAGCCAGCAGACGCGATTGGCGCTGCTGGCCCAGAGGGGCTGGCTGGTCCGGAGGAGCCAGCAGATGCGACAGGCGCTACTGGCCCAGAGGGGCCAGCGGACGTGACAGGGGCTGCTGGGCCACAGGGGCCAGCGGACGCGACAGGGGCTGCCGGCCCGGAGGGGCGAGCGGACGCGACAGGGGCTGCTGGCCCGGAGGGGCCAGCGGACGCGACTGGGGCAGCTGTTCCGGAGGGGCCATCGGACATGACAGGAGCTGCGGCCCCAGAGGGGCCAGCAGACGCGACTGGGGCTGCTGGCCCGGAGGGGCCAGCGAACGCGACTGGGGCAGCTAGTCCGGAGGGGCCATCGGACGTGACAGGAGCTGCGGGCCCAGAGGGGCCAACAGACGCGACTGGGGCTGTCGGCCCAGAGGGGCCATCGGAAGCGACCAGGGCTGCCGGCCCGGAGGGGCCAGCGGACACGACAGGTGCTACTGGCTCGAGGGGGCCAGCGGACGCGACTGGGGCAGCTGGTCCGCAGGGGCCATCGGACGCGATTGGGATAGCTGGTCCGGAGGGGCCAGCGGACGCGACTGGGGCAGCTGGTCCGGAGGGGCCAGCGGACGCGGCTGGGACTTTTGGCCCGGGGGGGCCAACAGACGCGACAGGGGCTACCGGCTCAGAGGGACGGAGTGATGTGTCACCCAAAAGCGACAGGACAGAGGACGAACTCACCACTCCCCCACGCGACGGGAGGGACACGGACGAGCCAGAGCGGATGAGGTCGCGGGGAAACAGGTCCTAAAAAAAGAGGGCATCGCGGGACTCGACGATGAAGTGTCGGGATGGGTCCCAGAAGCGCCAGGCCTTGGACTGACGAGACACACCGAAGAAGGTGTAGGGGCGTCCGCGGGGGGCGAGCTTGCCGCCTTGCTGTGGGGCGGGTAGCCACACAACGGCCACGCAACCCCAGACGCGAGCCGGGCGGAGGTCAGCGCGCCGACGGCACCAGTGTTGGTAGGGCGTGGACTGGCGAGGAAGGGGACCATGGGGAACCCCGTTCCAGACCCAGGTCATGTAGGCCATGGCTTCGAAATAGAAGCCATCGGAGAGACCGGACCCGACCCGCATGGTGCGAATGGCGTCAGCCATGGTACGGTTCCACCGCTCGGAGACGCCGTTGTGGGCGAGTGTGTAGGGCGCAAACGTCTCATGGTGGATCTCGCGGGAGGCGAGAAAGGTCGTGGCCTCACCCAGGTACTCGCCACCGCGGTCGAAGTGAAAGCGGCGAAGGGGACGGCCACACTCGGGCTCCGCGAGGACAAGCCAAACCTGAATGGTTCGGGCGACATCGCTCTTCTGCCGAAGGCAGAAGACCCAACGGTAGCGAGAGTAGTCGTCCGTAAGAGTGAGGACATAGCGGCCATGCTCACCGACGGACTCGATGGGGAGAGGGCGCATCACGTCCGAGTGGACAAGGTCAAGAGGGACAGACGCACGGGAGTAAGATAGGGGGTACGTGGACCGGTGCATCTTCCCCTGAGCGCAGTCAATGCACTCAGTGGGGCACGGGAGTGGAAAAGTCTCCGGGTCGAGGCCCTTGGCCGGCTGGGTGCGGAGTATGCTTTCTACGGCGGCAGAGTGGACGTGGCAAAGGCGGCGGTGCAAGAGGCGGGTGTGCTGAGGAGAAAGCGTGCTGGTGACAAAAACATGACCTGTGGCGGCCGACGGGGAGGAGACGGCAGGGGAAGAGGAGAGGCGAGGAACGTGCCACAAGTTGCCACGGGCGGTGGCGTGCAGTACGACAAGACCAGACGGACGCAACGACACAGT
>SZWC01000159.1:317111-327710 GCA_023375785.1 Penium margaritaceum | reverse complement strand
TGTTGAAGTTCGTTGGCCACTCACAACTCTGTGCCCTCTTGCCTCTCACACTATGCACACACTCTGTACAGATTAAATGACAATGGTTCATCCTGGGAAAGCGTCCAATGTGGCTATCATGGTTGGAGCCGCTGACGCCATCAAGCTGCTTCTGCTGCTGGACCCAGGAATACCCTTTGGCACCGCCAAGACCATTGCATGAATCTTTCTGACTTTCTATATGACTCTCAGTGATGCGGTAGATACCTGGGCTCGTACACTCTTACTGCCGTGCCCTGCTTCATATTGCCTTGCCTTGCATGTGGAGGGGGAGTTGCATATTTCCCGGGTGCTGATCCTCAGGGGGCCACCGTGCCGGTTCTGACCGTGCATCGGTGAGAAGCCGCCACCGGTTTATTCCGAGTGGTCGGGCTCGACCCCCGGGTGGCGGCACTCATCCACTCGAGCTCGTCGCTCGAGGTGGGTGAGCGCTCACCGGTTCTAGGTTCGCTCGCTCCCCCTCCTCTCACTTGTCTTGGTGAAGTGTGGAAAGTTTTCTAAGGCAAAGCTTACCGCATCCATGGCGCTTCTCATGCGTTGCCGTCACCCGCCTCATGAATCACTGGCCAGTAAAGTGTCACACTAGTACCTACTGGTATCAGAGCAGCGAGGATCCACTCCCGCCGCTCGTCGATCCTGGACCCTCGAATCTTCGCGTGGCCCACATTTCTCGTGAGTCCGGCCGGTTCTCCCACCAGCCATCTCACTAGTCCGCAGCACATCTGGGTGCTGCTGCCTCTTCGCTCCCGTTTCTCACGTCGTCCCTCCACGAGCACTGCTCTCGGCGGTTTCTCCTGCGCATCTCCGCCCAGCTCTCAGTTGCATCTGCAACCCCTCAGAGCTCCTCTTCACGGACACTTTGACCACTCTTGGCCACATTCGACTGCCCCGGCAGTCCGTGACTCTCGTGTACCCCTTTCGGGCCCTCTGCAACTCTAGAGCCCGTCCGCAGCCCATCTCCCAGCTGCTCTCGTGCACGCTGAAGCACTCACGGCTTCCTTCGGCCATTCTTGGCTGCTGCTGCTTACTCTGCGCCTCATCTTACACTCTGCACTGCAGCCACCTGCTGTCTACTCGGCGGATCCTGCCACATTCCTCTCTCTCACCCGCGGCTGCATCTGCAGCCACACCAGGCACTCTGGATTCTCCGCCCTCTGACGGACCTCCTGACGAGGACGTTGACTCCACTCCCACTGCAGCACACCGCGCAGAACACGGACGTGAGGACACCCAAGACTACGACCCTCCTACCCCGCTTTGGGTTCGCATGTTGGATGCCAACTATTGGCGAGACGACGTAGAGAGAGTAGTAGGGGCTCGTGAGGAAGAAATCAACCGCCAAGTTTACACCCCGGACGATTTACCACCATCGCCTCCTCGCCATTCAGTCATGCAACCTCCA
Source organism: Penium margaritaceum (assembly GCA_023375785.1). Lineage (NCBI taxonomy): Eukaryota > Viridiplantae > Streptophyta > Zygnematophyceae > Desmidiales > Peniaceae > Penium > Penium margaritaceum. Next base: position 326,269 of record SZWC01000159.1, on the reverse strand, counting down.
CCCGGATTTGCACCCTCCACAGCTGCCTCCACCGCCGACTCAACTGCCGGCCCCTCTCCAGCTACTGCTCCATCTGTTGAACTACCTTCAGTACCTGAGATTCCAGGCGTCGTCCCTGTGCTGTAGGTCCACACCGACTCCATCGGCCTCGCGGGAGCCATTCTTGACGCAGCTGCAGGAGCTGCAGCTACTTTTGCTGCCACAGCCCGTGCTTGCAGGGCTCCCACTCAGACAGCCGTGGGGCGGGCAGCCGACGCCTACTCGCACGCAGCAGCCTCTCTCACACTGCTTGCCACTGCCGCTGCAAACATTGCCACACAGGTCACCGCAGCAGCAGCGTCTGTAGCCACTGCTGCATCGTCCGCAGTTGACGCAACCTCTGCCGCCGTAGGCTCCATCCGAGCGTCCACAGCAGCAGCTGTCTCGACACCTACTGGAGCTCCACGTGAGTTCAACTCTCACGTCACCACAGGGGTGCTTATCGCCTCTGCATCGGCGGCCGTGGCAGGAGCCTCCATCATCGGTCTGCTGTGTCTGACTGTAGCAGCGGCTGGGTGGGTGGCTGTCCTCTTCTCCTCGGCCGCAGCAGTGGTGGCTCCCCTCTTCAGTCTGCTGCCTCGTCACTAGCTCGGTGAGATCCTTTTTCCTTTAGGCTACTGCTTCATGCTCCCTACCTGTGGTGTCATCCTCTCTAGCATTTCCTCATCCTCTCATCATGCCTGNAGTTAGCTGCCACAGTAGCTGCATTGGTCATAGAACGTCTCCGTGCTGTACCAGCGTTTGCTGCAGCTCTTACTGCAGACCAATCAGGGTCCACAGACTCATCTGTTCCGCCTGCTGGTGGCGTTGCCAACGCCTCCTACCCTGCTCTTTCAGCTGGGGGGGCCTCAGTTCGGTCTCTCCCACCAGCGCGCCAGAAAGACTTCGAGACGCCACCACCTCAGTTCACCACGAAGCTTACCTTCACCTCTTGGGAAACACGCTTCAGTCCGTGGGCCCAAGGTGAGCTTTTGTGGGAATACTACTCTCCAGCCAAGGCACCTTTTGTGCCGCAGCCGGCGGAGGCCGCCCGTGCTGTTCGGGCGCTCATCAACGCCGGACCGGAAAGTCTTCTGGACGACATCGGCACGTACAATGCCGACCCTATCCGAGGCACAAGTGCAGATCCAGTCGGTGCCTATGCACTCATCCGCCACCGCAAGACAGTAACTGGGCATGCCGCCCAAAGCGCTCTCACTGTTCAGTTCAACACACTGCAGATGCGAGCGGATGAGACTGCAGACGAATACTGGGCCCGCAGCTTGCGGCTCCTACGCGACCTTGGGAAGGCTGCACCAGGCCCCCTCTCGGCCTGTCTTTCTATTGTTGCTGGCCTCATTCCTGAACTATCCGATCTTTATCTCCACGTNTACTACTCTCCAGCCAAGGCACCTTTTGTGCCGCAGCCGGCGGAGGCCGCCCGTGCTGTTCGGGCGCTCATCAACGCCGGACCGGAAAGTCTTCTGGACGACATCGGCACGTACAATGCCGACCCTATCCGAGGCACAAGTGCAGATCCAGTCGGTGCCTATGCACTCATCCGCCACCGCAAGACAGTAACTGGGCATGCCGCCCAAAGCGCTCTCACTGTTCAGTTCAACACACTGCAGATGCGAGCGGATGAGACTGCAGACGAATACTGGGCCCGCAGCTTGCGGCTCCTACGCGACCTTGGGAAGGCTGCACCAGGCCCCCTCTCGGCCTGTCTTTCTATTGTTGCTGGCCTCATTCCTGAACTATCCGATCTTTATCTCCACGTGTCTCAGGCTGAGCTTGAGCACCTTGCGTCGTCTCCCGTCCCTGTTGATGCCCCACCGGGCATTGGTCCTCTCTTTGACTTCACTGCTGCACGCCTCACCGATTGGTGGAATGCCCTTCAGAACAAACGCATGCATCGTGCAGCCATTGCAGCTATCACCACCTCCTCACCATCCTCCTCTACTGCAGCGTCCTCCACCACTTCCTCTTCCCCGGCTGCAGCACACTCCACTCAGGTCTCCAACCGTGGAGGGAACAGTGGCTCCGGTCCCGGCCGTGGTGGGGGCCGACAAAGTAAAGGGCGTGGGGGTGGTCGTGGGGGCAGAGGTTCTGCCACCTCTTTCGCAGACGTTACCTGCTGGAACTGTGGCGCGACTGGTCACTTGGCGCCAAAGTGCCCCGCTCCACATGACGATGCGCGACTTGCATCATCCATGCGTGCTCACTGGGCACGCACCGGCGTCACAGCCTCATCCGCCGCAGCTGCTATGACTGTTTCCTCTTCCTCCTCTTCCTCAGCCCTGTCCACCACACTTGCTCCTCTCCAGCCGCCGCCGCCATCTCCTACCACTTGGGGGTGGGTCCCTCCACCGTCTGGCCCTACCCACTACGGTCCCCCATCCTCACACTATTCAGCCCCTCATTGGGGACGGGACGATGGCCACTACTCCGACCGCTCGTCAGACCGCTCCTCTGACCGCTCCTCCGAGCGCTCTGATCGCCGGGACGAGGAGCGCGCCCTCGAGCGACGACTTGCCGAGCTTCTTCATCTTCGCTCTCAGGGAGGTGAGAGTGTGAGTGGCCGTGTCTCTGTCTGTGAGTCCGATGCCACCCTTCGTGGCTCATCCTCTGGGGCTGTTTAGGGGGACCTGCCTGATGATCGTGCATGGATTGAGGATTGGCAGTCACACACATTACCTTCTCGTCTTGGTAATTTCTCGTCGTCCTCTGCATGTGGTACCGTGGCTGCCTGTTTGGCTCTCCCCTCCACACGTGCTTCCTCTGGTCTATGGATTATTGACTCTGGAGCCACTCATCATATGACCTCCTGTCGTTCTCACTTTGTGTCCCTTGGGCCCGTTCAGTCTGTCCGTTCTGTACGCACTGGCTCCGGCCAACTTCTTCCTGTCCAAGGTGTTGGTGTTGTTCGTTTTGTTGGGCCTGGTGGCACGGTCTACCTTCTTGACGTTCTGTACGTCCCTGACCTTGAAGTCAGTCTGCTCTCTGTCACCACCCTTGACGACCAGGGCATGGACTTCTCGTCCAGCCGCGGCCTTGCCTCTATCTCTCTTCGTTCCTCTGGCCATGTCGTACTTCGTGGTGTGCGCTGTGATCGCCTGTTTCGTATGCCGCTCACGTTCTCACCGTCTTCCGCTGCGTCTGCATTTTTGCATGTTGCCCCTTCACTGTCCCCAGCTCATGCTGAACTCCTGCATCGCCGCCTCTGTCACATTCACGCTGCTGCCATTCAGCGCCTCCTGCGCCTCCAGCCTGCACGCGGCCTTGACCCTGCCACTTTCTCTCCACCCTGCTCTTCAACCTGCCTGGACTGTGCCAGCGGCAAAATGCATCGTTCACCCTTCTCCACGTCTGAGTCCACTACCTCTCATCCCCTTGACCTGGTCCATGCTGATGTCATGGGCCCATTGCCACATGACTTCCTTGGGGGCCTTGGTCGNCCTGGCTTCCCCAGGCCGAGCGGGCTTGTCTCCGGTCCCTGCGCGTGTTTCGCAGTGACCGTGGTGGTGAGTTCTTTGGTCCTACGTCCCGCTTCCTTGAATCCCGTGGTGTCCGCCTTGAGTCCTCTGCCCCGTACACCCCCCAGCAAAATGGTGTGTCTGAACGCTGGAACCGCACTCTTGCGGATGGGGTTCGCTCCTTGCTCTCTGCGTCTGGTCAGTCCCCACTCTTTGCTTTTGAGGTCATGTCCTACATGACTTGGGTCTGGAACCGCGTACCTCATGGCCCTCTTCCTCACACTGTCACTCCTTTTGAACGATGGACTGGTCAGCGTGCAGATCTTCGCCTTGCCCGTGTGTGGGGCTGTCTTGCCTCAGTCTGGTTGCCTACTGATCAACGTGACGGCAAACTGTCCCCACGTGGTCGGTTGTGCATCTTCCTTGGTATCTCCCCCTTCTCGAAGGCGTGGCGATTCTGGGATCCTTCCCGTTGTCACGTCATCGAGTCTCGTGACGCCCTATTCTTTGAGCACCTATTTGAGCGTGACACATCCAGGCAGCCCGCACTGCCTCGGACTCTTCGTTGTGGGAGAAGGCCATGAAGGCCGAGCTCGATGCACTGTCTGAGCACGGTGTCTATGAGCTTGTTGACCTCCCACCGGGTCACAAGGCTGTTGCTGCCAAGTGGGTGTATCGTCGGAAGCTGAACCCTGACAACACGGTGGAGCGGTACAAGGCTCGTCTTACCGCCAAGGGATTTTCTCAGATTCCAGGTGTTGATTTTGATGAGACCTTCGCTCCCGTCGGTCGATATACCACAGCCAGGGCTCTACTCAGTCTAGTTGCTCAACATGACTGGGAGCTCGAGCAGATGGACGTCAACAATGCCTTCCTGCATGGCAGATTGGACGAAGAGATCTACATGGTGCAACCACCCGGGTTCTCTGATGGAACCAATCGGGTTTGGCGCTTGCGCAAGGCCCTCTATGGCCTTTAACAGTCGCCACGGTGCTGGAACCAGGAGATCACCGCCACCCTTGAGAAAGGTGGCTACAACCGAAGTGTCGTTGACCCGGCACTGTTTCTTGGACCCCCCACCAAACCACTTGTAGCTATTCTCGTCTACGTGGATGACCTCCTAATTGCCTCTCCCGATGCTGCAGCGGTGAAAGCCGCCAAGTCCTTGCTACAAGCAGCATACAAAATGAAGGATCTTGGTCCAGCTCGTGTCTTCCTAGGCATGGAGCTGGAGCGTGACCGTGCACGTCGCGTATTGCATGTGCATCAGGCTGCGTACATACGCAGCCTGGGGGAGCGCTTCACACCACTCCTCGTCTCTATCCCCACAGCGTCCACGCCCATGACTCCAGCTGGCCAGTCCCTACTCAAGTCACAGGACCTCTCAACCCTGGGGGAGCCGGTTGATGTCACAGACTACCTACGTGTCATTGGCTCTCTCATGTACCTTGCTACTACCACGCGTGCAGATGTGGCCTTTGCCGTGAACTTCCTGTCTCTGTTCTCTCAGTGCCCTCACGAGCGCCACCTGGAGGCAGCATTGCGAGTGGTGCGGTATGCTCTCTCCACCCCCCGTGTTGGACTGTGCTTTCGTGCACAGCCCTCCGTGATAGTAGACGGCTTCACAGACAGTGACTGGGTGCATGACTCTGATGCTCGCAGTCGCACGGGGTACGTCTTTCTGGTTGGAGGGACTGCTGTTTCCTGGAAGAGTGGCAAGCAAGGATGTGTGGCACGCAGCACCGCTGAGGCTGAGTATGTAGCATTGGGTGCAGACACTTGTGAGGCTGTTTGGTTGTGCCGTCTGCTGCAACAACTACGTGTTCCCATCCGCTGTATCACTCTGCGTTGCGACAACCAAAGCACAAAAGCCATTGCTGAAAACAGCGGCATGCACCACTCACGCACCAAGCACATCAATGTTGAGCACCACTTTGTTCGTGAATGCATTGCCGCCGGCATCGTTCGTGTCGCATGGGTGGACACACAGTCACAGAGAGCTGACTTTCTCACTAAGGCCCTCAGTCGCAATGTCTTCAAAAGTGCTGTTCACTCTGTGGGTCTCATTAGTCAGCACGATCCCGGTTGAAAGTCAGTGTTGTTGATTCTCCTCATCTCGTGTGGTCATCTCTTGTGATTCTTTCATGTGTGTGTGGGTTGCTTGTCTGCGGGTCATGGGGGAGTGTTGAAGTTCGTTGGCCACTCACAACTGTGTGCCCTCTTGCCTCTCACACTATGCACACACTCTGTACAGATTAAATGACAATGGTTCATCCTGGGAAAGCGTCCAATGTGGCTATCATGGTTGGAGCCGCTGACGCCATCAAGCTGCTTCTGCTGCTGGACCCAGGAATACCCTTTGGCACCGCCAAGACCATTGCATGAATCTTTCTGACTTTTCTATATGACTCTCAGTGATGCGGTAGATACCTGGGCTCGTACACTCTTACTGTCGTGCCCTGCTTCATATTGCCTTGCCTTGCATGTGGAGGGGGAGTTGCATATTTCCCGGGTGCTGATCCTCAGGGGGCCACCGTGCCGGTTCTGACCGAGCATCGGTGAGAAGCCGCCACCGGTTTATTCCGAGTGGTCGGGCTCGACCCCCGGGTGGCGGCACTCATCCACTCGAGCTCGTCGATCGAGGTGGGTGAGCGCTCACCGGTTCTAGGTTCGCTCGCTCCCCCTCCTCTCACTTGTCTTGGTGAAGTGTGGAAAGTTTTTTAAGGCAAAGCTTACCGCATCCATGGCGCTTCTCATGCGTTGCCGTCACCCGCCTCATGAATCACTGGCCAGTAAAGTGTCACACTAGTAACTACACCAGGTTGCAGTGGGGTTGGAAACTTTTTTTTCCTCATCTGGCCGGAACCAAGGGTGAGGCCAGTTGTGGTTGGAATCGATGGTTGAATGAGTTCAAACATCATTCTCGCGAGTGTTGTCCTTGGGGTTTTTGCCTAGAACGTCATCGAGGCAGTCCATGTTTATCCGTCCAGATGGGGTTCCTTCATCTCGTGTTCAACTAATGTAGCGGGTCCCACTCGGCGCACAAATTATTGGACGATATCGTTTCAACCAACGGTCGTCCACCAATCAACGCGAAGCACAGATAGTTGAAAGTTCGATGCCGGTCCTCGGTAGCTGCGTGCACCTTTGGACATGACCGTAAGCATACGATTCGTGACCTGCTTTCTGAGCGAGACGAAGTATGTGCGCATCTTGTGGACCCACAGAGTCCTCAACTATATTGAGCAAAGCCTGTATCCAGTAGCATTCTACCGCCGATTCCAACCACAACCAGCCTCACCCCACACGTGTTGAGGTGTAGGACTCCTCACCCTCTAAAGGGATTGCTTGTGGATTTGAACTGAGACTGAGCTGGGAACTTGGCCACAGATTGCCAAGAGCTCCTGCCAAGTCTCCTGTCTGTTGCCTGCCAGTCTTATTGGACAACAGCCTCATTTTCGTTGGCTTGCTGGAATTCTAAGTTCCAACCCTGGTTCTTCTCAAACATGATGTGAGCTGATGCTACACCTTCAGCCGGGAAAAATCTTGCGGATGGGGACTACACCGCCAGAGGCAGTGATAGCCAAATTGTAAGAATGAAGACACAAAGTGGTCAATGAGTTATGGGAAGTCGTGGCCTTCTTCAACAAAATCTTTTTGCGTCAGGAAGTTGTTGGGTAACTTCCTTGCATCTCCACTGGCAGCAGAAAGGCACAGCTGCAACACCTACATTCAATCCCTTGAGGGGGGAGGGGGACATCTTGGGGAAGACTTCAGAACCAGTCCTTGTACACCCTCTCGCAGAGGTTGGATACCTCGCAATGACACCCTCTGGGAAGTCGCTGTCTCCATTCATGCAGATGCAAGCGGGCAAACACCGGGGAGAAGGAGGCAAGGTGATGACAGGTAAAAGGGACAGAGATAGGGACAGTCGAGGTATGAGGGGTGAGAGGGATTGCAGACGGGGGAGAGGAAAGAGGGGAAGGACTGTCAGGCATGAAAGAAAAAGAGGGGAGCAGGCTGAGGGAGAGAGGATCCGTAAGGGGAAATCTTCATTAGGGAGGAAGAGTAGTCGATGGGGTCAACGAAGGGCATTGAGGAAAGCGTGGGGACAAACACAGATTTCTCATTCCAGAGAACAATGGGTAGTCACCTTGCATATGTGCATGCACAAATTTGTAATTATACACCAGTCAGGGTACACGGGCCAGCAGCGAGCCTGGCATGGCAATGGCATACTGCACAATAATTCGAGGTCAGAACAGAGAGGCACCCTGCAAGGTGCGACTGTGTTCCAACTTCAGCCCGAGGGCTCCAGGTGACTCCAGTGTCACAAGTCGGCGCCATGGGCCATGTGGTTGGGGGAGGGCTTGAATTCCATCAGCTAGGCAAAATTGTACAGCGTGGGCAGCTGGTGTGCTGTGATAGGCCGAAAAAATCGCCAAAATTAATGTTGCAGGTAGCAGGGCACCGCGGCCTGTTCTCGTCCTACCGCGGCAGGACGTGTCGGTGCCAATACCACGATGCTTCGGCCAGACGAAAACGTCGCATCAGTCGGGCACGTAATAGCCTGCTGTGCTGCGCCTTGGTCAAGCGTGGAGGGCGAAGGCTCTTTCTGTGCGTTTGGCGAAGATATGTGGGAAGGAATTTGGTGCTGTAGGAGCCAAGACGCGGCAGGCCAGGATACGGCTGAGGAGAGGTCAGGAGGAGAGGATAACAGAGCAGTGGAGAGAAAAGGGAAGGGAAACGGGGAAAGGGAAGAGCGGCGCAGCAGAGGAGATGTGGAAGGGAAGAGGGGGCGAGAGGAGAAGCGATACGAGGAGAGGTGAAGATCCAAGCGACTGCTCCAGCTTTCGGGCCAGAAAGCGGGTCGTCATTTGCCATGTCCTGGTGGAGATGGCTATAGGGAAGACGCCTCCCGCAAGGAGCGTTGACGCCGGACCGTGGCTGCAAACGGACTGGCCACCATCAGCACTGCCTCCTTCAGCGATTGTGGCATCCGCCGCAACGCCCCACGGACTTGTGGCACAACACCAAAGCTGCAAGCCGATGGCTAGCGTCGGCACTGCTCCCTTTCGCTGCGTGGCCGTGGCGCTCGGCGCAATGAGTCATCGATTCAGGTCTGACGCCCGGACACGTCACGATGACGCGTGTGGATCCTGGAAGTCCATGCCGTGAATGTGGCTCATGCCCGCGGCCAGCACGACGATGGCGGCGCACCACGAAGAGAAAGCGACGGCGCCCGCCACGGCCAGACACTTCACCACCACCACGCCAGGCACCACCCCGCTCAGCACCACCGCACCCACGTCCCACATCCTGCCCGCATCCAGCCCCCGGCGTCTACAGAAGGGCAGATCCATCTCGTCGCGCTCGGCCTCGCGTTGCTTGCCTCTGCGGTGAGGGTGGAAGCTGGAGGGGAAGATTGATGGACAGAGCATTGGGGCTGGTTGTGAGGGTGGGTGCAACAGGAGGAAGCGTACGTGCGAGTCAAAAGCAGGCGGCAAGGATGGACCTCGGCTGGGAACGAGGGGGGTTGCCTAGCGTGAGGTTGTGTTGCGGCTGCATGCGCTTTGCATAAGGTCTGCAGGCGGAACACGCGCTGTGGAGTGAACCTGGTTTCCCAAGCGCGGCACGGAGTGGGTCCGAACTTGTGCATTTGCG
>SZWC01000159.1:276142-312476 GCA_023375785.1 Penium margaritaceum | reverse complement strand
CTTCCAATCCCTAATCCTAACTTTTGTTTATGTGCAGGATGAAGTGTGCTGGACATTGGAGATTGAACGGACCATCGTCAGAGACTGCTGCCACTACAGCAGGAGAGGGGGGTTTCGGGTTAGGCAGAAGGTTAGGGTCTGGGTTAGGGGGAGGGGGACAAGTGGAGTGCATGTTCGTAGAAGCAGAAGTGCTGGCCAACATTCAGACACGCCTGACGAGGTATTCTACGATGCTGAGCACTGTCAGCCATGGGAGAAGCTCTGTCCTGTGTGTGACATTGTGCACTTTCTTCGGGGATTGAGTCGTGAACTTTTCGATGAAATCACGTATCCGACCTTCACTGTGTGATGTTTAGGCATGTACCTTTCCTTACATGAAAATTGTCAAGTGAATTCATTGTACAGCTTGCATTGCTTTGTTTGCGTCTTTCTGTACTAGGTAATGCTGAAACACAACATGTTTCCTTCCCTAAACCCTAAAGCAGTGTAATGATCTTCATGAATGTTGACGTGTTCAAGCAACTATATCCTGCTCATCATGGTACAATTAGAATACATTGTGAAGCACAATGTCATACAATGTTAAACAACGAGGTCATTGAACACAACATAAGACTGTCTCTATGAACTTGTACATCCAGCATGAGGCGAAAGACCACATCATTAGAACATGGAGTTAGACCTTCAATACATGTTGTAATCACTTTGCATTGTCAATGTACATCCTGCCCTAGAGCATACGCTGAGTAGAATACCTTACACCTAAAGTGTTGCTCTGCATTATGACATTGAGGGGATCATACCACTAGACTGTGGTGAATAGTACATACCCAACAGTCCTGTACATGGTTATGGTTTTGCAACACATGAATCCTGCTTTGTCTGCCGTCATAGTCATGTAAACGTACACAATAAACGTCAAGTACAGGACACTTTGTTCCTTAATTGGACAGAAATAATCAGGGAAAGGTTGGTATATTGTGGATGAGACCACTAGACTGTGGTGAATAGTACGTACCCAACAGTCCTGTACATGGTTATGTTTTAGCAAGAATTGAATCATGCTTTGTCTGCCGTCATAGTCATGTAAACGTTGAAAATAAACGTCAAGTACATGACACTTTGTTCATTCATTGGACAGAAATAATCAGGGAAAGGTTGGCATATTGTTAATAAACTCTGAAAGAGTTCAATCCAAAATGCCGTGCACATAGTCTGCAATACGACAGAAGAAATAGGGGGACGCTGACGTTCACAGCCTCGAACATGGGAGTGGCCACACCGATATCCATGGCGCCCAATTGGGTGGGCAGTACAACGGGCGAGCATGGGGTGCTTTCATGCCCAACTGCCAACACATGGTGTATGGGTCCTCGGGTGTATTTGGATTGATGGTGTCCCATGCGCGCTTTATGTTAGCCCACTCCGCCACCGCAGTTCCGTGATCCATGGGCGGAGGGGGGGGGGGGGGNGCACGTAGCGCCAAAGACTGGAAGGATTGTGCACCGGTTGTGGTGGAGGGTCACCCCAGCGCTGCAACGGTGGAATAGGACGCGTATCACCAACATTGGACATGTCGCAAGAGGCTTTTGCTACGTGTACTGTCGAGTACGGGACAAGGAAGAGTCCAATGCGACGAACACTCCAATATATGCAGAACAAATGTACGGGTTTGACGTAAAACATGACACTGTTACGGGCAGTGTGTTTGAAAAGCATCAGTCGTCATGTGTGGCCGATCGCACCCCTAAGCAGGGAGCCGCAGGTGTCGGAACGGTACCATGCCGAGCCTCTACGCAGATCCAAGCATGTACGTTCGGCAACAGCTGTCGAGGGTAAGGTTCCGTTCCGCTATTCGTCCCACGTCACGTCTGGAACCTTGGGCATATTAGGCTTTTTTTACTGAATTTTCCACGGTTCAACTTCGAAACCCGATCGAGGGGTATATGGGGCTTATTGTTCGAGGGTAGGGGCGAATGAGGCTTATCGTGCCAGCGGAGGGGCGGATGAGGCTTATCGTTCCGACGGAGGGGCGGTTCAGGCTTATCGCTCCGACGGAGGGGCGAATGAGGCTTATCGTTCCGACGGAGGGGAGGATGGGGCTTATTGTTCCGACGGAGGGGTATATGAGGGTCAAGGGTGACAAAACAGGGGGTAATCGGCATTTTCACCGTTTCTAGTTACATGGAGCAGCCGCAAGAGGTGGGCGGGCAGGCAAATCTTGAGACAAGTCCAGGTGTTGATTCTGGCTCGACAGGTTATGCATTCTTGGGTAAACGAATGAATTATCATGCATTATGTGCGTATACCAATATTTAACGTGCAGAATTGAAAAAAAAAACATTTAAAAAAAGTGACAAAAGAGAAGGACCAATTCAGTGCAGTAATTTCATATAGTTGTCAAATTGGACATAAACATGTTCTTGTTTGTTTACTCTTATCCTGTTTCAATAAATTATTTATCACAAAAAAGAAATATTAAATGACAAAGGAACAGTTCATATGCAAGCATGGGAGCATCCCACTTGGCAAGTGCACGACAAAGTGTGAACGAGGGCCAGTTTATAGCCTTCTTGCCACCTCGCAAGTGCATGGAGACAACTCAACCTTGATGATACTTGCTCCACACACCAGGGATTAGGAACAAAAAATCCCGTCACCTGAGAGTCGGCTTTGTCAGGACCCTTCTCCGTCCAATCTCAAAGTGTGTATGTCCTTCGTCATACTGGCACGAACTCACGCAAATCACAATGGGCTCAACTTACACCATAATCCACTTGGGTTCATCGCTTCCTTGCGAGGTCGTGATCACGTGACAACCCCTCTTTGTTCCTTTTTCCCATGTGCAACCTCCCTAGTATGCTTTAGGGTTTTCTCTTTTCGGGGTTTGCACGAGTGGAGCCCACGCGAGACGCAACAAAGAGGATGGGGAGGGCACGAAGGAAGACAAATAAAACGCTCATGGTGGTGAGAACAACGAGGGGGGGGCAGGTTCTTGACCCGGTTGCCATGTCACCACAAGGGAAACCAAAACGACGAGGAAAAGACGGGCCACGAACCACACACGATGGCGTTCAACAACACCGTTTGGTGCCATGACACTTTTGGCCCGAATTTTGTTTACCATCCATTCCCTTTCTTTTCTATCAGCAACATGCCATGAAACCATGGCAATATCTAACAAATCACGTGTCTGACTTTGTCCAGGTGAAGCATTGCATAGGAAAGGTTGCTCCAGAAGCTATGAGCTTGCTAGCTAACACATGGCCCGTGAAGCTCTCTTGTATTTTCCATTTGCGTGGAGAGAAGAACGTTTGGGAGCTTGTCATGGGTTTGTCTCATATTGGACAAATCTTATTCAACCGATGGTTTAAAATGCCACTCATTGTACATCCATTGCTATTTCAAACCTGCTTGCTCCGTCATGTGTTGGTTTTCGTCCATCTCTCATTGTACTCTGTTCTGTCCTCCCGGCTTGCGTACATTGGCGTTCAGATGAATGACGACGAGACTTGACGCTGTTGGAGTGTCGCTCGATGGAGCCAATGCACGCTGAGGCCAACTCACCTTTTGCTAGAGCCTCCTCCCTCAAGCGATGCGCTCAGCTCCATCAGCAAGCCTCCTCAGCGATCGGGCCGCCGGCGGTCACTGCCACTGCAGATGCTGTCTGCATGCACCTAGCGCTGTGTCTGGTTGTGGCAGTACGTCTGCACCATCATGCGGTGCCTAGGGCCCAGGTCTCCTGTTGTATGGCCCTGTTTGGCATCACTAACTGTCGTAGGCACTCCTTGGGTTTGGACAGCCATAACTCCTTGCTGCTATTTTTCTAGCTGATTCTGATCATATCACTGCATTTGCAGCGTCGCTATTATGGCATGGTCTAGTTTCCAGGCAAAACGGACGACGCCCGGGTTTTGGGTTGTCGGGCGTCTGGCAGGGCTTAGCGAGAAAACCCTACCTGCCAGAAAATAGGTCTAGGACTTTTTTCTGATTGGCTGGTTAACTAAGTAACAAGTTCTACACCATTGGGGGGGGGCTAGAACTTGGAGGGGTCTCCCACTGTTGCTCACTCTTCATTCCTAATGAATCACTTTCAGTTTTCAGCTGCTTTCTGGTGCTAACACTTGCGTGCGCGTTTCTGAGTAACAAACCCAGTGCCTCCAGACTTAGACTCTAGAGCAGCAGAGTGAGGGGGGTAGCAAACTTTAGCAACGGGCGTGGAAGCCCGCACGCTGTATCAACAACGCTGTTGCCCCAACCTGCTTCCTATGTTTTCCAGCTTGGTATCAGAGCCAGAGCGTAGGAGCAGCAATAGAATACTAGCGTACAGGTGCCAGACAACGCCGGCGGACCTCCATACGCGCTAGTGCAGGGGAAATGCTGCCGGATTTTTTCCTGCAGCATTGACCTGCCAAGTGGCGGCGTCAGACTTTTTCCCACGACCACTGGGTCTGGGGAAATGCTGCCGATTATTTTTCGGCAGCGCTGACCCCCACGCATGATGCGAGGAGGTGAGCGGCAGGCCGCGTCCGACATCTGCGGGTGATGCCACACGCTGCAATGTCACCCAGGTGCAGTGACTTGCACCAGCACGCAGCAGCAGCAGTCTATAGCAGCGGCAGCCGCAGGCAACAACAGCGAGCAGTGGCAGCAGTAGCCAGCAGCAGCTGCGTGCAGTAGCAGCAGCGAGTAGAAGCAGCAGCTCACAGCAACTGCAGCATCGTGTAAGAACAGTAGTAGGCTGCAGCAGCCGTAGCAGCGAGTCGCAGCAACAGCATTAGTGAGCAGTTGTTGGCAGCAGCCAGCAATTGCTACTGCTGCTCGCTGCGCGTAGCGAGGGAGTAGCGAGCAGCAGCTCGTTGCTGCCAGCGAGTAGTAGCTCGCTGCCAAGGAGCAACAGCTTGGTGCCAGTGAACAGCAGCCCGCTGCTTGCATCGAACAGCCGGCAGCTGCCCGCTATGACAGTCGAGAGAAGGACGACTAATCGAAGAGAATAAAAATCCCCCATCCCACCTGCTTTGTTGCCGCGGCAGTAGCAGCTGTCTTTGCTAGTATAGTGGCCACAACAGCCACAGCAGCCCGCAGTAGCAGTAGTTGCTGCTACAACTGCAGTTGTAGCAGTAGCAGGAGTAGCCGTAGCAGCAGCAGGATGTGCATCATCAGCAGCAACAATAGTAGCAGTAGCCGCAATAGTAGCAACAGCTGTAGCAGTAGTTGTAGTAGCGATAGCAGCAGCACCAATAGCAACAGTTGCAGCAGTAGTAACAGCAACAGTAGCAGCAGCAGCAATAAGAGCTGCAGGAGCGGTCCCCACAATCGCCAATGCTAACATCAGCATCTCGTTGCTGACATCACTATTGACATCACTGGTGGCGTCATCAACTCACAAAAAAAAGAGGGGGCAAGGGAAGGGGGAAGAAAACCTAAGGGTGGGCAGGATGTCCACCGCCCTCAGCTGCCGTCACTACTGACGTCAGCAACACACACAAAAAAACAAAAAAAAACCAAAACAAAGGGACATTAAACCATTGCTGGTAGCCCCACTGGGGAGGGGTCCTCCTCGATTGGGAGGACCTCCACTTCCCCTTTCTTATAGCGGCTGCAGCAACAACAATAACAGCAACAGCAACGGCAGTAGCAACAGCAGCAACAGCAACATGAGTAGAAGTAGCAGGAGCAGCAGCAGCAGTAGCAGCACCACCAAGAGCAGTAGCAGCAGCAGGATCAACAGCAGCAGCAAGAGCAGTAGTAGCAACAGCAGCAGAAGAAATAGCAGCAATAGCAGTGGTAGCAGCAGCAGTAACAGAAGCAGCAACAGTAGTAGCAGCAGTAACAACAGCGGTAGCAGCCCTCTAGCGTCGTTGGCGACAACATTGGCCCCCTCGCTGCCCTTCAATAACAACTCGCCGCCCTGTCGCAGTAGCTTGCGGCACTAGAACTGTTGGTCTTAGGCTGCCGCCAGTGCACCGCCATCCTTCATCCCTTGAGGGCACGCCAGCCCGGCTGTGTCCGCTGCCAGGTACTACTTGTCGCAGATGCAGTCTCAGCGCCAGCGGTAGATAATCACCTCCGTCCTTGGCCCCACTCTAGGTGCCGGCCGTAGGTAAAAGGACTTTGAGACGCCGTCGCCGCCGCTTCAGGCTGACAAGCAGTTCTAGAGCTGGGAGCTCAGCTTCCGGATCTGGACGCAAGGTGAGGGCCTATGGGCATACTACACTCTGCCGTATGTCGACACCCTGGCTGACCAGTTATATGACGTTGGTCGTGCCATCTATGCTCTAGTCCCTGTCACCCCTCCGGCTTTTTGCCTCACCCTCGAGCCCTTCTTAGGCGACTTCACCACTGGCGCCACCCAAGACCCTACAGCCGCGTGGCACGTCCTCACTCATCCCCATCGCTTATCCAGCAAGGCTTAGACAAGCCGCCTGCTGCGGGAGTTCAACTCCCTACACATGGGGGAGACCGAGACGGTCACCTCCTATTGGTAGCGGGCGGAGGACATCCTTCGTCGCCTCGGGACCTCTGCCCCACCTCCTCTGGCCGCGCTCCTCACCATCAAGCGCGGTGCCACACACGCGTATGCGGACGTCTTCATCCACTTCTCTCACGACGTCCTCTCCACCATGGCGGCCCAGGGCACCCTCATGCCCTGGGCATACGAGCTCTTCCTTAGGATTGAGGGAGCTCGTCTGGAGATCCGCCTCCAGCGCAGAGAGGCTCTCGCCTCCCCTGCCGTCACCTCCGTGGTCGTCGCCTCCCCTGTCGTAGCTACCTCATCATCGTCGGGGAAGAAGAAGCATCGGAACAATAAAGGAAAGGGTGCGCAATAGCAGTAGCAGCGACCGTTGACCGGGTCCAGCGGTGGAGGCTTGGTCTGCCACAACTGTGGCCAGCCCGGGCACGGGTGGTACATGTGGCCTGTACCAACGGACGAGGCGCGCGTCATCTTCACCATGCGTCGCCAGCGGGAGCACCGTCTTGCCTCTGCCACCGTAGCTATGGCCGACTCTGACACCTCGGCCTCATCTAACAGCTCCACCACTCCGGTTGCTTCGCCAGTCCAACAGACAACAGCGCCGCAACAGTCGGCGCTAGCACAGTTCTCCTTCTATCTGGGCTCCGGCACCATCACCCCGCACTCCGTCTACACTCCCGGGTCGTCGTTCCATGAGCGTTTGTTGGAGCAGTTCATTGCGCTCGAGCTCGGCCTGCCTCGCCCTCCTCGGAAGTGTGAGTTGCATCACTTCCTGCTCTCCTGTCCAGCCCTACATGACTGAGACTAAGCTACGGTCGTGTCCCGTTTCCTTGTCTGTCTCTTCGTCTCCCATGGCTTCGACTACCCCTTCCCATGACGACGTTGCATGGCTTGTTGATTGGCAGTCTCAGTTCGTGCCTCCTTCCACTGTGTCCGCGTCCCTTGCTTACTGCCATGTGATCGTTAGCGATCTGGCGACCCCGGTCCAGGACCCTGCCGAGACCTGGATCATCGACTCCTGGGCCACGCATATGATGACGGCCTCTCGTGAGGCCTTTCGTATGCTTGGTCCTGTTGGCGATATCTCCGGTGTTCGGACGGGCTCCGGACAGGTGTTGCCTGTCCGTGGTGTTGGCGTCGTTCGTTTCCGTGGTCCTTCCGGTAACGTCTTTCTGACCGATGTCCTCTTCGTCCCAGGTCTCGAGCTCAGCCTCCTGTCTGTCACTGCCCTTGATCGCATGAGCATGGACGTTGTGCACTCACGTGGTGTCGGCACTGTGTCACTGCGTCCGTGTGGTCTTGTCGTACTGCACGCCACCCGTCCGTGGCAACATGTGGCATGTACCTCGCCTCTCCTCCTCTCCTTCCATCTCCTCCTTGCCAACCGCCATAGGCCATGTGTATGTCACCAGTACGCTTTCTCCTCAGCACACTCGCCTCTTGCACCGACGCCTCTGCCACGTCCACTCTGCCGCTGTTGACAGCATGCTCCACACCGAGCCGGCCAAGGGCCTTAACCCGGAGACTTTCCCCCTCCCGTGTCCCACTGAGTGCATTGATTGAGTTCAAGGGAAAATGCACCGGTCCACGTACCCTTTGTCTTCCTCCCGTGCATCCACCCCTCTCGACCTTGTCCATTCTGACATCATGGGCCCCCTACCAAGTCCGTTGGCGAGCATGGCCGCTATGTCCTCACACTCACAGACGACTATACTCGCTACCGCAAGGTCTTCTATATTCGGCAGAAAAGCGATGTCGCCCGAGCCATCCAAGTCTGGCTTGTCCTCGCGCAGCGCGAGTGTGGCCGCTCTATTTGCCGCTTCCGCTTCGATCACGGTGGTGAGTACATGGGTGAGGCCACGACCTTTCTCGCCTCCCGCGGGATCCAACATGAGACATCCGCGCCCTACACGCTCGCCTAGACCGGTGTCTTCGAACGGTGGAAACGTACCATGGCCGATGCCGTCCGCACCATGTGGGGCGAGTCCGGTCTCTTTGATGCCTTCTTTTTTTAAGCCATGGCCTACATGACTTGGGTCTGGAACCGGATTTCCCACGGTCCCCTTCCCCGCCAGTCCACGGAGTACCAGCATTGGTGCAGTCAGCGAGCTGGCCTTCGCCCGGCTCGCATCTGGGGCTAAGTGGCCATTGTGTGGTTGCCCGCCCCGTAGCAGGGCGGCAAACTCGCCCCCCGCGGACGTCCCTCAACCTTCCTTGGTGTCTCTCATCAGTCCAAGGCCTGGCGCTTATGGGATCCCTCCCGACACTACATCGTCGAGTCCCGGGATGCTCTCTTCTTCAAGGACCTGTTTCCTCGCGACCTCATTCCCTCCGGCTTGTCTGTGTCTATCCCTTTGCATGGGGGGGTGGTGAGTCCGTCCTCTGTCTTGCCGCGTCCGGGTGACACATCCCTTAGTCCCTTTGAGCCGACAGTCCCAGTCGCATCTGCTGGTCCCTCCGAGCCGGCAGCCCCAGTCGCGTCTGCTCGTCCCTCCGGGTCAGCAACCCGAGTCGTGTCCACTGGTCCCTTTGAGTCGGCAGCCTCAATCACCGCTGCTGGTCCTTCCGGACCAGTAGCCCCAGTCGCGTCCGCTGGTCCCTCCGGCCCGGCAGCCCCAATCGTGTCCACTGGTCCCTCTGAGCTGGCAGCCCCAGTCGCCTCTGCTGGTCCCTCCGGACTAGCACCCCTAGTCGCGTCCGCTGGTCCCTTCGGGCCGGCAAGCCCAGTCGGGTACACTGGTCCCTCTGACTTGGCAGCCCCAGTCGTGTCCGCTTGTCACGACGGACCGGCAGCCTCAGCCGCGTCCGCTGGGTCCCTCCGGGCCAACAACCCCAGTCGCGTCTGCTAGCTCCTCTGCGCCAGCGGCCCCAGTCGTGTACACTAGACCCTTTGAGCCGGCAGTCCCAGTCGTGTCCGCTGGTCCTGAAGGACCGACACCTTCAGTCGTGCTTGCTGGCCCCTCCGGGCCAGCAGCCCCGGTTGCATCCGCTGGCCCCTCCGGACCAGCATCCCCGTCCACCTCCATTGGCTCGTCGAACTCAGTGCCATCGCCTGCCCTGCCACACTACACACGTGGCCCAGGCGGCAGCCTCCGACCCATACTGTTGGTGAGCGCGCAGACCGTCCCACCACGCTTTGTGGCGCCTCGACCCCCCGTGGCCCCACGTGTCTCCTCCACTCCCACGGTCGTGAGTGGGGACCCTGGCACCAAGGCCCTCAGTTTGACCACCTCGGCCATCATTGCAGATCTCCACCCGGGCTCCGTACTGGGCTACGCCATGCTTCATCACGAGCATCGACACACTGTCGTGGCTGCACTCGTACACATCCCACCTGGGGATCAAGATGCACACACTCTCTCAGTCCGCTCCATAGCACGCCCGGAGGACCCAGCCATCTTGTGCAAGGCATGAGCCTCTCGTGAAGCCGCACACTGGGACGCTGCCTGCGTCGATGAGCTCGCTGCGATCCAACAACACCATGTGTATAACCTCGTCGACCTTCCTCCAGGTCGGAAGGCCATCGGCGCCAAGTGGGTCTTACGGCAAAAGTGGAAGCTCGACGGGTCCTTGGACAAGTACAAGGCTCGTCTTATGGCCAAGGGGTTTGCCCACATTCTTGGGGTCGACTACGAGTAGATCTTTGCTCCTGTTGGCCGGTTCTCCACTAGCCGGGCGCTCTTCAACCTGGTCGCCCAGCATGGGTGGCATCTGCATCAGATGGATGTGAGGAACGCCTTTCTCCGTGGTTCACTACAGGGTGAGGAGCTATGTATGGTGTAGCCCACAGGCTTCGACGATGGCACTGGGAGAGCCTGGCAATTGCGTAAGGCCCTGCATGGCCTGAAGCAGTCACCTCGGTGCTGGAACGAAGAAATCAGAAGCACGCTCCTTCGTGGCGGGCTCCAGCGTAGTACCGTTGACCCTGCACTGTTTGTCAGTCCGTGAGGCTAGACTTTCGCCGCTATTCTTGTTTATGTCGACAATCTCCTCGTTACATCGTGAGACACAGTTGCCATGCAGCGTGTGAAGGACTTGCTACACGCCGCCTAATAGATGAAGGATCTCGGATCTGCCAGAGTCTTCCTGGGCATGGAGCTCGAGCATGATCGCTCCCAGGGCGTCCTACACATCCACCAAGCCACCTATGTACAGACGTTGTCCACCCGCTTTGCGGATGACCTGCCACTCGTGCCCAGCGCATCCTCACCCATGTCACCCGATGGTCAGGTGAAGCTGAAGATTCCTAACCCAGCTATTGTGGGGGAGCCAGCTGACGTGACCACGTACCTGCGAGTCATCGGGTCACTAATGTTCATGGCGACGATGACGCGCCAAGACATCGCGTTCACCATCAAACTCCTGGCCTAGTTTTCTCAGGAGCCGCGTCACCTCCACTACGAGACCGCGATCTGAGTACTGTGTTATGTCATCTCGACTCCTTGGCGAGGTCTCATGTTCTGCCGTCAGCCGTCTGTTGTCGCGGTGGGCTACAACGACAGTGACCGGGCCGGCAGTCCGGACAGAAAGAGTCGCATAGGCTGGATCTTTTTGATTGGTGGCACAGTTGTATCCTGTCGCAATGGCAAGTAGGGGTGCATTACACACAGCACATGCGTGCTGAGGTTGAGTACGTTGCTCTTAGCTCAGGCGCATGTGAGAGTGTGTGCTTACGTTGTCTATTGCCTGAGTTGCGTCAGTCTGTCGCATCCATCACGTTGCATTGTGACAATGAGAGTGCCATGGCCATCGCTGACAATGACGGCTTGCATCACACACACACAATGCACATCAACATTGAGTATCACTATGTGCGTTCGTTGTTGCATGATGGCAGCATCAGCATCGTGTGGTTTGAGACAACACGGCAGTTGGCTGACTTCTTCACCAAGGCACTTAAGCGCGCCTCATTTAAGAAGTCTGTGAGGTCAGTCGACATGCATCCGTGAGTGACTCTCTCTGTCCCTGCTTGCGTTTCTGCTTGGCCTGGGGGAGTTTGGTCGTTAATTGTGTCTCTATCCGCACATGTGCACTACGTCTGTGAGTAATGGGGGAGTGTTGGTTTTTTTTCCATCTCTCATTGTACTCTGTTGTGTCCTCCCGGCTTGCGTACATCGGCATGCAGATGACTGACAACAAGACTTGACGCCGTTGGAGTGTCGCTCGGTGGAGTCAACGCACGCTGAGGCCCACTCACCTTGCAATGGAGCCTCCTCCCTTTGGCGATGCGCTCAGCTCCATCAGCAGGCCTCCTCGGCAGTCGGGCCGCCGGCGGTCACTGCCACTGCAGATGGTGTCTGCATGTACCTAGCGTTGTGTCTGGTTCTAGCATTGCGTCTGCAGCATCATGCGGTGCCTAGGGTCTAGGTCTCCTGCTATAGGGCCCTGTTTGGCATCGCTAACTGTCATAGGTTCTTCCTGGGTTCGGGCAGCCATAACTCCTTGCTGCTGTTTTTCTAGCTGATTCTGACCGCACGACTTCGTTTGCAGCGTTGGTATTATGGTATGGTCCGGTTTTCAAGCAAAACGGACGACGCCCAGGTTTTGGGCTGTCTGGCGTCTGGCAAGGCTCACCGAGAAAGCACTGCCTGCCAAAAAAAAAGGTCTAGGACTGTTTTCGGATTGGCTGGTTAGCTGAGTAACAAGTTCTACACTAGTGGGGGGGAGCTACAACTTGGAGGGGTCTCCCATTGTTGCTCATTCTTCATTCCTAATCAGTGACTTTCAGTTTTCAGCTGTTTTTTGGCGCTAACACTGGCCCGCGCGTTTCTGAGTAGCAAACCCAGAGCTTCCAGACTTAGACTCTATAGCAGCAGACTGAGGGGGCAGCAGACTTAAGCAACGAGCGTGGAAGCCAGCACGCTGCATCAACAACGTCGCTGCCCCAACCTGATGCCTAGGTTTTCCAACTTCATGCACTGACCAATACACCTTTGTTGCCTGAAGTGTGAAATGACATGTACGATGTGGCGAATCACATGTGACCCTTAAACTGGATTGGGTTTAATTGGTCCTACACCCCTACGTGGGACAGAAAGCCCCCAATGAAAGAAAATGGGAAAGTGACCGTATATCCATAGAGTCATGGATAGCTATTGAAACATCTACATTCCGCACATTCACCACACCATGTCTGAACGTCGGAACTTTGATGATAGCCTATCCATCCATTTGGACATTAACTACGCTTCACACGTGTGAATTTATTCATCAATACCACATCCAATGTACATTTTCTTAATAATTTGATATGCACATTCAGAGCTTTGACAATTCAGCCAACAGTGAAAGGTATCCTGTTGCTTGAACGGCCACTGTGCTGGATGGCTGGTCATCGGCGACTAGGCGTGACAACCTGGTTGTTTGTTATCTTATGACAAAATTTCACCTGTATCTGATCTTGAAGCCAATCGAGTGTTCTCCTCGCCGAAACATAGAACGGCTCATCCAATGTGCGGTACACGAGTGATAACATATGCTTAGATGTATTGCGTTTATTGTTGGTAGACATGACCTCCCACGTCTTTGGACATCGAAGCCCCAACGTTGGTGTGCTATCATGGGAAAAAAGCAATTATCATGAGCCCCGTGAACCATTGTGAACTGTGGTAATATGTATCGGACACACAATGTTGACCCCCCATACATCAAATCTACAATAAAAACAAAGTGAAGTGCTTATCTTTGTATGGAACGATGTTTAGGAAAGTATCAATGACTAATCTGTATGAGTCACAAGCAGAGAATATGTGCAAAACAAAACATCCTTTAAATGGGAAACAAATTGAAGCAATAAGTTTTGTACAGATTCTGTCATGGACGCTGACTGACAATCCACTCCCGAACCGGAGGAGGAAGGGAATGTAGCCAGCTAATGATGTCACAAGCAAGGTACAACCGCCCTGGCTGGCAGCAGTCTGGGGCATAAACATCGTTAACATCTTCAGCACAACCTTCGTAGTCCATGTTGCAGTCGACATCACATAGGATGTCATCATCCTCTTCTACGTATTCCCCCGTAACACTTGAATCCGTTGACAAGTCCTCTTGCACTGGACATGTGCAGTAGTACGCTTTGGCTACATGGGCACGAGTACCAATATGCCATAACTTGAAAATGACATGTAACACACAGCAACCAAAAATGACAGAACACCTGGTTATCATCGTGTTTAGTCGAAGTGTTCCGTACCCGCCTTGCTGTTCCTTGAACACAAGTGTTCAAAACCGTCGTAGTTGCAAACGAAGAAAGTTCAAGTAGGTTCAACAATGAGACCTTCCTATGCCATTTATACGTTGCTCAATTATTTTCTGGATTTAGGATTGATGACTTCTTCAGTCATTTGCACGAGGTACCCTGAGCACATGGATACGGGAAAAAAAAAATCTCAAGGAAAACCAAAGGTACGTCCATCTCCTAACAATTCAATCCCACGTCCCAAACTCCTCCAATGTGCTTCCAATGGCACTGGGGCTTCTCCATGTCTTGGGCCACGTGTTATCTAACTCAGCCCACCATCATTTTCTGCTATGTATCCTTGAGGCCCTCGTACTGTAGGTAATATGTAATCTGACTGGCCATTTCCAGAGCATAGACAGTGTCACCTACATAGACCATGGTATCATGGGCATGAGAACGAGTAATGCATCATGTACAGAGCACATGAATAGCAATACAAGGAAAGGATTCAAAGGAAGAGTCTGACGTACACACCGTGGAAATAATGAATGGAGAGGACTAACTTACCAAGTATATGTATGGGTCGTCGTCCACCTCCTCAGTCTCGTTGTCCCGTGTGTCTCCATGGCATACAACTTCATGTACTATGGCAGCCTGTTGGTAAGCTCCGTGATGTCTATCCCACTTGTGTTGTTGCCTCAAGCCCTCGCACCCATCCTCGTCCCATTCGTATTCTTCACAGTCAGGAAAGGTGTATCTCTTAGGGCAATACATCTCTTTGTCTCCTGATTCGTACGCTGTGTTGTGGGTCGTCGTTGCTCCTCACGGGGTAATTGCTCCAACGCGATAGTCCTGGCTGTGCAAAGACCTCTTTGTTTTGTTTTTTAACATGCAAACTCCCTCCTTTGACTTAGGGTTTTGTGAGTTTTGCATGGGCCGAGTCCACGCAAAATATAAAACCCTACATCAAAGTGTAACTTTGCCGCATACCCACTGTTCTTGCAACTACTTCACACTACACCAAGAATACGCCAAAATGAATATGGTGGCTACTTTGGCAATAAGATGACTATAACGAGCACCAGATGAAAAAAATACAAACGAGGGCCACCATTAGAAACTAATGCTCCGGATGTCCATCATGGAAGAGGTGCATACTAAGAAATGTTCATACCTCGCACACCCAATATGACACTCCGTTGCAGTATGATGACGATATCGAAACAAAATCTTAGCCTGTGACGCTTGCATTTCTCCTGAAAAAGAGGCAAAGACTAGGTCCCGTTTGTGAAATTTCTTTGTGAAATTTCTTTCACAACAAAACATGTACCGAGAGCTACAAACGACTTCTGT
This sequence comes from Penium margaritaceum, assembly GCA_023375785.1. Classification (NCBI taxonomy): domain Eukaryota; kingdom Viridiplantae; phylum Streptophyta; class Zygnematophyceae; order Desmidiales; family Peniaceae; genus Penium; species Penium margaritaceum. The sequence continues at coordinate 297,468 of SZWC01000159.1, read as the reverse complement.
TTTCACGATGATTCTATGTTTCTCTGCTTGATTCCTTTCTATCGTTTGTATGTATCTCTCTCCCTTCAAGTATTGCTCCCCCCGCTCTTTCTTTTGCTCTCTCTCTCTCTCTCTCTCTCTCTCTCTCTCTCTCTCTCTCTCTCTCTCTCTCTCTCTCTCTCTCTCTCCCCCATGTTCTCTTTGTTTGTACGACATTCACTTTGCTTGAGTGGCCTTGAGCTAAAAGAGTGGGCAAGACCTTGTTGGCCTTTTTCCGTTCTCTTGACGTGCGATGCACCGTGCCATCGGCATTGCACATCTTTAAAAGCGCACAACCGCCTTACGTTGTGCACAATAGAGTGGCACACAAGGAAGGCTGTTTCTTTGGACTAAGTTTTTAGCGCCGTCGTTGATTTGCACTAAAAAATCATGGAAGGAGGCATGTGGCCCACTATGTACACGATGAACAGTGTCGAATGTCGAACAGGTGTTTGCTGTCTTGTAGACGATCTGGTAGGTATCTGCCTGTTTCTAGTAGATTGTACAACACATGTTGCATTGTTTTCCACTTATGGTTCACTATGGGGCCTATTGTTTTTACGAGTTATCTTGAGAGATTTTGTGTCATACAAGAGTTTTTTACTCGATGTTTCACAACTATGGTGAATCGTCTGTTCATAAAGGTGCCGATGTTGCTAAAGACAACACCTCGGCCATCAAACCATCCCATCAAATGACAAAGATTGATTCATGGGACATGCAAAATTCAACTTGTCTATCTCCTTTTCAACACATCATGCAATGGAAGTCACACATAAAGGAAGGCTAAAAAGACAGAACTTTGTCTTAAAGAGAACTTTGTCAGTCGACATCCATACGATTCAACAGTCAAACGGCACTCGATAAGTCTGACGATCTCATCGCCTCAGCATCGCTCTGCATGAACAACTTCAATGAAAGGAGAAAGAACAGCCACGAGGACCAGTTTGCTAATTATTGGAACCACAGGTCGAGGACTGTTTCGCTCATTTGCACATCGAATGAGTGAAACAGTCATCGGATGGGCTGGTAGGTCGAAGACCTATAGGGCCATTTGAGGACAGTTTTTTTCGTTCGCAACACGGACAAGCAAAACTGGCAGTGGCCGTGGCCGTCCATGGTCACATCACTTGACCGTGGATGACCACGGGCTCTTGATTTTGATGTACATAAAATACTAGCGGCCACATGTTCGACGGCGAAAAAGTGATTCTTACCTGGACATAAATCACACCCCCAAAGTTTTGTACCAAAAAAACAGGACCACTTGTCAGGAAGAAAAAGAAATGCTGGAAATTTGGCCACTTGAAGGAGCAATGATAAATGATTGGAACAAAATGTCACCTGAAATGATAAAACCCAAAACAACAAATGTTGGGTACCCATGCTTCTAGAATACTTATTACGGGACCATTGTAGCATGAATAGTGGGCACCGCATATGTGATATGAGGCTCTTTATGAAGAGTTTGTGAGAGAAGCATTCTCCCGTGAGTACCGTGTTCATTTTGTGGTAAGAATGCCAAGAAGAAAACTTGGAGGCCCAAACAATGGGTATAGCAAAATCATGCCTTCCACCAAACAAGGGGGTTTGTGTGTTGGACAAAGAAAGGCAACGAGCTCATTGCTCAATCGTGATTGAGCGGCAACACTCGTTTCGTTCTTTTTTTCAACATGCACCCTCCTCATCTTTACACGTGAAACACAATAAAACAACACCCCAAATCAGATTCGGGATTTAGGGTTCTAGTTTTGCGCGAGATCCTGTTGGGCCCCGTGATAGCAGAATTCAGTAAGTTTCCTTTCAATGCACGGGGAGTCTCGGACCCCCCATGCAAAGCGCATGAAAACCATGCCCTAAAAAAATCATAAACAATTAAAAAGAGGGGGTTGCGGTTATTTGATGGCCATGCTGATATCATCTGTCCAAAGAGACATGCATGCCACCTCGCGTCAATGTTGTGTTTGGAGGTGAAACAGGGCCACGGCTCCTTTACTCTTCGAATGGGGGATACGATCGCTAAAGACAAATAAGTGGGGACATTGTACTGGTGCACACAAGTAGATTTTGGTGACAACAAGTATGTGTAGTATTCATTACACTGCGTGTCATTTTCTCTGTTCGAAAATCATGTCGACATTGTCCAAGCACAAGGTAGCGTGATGCAAGGATCTGTCTCTTGTGCTAGCATGAGCATCACAATGTTGCGAGAGATGGCGATAGACTGCATGAGAAAACCACAAGGGTCACAAGGGTCTACTTCTGCACATGTCAAAAAGCATCATATATGTTATACCATGTCGAATACAAGACGAACCATTATACACCACAGGGGAGATACTAAGCGTGTACACTAACATCGTAGAGGTTCTTTTCCCATGAAGTTATGTGTCACAACTCGGAGGCATGTGACCGTGAGGTGTGTGGATGGGTGTGGTTATGCTCTACACTTGATTCCAAATGGCTGGATCCAATATGGCATTGAATAGGACATGTATTGCCATGTTTTTGTTGATTATTGATTCTGCTTGCTAATCATCACTATGAAGCAAAACAATAAAAAAATTCTTACTATTACAATGATTTTAGTAGAACATTTTGGCCCCATGATTCAAGTGAAGTATGTCCATGGAAAACACAAAAAACTTGGCCCTTATTACAGTTACAAACTACCCGTGAGATATCATGGTGTCTTTGTCGGTAGCATTGAAAGGATCCCACAATGCGAGTGTAACATGTCAGCTCTCCAGCTCCTGCACGAAAGTTGTCGTCGGAGTTTGAAGAATGACATCCATAGCTCACAGGGGGGATTTTCCCCTCCATGTAACTCCGAGGGCAATCGTCATCCACGGTCCATGAAGGGAGACTTGAATGTTTCAACTCTCCAGAGGTCCAACTCGATTTCTACCTTACCTCCTTGTTCTTGGTCCCGACAAGGAGATTTTCTTTGAACTCGTCAATTTGCATGCGTTTTTATCCTCATAAAACTCATAGTTCATCACAGTCAAACTTGAGTTTTATGTTTGATGTGCTCGCACAAAGTCGTCACGTGCAAGATGCACTAGCAATGTTGCACAATCCATTTTCTCTTGCTTGGATCTCTCTCTCTCTCTCTCTCTCTCTCTCTCTCTCTCTCTCTCTCTCTCTCTCTCTCTCTCTCTCTCTCTCCCTCTCTCTCACACCCTCTCTCCTCGTCTTGCTATCATTGTGAGGCGAGGAGGGGAGGACAAGGACAAGGGCTCCAAGACATTGGCTTCACCCCTCAAGGCCTTGCGGCCTCCTATCTGCTGATCAAGTAACTAGATCAATCGAAGTCCAATACGTGGCCGGCTGATGGCCGGCCGGTCACCTGATCGGCGCCCTACATCCAGCTGGCCTGCAAAGGGTTGGCAGCCATCTAGTCCTTGCCGTGGCAAGGGGTGTTGTCCAATCACCCCTTGCCTTTGCTAGAAGGGTGGGCCGAACAATCCCTCTTGGAATACATGTAAGAACTTTGCCAACAGAGATTTGTTTCCTTGTGACGTGAAATCCTTCATGTCGTCCTCTACTTTTTGTAGTAGCGCCAATAAGTGTTGATAACATTGTAGAATACGTCTCTTGGCCTGTATCACATACAAGCTAGTATGGACTTCAAGTCATGTTGGTGACAAAGAAGTAATTGGAATCCACATAATGTGATGCCATGACTTTCAAAGGATCAAGCGCTTTGCTTCAAAACTCATCAGGGGCCTTGTTTTTGTGGAGCCAAGGGTCGCCTAGCGCAACATAAAACAGGTCAAGAAGGTTGAGTACCTTTGATGTGACACTTTGTGTGTACTCGCGAATGTAAGTATATGATTTACACATACCGATCATAGGTACCTTACGGTTGTCACCGATGAAAACTGTACCATTCGATGCCTCGTACTTTAGGCCCACCTTTTCAGTAAAGCCAAGGCTAGAAAATGGTTAATCTCCACAAGTGTCACCTAGTATGTTCATTGGAGTACCAACTAGGTGTTATTTGGAATACATCATCGTGTTGCCTTTGCTCTTTTCAATGAACACGCTTGACGAAGGCAAGCCAAGTTTGTGGTAAACACATAATTGACACAGTGGGCGCCGTAACTTCCACGATTCACCCACTTGAGTCCACATCGTCTGGGCACGCATGAATTTGGCTAGCACCTTCAAGCCCTTAGATTTGATTGGGCAAAATCGTTGACCAAAGGTACCGTGAATATGGTTGAACTCATTGCTTTGAGGGCGTTGCTTCAATCAATGTGTCACATAACTCTTGCACAGTGGTGGAAGAGTTATGTGACACCCAAAGATGCAAGGTTTAGTGGGTAATGTGTGTCAGCAAGTGTGGAATGAGGTTCATTGAGAGGAGAGAAGACAACAGATCTAAACCCGTCAACCGACACTCATTATCCACTTTTATTTCTACTACCATAATACCTCTATTCAACATGGAACTTTTCAACCTGTCATAGATGGCACACTTTAACGCTGAGTTCTTTAGTTCATTCTTGTCAACTTGGATAATGTTTTGTTCATTGTTGTGCATGTAAGGTAGAATCGAAAGCTGTTACTCTGCCAGTTCACCCCAAGTGGCGTGAACAAAAGTGCAAGAATTTCATGTGGATGGAATAAATCTTGGCCGGGAGGAAGAATTCTTTCTCCCGCATGCAAGCGAGCCTACGAATCGCGCCATTAAGAAGTCGCGTCACGAGTGGGTGACGATCCGGCGCAAAACAAAGTCAGAGCGGACACCTTTTCATGGATCATATGTCACAATAGGCACCATTTTGCAAATCCCCTAGAGGTTTTCAATGTTTAATAGCGCCGGTGGGGTAACGTTACTTTGGGACGGCAAAAACCCGCACCACCGAGATGTCCATTTCCTTGGCCGGGCCGCTTGCCTCTGCTTCGGCTCTGTCCATAACCCTATTTTCTTCCTAATAGCTTGAATTGTGTTACTTCCTAGTTTCTGACTTACGTGTGTGACACGTATAAAGCGTAGCGCACCAACCTGCACACCTCAGATGTTGTCTCGTTGCCTTGGATGTATTGAAGAATCACTTTATGTTTTCTCATGCTGTGATACTGTAACCATCACACTCAAGAAGGCGTCCATGGCCAAAACGCATTTGCGGTTTTCATTCACTCTCCAAGCAAACGTCCCCCCTTCTCCTCGAGTTTTCTCCGCATCCCTACAGTGCTAAGATGCCTCCAACTTTGTCAACTGATTGTCAACTTGCCTTGGTTTCCGTGGATCAAGATCCACAAGTAAGGACCCTTGAAGAAAGCGCCAAGTAATGGAAAAATGCACCATGGACATCCTAAAGAAACCAAGAGATTAAGAACGCCGATGATGGTGAATCCTTGCCTTGACCCGGTGGTAACTACATTGGGTTGTTTTCTCTCAACTCTGAAGCCATTGCAGCTATAGCCATGGCTGCAAAGCACCAACATTGTGGTACTCTCAATCCACCAAGGAACAGCATTTTCATGAATTCTCACTCGATTGCTTGGACTCAGGCCGCAATCCAACCTCCCAAATCTACAGCTCCACCAGGTTCTTGTGCCACTGGCTCGATTGAGATCAATAGAGGCTCCGGTGAACTGCCATCAGATTTCACAAAACTCGAAACCCAGTTTCTTAAAATTTCCACGCACCTTGTGGATGAGCTTGCCACGGCCGACACCACACTTGCAAAACTCCTGAAAATCTGAGAGAATGGAGAAGTCACCGCCAACATTTGTTGTAATGCCCCCTGTTTCTTCTTCGACAGGGACGGCCGCTTCACTGCTTGTTTTTGGCTCGAACTACTGACAAGTCACGGGAGTCGGATTGAGCTCGTAACGGTGTTCCATCGGCAAACCGATAGGAAAATGTAGTGGACTAATCAGATGCTCAAGCAGCTTCTTTGTACATTGTGTGAGCCACACGACACCAATCAGACTGCCAAACCGACCCCCAAACTTGCATACAAGTCCACCACTTCCACTACAAGCGGCAAAATCCTTTTGAAGTGGAGTACAAAAAACTTCTCACCACACCGACTAGAGTACAAAGCCATAACAACATCCCTGTGGTTGCCATCTAGCACAGGGACTTTTCAAGCGCTAAGGAGGAAACACGGTGTACCCTCGCAAAGATACCACTAGGTATGAAGCGAGCGACAAATTGTTGTGGCATAAATTATGTGTATAGCACTGGCGATCGCGTCCTCCTCGACTTGGCGAACATCAAGCTTACTGGACGTTTCAATGCAAAGCTCTAACCGCGATGGTTGGGACCATTTGAGATCAAGCAAATAAAAACCCATGTCGACGTTGGACTTTGCTTATTTGATAGCATGGTGGTTCATTCTATTTTTTCACATCAGTACGCTCAAGCACTACTAGGACCCCTGGACCAACTTTCGCAAAAAAAAGAAATCGCACCTCCAGCACCAATACAAGTGGAAGGAGATACAAAGTACGTAATAAAAACATCTTTAGTCGTCAACATTACGGAAAAATGATCAAGCATCTAGTTAAGTGGTCAACAATGACATTGGAAACAGTAGTTGGGAGTCATACAGCAAACAAGATGTTGACCACTTCATTGACGACTATTGCTGTCGTCACCAGCATACGTCTGCTATCACGACAGGACATTTCGGCTAAAAGGGGAGGAAGTGTTACATCCCCAAGTGCACGAGTCGCACAATCTTGCGAGTGGAATTTCTTGTCATTATATTCAGAGCCCACCACGCAGCAACTTTTGCATTCTTAAGCTAAATGTCCCGACCTCCGGTGTTATGTTCTAGAAGTTTCTCACTACTTTTACCATTTCCCATAATAGTTGTGAGAAGTGTTACGAGCTATACAGATTTTTTTAAAAAAGGTCAAGTTATTGAGGAAGGTGGATCTCGATATTCTCGAAACCCCTCCGACTTATTGGGGGAGCTTCTCAAAGTAGCAGCTCATGGCACAACATTGCACGAGTCTCTCAGATTGAGTGCGGAGGACATAAAATACATCTTGTTCTCATTCTCAGGATTGTATGTATGTGCTCGACTAACTCAACACCGTAAATCAAAATGCACTTGTTGCTTAATGCAAACAATCCATTTGTCCCAAATCCTTAAATTGTCTTTTGTCCTACAGCTCATCCCTTTGGACCACCTATGTTTTTGTTGGCATAGCAAATATCCAAATCGCTTTCCAGGAGCAAGGGTGGCAAAGCCGGTTCCCATATGCAATCGGCAACATGTGTCGTGGATAGATGATGGCTTTGCTCCATTCAAACAAAGGCACTATGAAATGCTCACAAAGCATTTAGGGTGGTGTTGAGAAAGGTCTGGCAATTGGTCGGAGTACTCCTTGACAATTGGCCTTAACTGTTTTGCTCTTTTCTGAGAGCCGTAGTGTGCTGCTGTTGTCAAACCACTATTCATTCAGTGACAACAAATGTTGCTGTTAAACATTAAGAAAATGTGAATTTGCATGAGCATTCCAAACATCTACTTGCATCATCATAGCGACTTCCACCGAGAGACAGGGAACACATTAAATGCAATTCATATTGCTGTCACTGTCAAGATTGTTTCCACACATAAATTGAATGAGTACTCAGAGCGGTTGAAATCCAAGCAGGTTCACAGCAGCTCTTTTGTTGTGTGCTTTCTTGGAAAAAATCTTTTTTTGCTAAAAAAAATGATGAATTGATCTGGTAGAATGCCGTTGATCTTTACTTTTTATGTAGATGGCTGTACACATATTCATACCACTATATAGCTATGTGATATTCATATAAAAACTCTACGTTCTTGGGAGTACACTGGCATGCGTTCTCTTCGAATGTCTGCTCTCAACGTTTCCTTGACACGTGGGCAAACTGTTCCACGTCTGTAGAAAGCCCACAAATCTTGGGTTGTGACTTGACCACGATGAAAACTAGCATACACTAGGATGTTAAGTGACAGCACCGTTATTGGATTATGCCATCCCTTTCACAGGAAGAGCGGTTGTCGCTCTCATAACATACGAAAGCCTACATCGACTGGTTTTTCCAAGTAGGTTGTGGATGCTGTGTACCAGACTTACACGAGTCCCTAGTCCTTTCAAGTGGGTATCTTTGTCATTGCAAAAATAGCCCACAGCGTGGCAACACCTCGACTTTCACTTCGACGGTTGAGGGCAAACTGGCCATCTTCCCTTGTCTTTCATCGATCCTTCTCGCAATTTTTGGACAACTTCGACCACTTTTGAGAATCATCGACAGAAGTATCACGACCTTTTGGACGACTTCTCAACAAATAACAAAACATCAAGATTTATAAAGCTACATCTCGCATCATCGTCGTCGATCTTTGAAGCCCCCCGATATCTCAGTGAAGCTTCTTGACCTGACCACTCACGAAGTGACTCCACACGCATCGCTCAACATTCGACTCGATGACCCGGGCTACGTCTCATTTGTAACTCGACACTTGCATGTATGTGTTCGATCATTTTGACACTTGTAATCGAAGTACACTTACTCTTGATTATAACTTTCTCAAGTGTCCCAAATTCTCAAACCGTGTTCTGTCTTGCAACGTCTACCTGTTTACCATCTACGCCCGGCTTGGCGTAACACTCAGTGTAAGAGTCCAGTAGGGCTAGAGGGGAATTTGATAACTTTACACATGAGGAGGACTACATCTCACAAGCCGTCAGTGCATCTTGCACATAAAGACTTGGCAGAATATACGACTGCGACATAAAGAAAGCGAGGCCATCCGATGACCAAAAGTGGGTCTTTGGGGACAACTTCGGCGATGGAGGAGCAAAACGTGCCTATGAATGCGAACCCCAAAGTGGTATCAAACACTAGCGTGTCAGGATATGGAGCAACTGGGTCAATGACAACGGCTCCGATGACCACCTCGGTCACAGGTCAAACGGCGGCAAACCAGCCGTCCCTTCCAATAGCATCAACATTTGCAGTGGGAACAATAGGTGGCACCGGACGACGGGGGCGGATCAATGAGGAACTAGAAAACCGTGTCTCTGTGCTCAAGGAAATCAGCATCCATCTGCTTTGGTAAATCAGCATCACAACGGAGGCTCTTTGCAATGCAAGTGCTCCGGAGGCGGTGCTTATCAAGAGGAATACCCAATTGTCGATCGAACAAAATATCTGTTCGGCCTCGCCTAAAGCATTCAATCCTACAAATTCAAAAGCACCAACGGTTCTGATGTGGCTGACGAGTCTGGAGGTGTACTTCAACGTTGCTGGGGTCAACAATGATCAGAAGAAAGCTGATATGGAGGGCGCGCTTCTATGTGAAACGTCACTAAGTTGGCGGTCTGACCTAACGTCATTAGGAGATTGGCGAGGCCTTGTAGATGGCCAACGGCGCCCGTCTCACATCAGTGACCAAAGGCGTTCTACCATTGGAGCGCATCAACCGGCAATAAAAAGACTCGTGGACGCCACCAACCGACTGGAGCAAAATTTTGCGTGCAATGCTTGCACGTTTTGGACGGCTAAACAAGAAGTCCAAAGCTCAGTACAAGCTCCAACTTGTCAGAAGTCCAGCGTGGTGGAGTACACGCGGAGGTTCTTCGATATTGTCATTGGTGCACACATCACCCCCAACATGCTCTATTTTCACTACAACGATGGCCTCAAACGGCATTTTTGGCGCGCAATCGCCATCTTGGCATCCAAAATGACTTACTGCCAATGGTTGCAGCTGCATAAAGGATTGTCAGTGCCGACTACAAGACTCCAATCCAGGAATCCTACGGTTGGAAACCTCCCAACCACCCTCCCTCCCTGTCGTTCATGAGAACAGAAAAAGCAAATTGGGGGACTCCTCGACTCCGATGCAAATGGACGCCATTGACCAACGAGATACCCGCACCTTCTACAGCTAAGGAAAGGTCAGGCATAACAATTGTAAATGCAGAAGCAAACAGCAGGCCAAAAAGGGGAGGGGGGTGCAGAAAAATGAGTCGGGAAATGGCAAGGGGCAGGAGTGAGAGGTGCGACTCTTGTCCGAGAGAAGCGATGGCACTGGACGATCGCCCATTTGAGCGACTTACAATGGCGCAGAGGGTTTCTGAGATCAGAAAGTTCGATGAGGGGCGCGATGAAGACCAATCGGCAATACTGCTATAAGTGCAACCTCAAGGCTGCAAGAGTCGTAGAGCGGTACTTGCATTGTTGGATGGAGGTGCTTCTCGTAGTTTTGTAAGCAATGACATGGTTAAAAGACTAGGTATATAGGCCAAACCATGGATGTTTAAAGGAAAAACCGTCGATCAGAGAGTACAAATACGGAGACTCTAAGAACCACTACGACCTCAAGTGGGGAACTTGCAAGATGCAACGGTCTGGAGATCATGTCCAACGAGTGACCATGAAATCATTCTCAGACAAAATTTCCCATACCGTAACGATCTTTGTATCCGTTCAAAGCTATTGTTTTGCATTCACCCACATTCACCAGTTTCATCACATGCTATTTGGGCAAACCCTTCTTCTAACTATGAAATTTGCACTTTGATACACACAAAAATCCCAAAGCTTTTATGGACTTAATACGAATCTACGGAGAGCTAAATTCTGATGATGACAGCGTGCGCACAATAAAGTTTGCATAGTCGGTTGTGTCGACGATCACACCGCTGACACGTCAGAATGCGCGAACAAACGAACCGAACTCGACAACGTGAATCATAAAGGTGATTTCAGAGGTGAGCCTTGAGTACAGAGGGGGATGAACAGGACCACGGGCAAATTAGATGTCAGGTAGGAAACTGAGGACGTCATGGGAGAATCAACACCTAAGTTATCTGAGACGGAAAACACAACAAATTCAGATATCGCATGATTCGTTAGAAAAAGTAAACGAATACAAGGATCACTACGATACTACAACAGTTCCTAGGTTTATTAGAATAGTGCCGACATCTACTTGGAAATCAATGGCACCAAGCGACAACTTCCACGCATGGGGTGGAAGACGGCAATAGAAGCAACAGAGGTAGAAGTAGTAGACAAAGTCACAGCGACCAAAAATTGACAACCAGTGCAGCCAAGATCGCTCAACGCGGCCAAGCATTCTATCCAACGGGGGGCTCGTGCATGGCTCGTACATCTCTTGCCAATGGAAGAAGAAGAAGTGGCAGCAGCTGTCTCATCAGCCTCAATGACATCAACAAAGTTCGCAGTGGTTTTCGATGAGTTCGCAACTTTTATCTGAGAGTTTGCAGAAGTCATCCCCGACAAACTCCTGAACGCCACATCAACTATCACATAGAAATGAAACCAGGCAGGTAACCCACAGTTCGAGGGGCCTATTGGACGAGGGACCATGAGTTTACCGAGCTAAACAAGTAGCTTGATGAGATGATTGGTCAATGGTTGATTTGTCCATTCACGTCACCATATCCCGTACCAGTATTGTTCATGAAGAAAAAAACTGGAGAGATGCGGATGTGCATGGACTGCTGGGCATTGAACGATGCTATCACCAAGAACCGCAACCCTCTTCCCCGTACAGGCGAACTTTTTGACCAACTCCGAGGAGCTCGGATTTTCACCAAAATCGATGTACGTAGCAGGTATCACCAGATCCGTGTGGTAGACACCAACACCAAGAGGACGGCTTTCGGCACACGCTACAGGCATTTCGAGTTCTTCGTCATGCTGGTTGGACTTACGAATGCCCCGATGATGTTCATGGTGGCAATGAACAACATCTCCCCCCCATGTCTCGATGATTTTGTCATGGTGTATCCCGACGACATCCTGGTGTGCAACCTTAACCCCAGAGGAGCACGATCGACATCTCCAAAAATTTGTTGAAGTTTTACAAAGAGAGAAGTTAGTTAGAAAACAACCATAGTGCGGCTTCAGGCACCGTTTGATCGAGCTTTTGGATCACATCATCAACGGTGAGCGGATCACTTTGGATCCAAAAAAGTGGCAACAATCGTTGATTGGCCGACACAAGCCTATGTCCGAGATGTTCAAGTTTTCCTTGGCTGTTGCAATTACTAGCTGCGCTTTGTATAGGATTATGCCTGAGTATCAGTGCCTCTCTTCGATCTCACTCGAAAAGAAAACGAGTGGTGGTGGGAAGAGAGCAAGCAAGAAGTGTTCACCGCTTTGTGGGACACTCTCACGTCGGTGCCAGCCCTACCTTGAGCCACTCCAACAATCGAATATGTAATGGCTAGGGACGCCTCAGATCGAGCCATTGGCACAGTTTTCCTACAAGATCATGACAACGGAGAGCAACCGGTGGCATCTATGTAACGATAGGTGCATGGACCGGAACTCAACTAAGCTATACACGAGGAGAAACCGGGGGTCGTAAACGCATTGAAGACATGGCGGTTCTACCTTAAATGCTGCAGATACGTCGTATGCACCGACCATCACGCACTTGATTACCGTAATGATCTGCATATTCCCTCAAAATAGTTATTTTTCATTTGCCTATGCTCACACCTGAAATCATGGTACACTCGTGGGAATCATCCCCATAATTCTGTCCATATGCGTTTCATACACAAGCATTGCTGCTCATTGTTGAACCATGGGAGAATCAACTCCAATTTTATGAATTCATGAATTTAGCACTGGAGGTCGTTCTTTCCCATAATTAAATGAAAGGAACAGCCAGGCCAGATCAGGTGCAGAACAACTGTATCATTCGAGCACTCCTCCTTGGCGGTGGAGAGCGAGTGAATCGTTGGTTGCTCATTCATGCACTTGTAGCGGCACGCACTTTCTTGCCAGTGCTGGAAAGTGCACGTCAGTGCTCCATGTCCTTTCCTTGCTCTTGATTGGATGTAAACTTTCCATAGATCGCTAAGTGATTGACGGTGAGCAGTTCACTCACTCGCTTTGCGAAGCATCAGCCGCATTGTTTCACAAGTCGAACGTTCTCACCCGAATCCAATGAACCGCACATTCACTTGCAGACTTCAAGACCTGAACTCTAGATAGCCACGTGGGAGAATTTAAAAGTGGACCTTTAAAGGAGTGTACCATGGGAGAATCACCTCTGGTATTACAAAAGGGCAAATCTCGGTAAAAATGAAGATCACATGATTAGGTGAAAAGGTATGAGCAAAAATTCAACTCAGTGTGGTATTTGAAGACGCAAACAAACCTCAGTCGACTTCAAACCGGAGGGATGAAGTTCCCAGAATCTGGGTTTGACTACGAGATTGAGTTTTGGCCGGGCAAAATCAATCGTGCAAACACACTCAACTGTCAAACAAATCTGATGGCTAAGGCTGCAACATTACAATTGCAATATGATCCATATCTGAAGCAATTGTTCACACGTGGCTACAACCAGCATGGTGGATACCATAAGGAAACGTTCTGGTATGACGCACCCTATTGGTGGCGACGATTCACTCGCCAGGTGGTTGTTCCCCCAAATGACAAACTCTGCCGCATGCTCCTTGAGGAGTACCACGACACCGGTCCAGATGGACATTTGGGAGAAGATAAGATGCTAAAGAAGCTAGCAAAGAACTGTTGTTGGGACAATATGCAAATTGACATGGCCAACTTATCCAAATCGTGTGGCACGTGTCAGCGATGAAAATCATGTTGCACGAGGCCACCTGGATTTCTGCAGCCGCTCCCCATTCCGACAAAATTGTGGTCCGATATCTCCATGGACTTCATCACAGGATTACCGGTCAAACCCGAGGGGTATGAGGCAGCCTTTGTGGTTGTCAACAGGTTTTCCAAAACATCTCACTTTCTTCTGACAACAACATACGTTACAACAAAAGGAAATTCACAGCTGTTTCCAAACAACATCATATGGCTACACGGCGTGCCGAGAATCATCACGAGCGAGAGAGAAGATCGATTCACTAGCCGTTTCCGGCAAAAACTAATCACTTGTTACGACAGCCAAACCGAGCGGACCAATGAGACGCTCGAACAACTTATCCAAACATTATGCAAACCACGCGGGACAGATTGGGCAACAAAAATTCCGACCGCCAAAACCGCATGTAATGCGGCGATCTCCACCGCAACGGGTAAAACACTGTTCAAAATAGTGCATGGCAAACCTCCCACCACACTAGCCCGACCTCACAGCCAGAGCAACATACCCGTTGTCGACGTTCAATGCCGCAAATTCTCCACCATCTGGAATGAAACACAATAGACACTCGCAAAGACACAAGCGACGGTGAAGTGAGCAGCTCACCAACATAATGGCAACGATGTGTTTGTCGTAGGCAACAAGGTTCTCCTTAGTCTAGCAAACATCAAACTTAATGGAGCTGAATATTCAAATCTCAAACCCCGATGGTTGGGACCGTTTCAGACTGAGCGCATGCAAATCCCCATGGTTGCACGACTCAATCACCCCGACACTATGCACGTTCACCTGATGTTCCATATCAACAAACTTAAGCACTATAGTGATCTCAGAGAGAACTTCCCTGGCAGGGTTGAACCTCCCCCTCCTCTTGTTCTCCTCTGTACGTCATCTAGGACATCCTTGGCCTTCGATGACGTAGAAAATTTCCAAAACATCTTGTCAAGATGCATGGAAGCAACAACACACATGACAGCTGGGAACCATGTGACAACCCCCGCAACGTCGATCATTTGATCGTCGAATACTACCGCCGTCACTAGGCCGCATTTGTATGCGCACCGGGAAATCACGACTAAACGGGAGCAAGTGTTATGCACCAGACGTACACGAGTCCCTCATATTTCCGAGTGGGAATCTATGTTATTACACAAATAGCCCACCACGGAGAGGGATCCCGAGTTTCACGGGTCAAGTGTTGGTTTACGTGGTTTCCACCTGTCACGAGCGACATAGATGGATTAAGAGTGGAGGAGAGCGTGACCACATGACGGGCCTCCATTGCTTTGTGAGACTTCTCCAGCACCTACGACAGTGCCAGCAAAACGCGATCGATGCGTTCCGGCAGCTTGGTTGGTTTGATGGGAGCTAGAAGACCTTTCCTGGTGGTTGAGACCCGAGCACTTGGTGTGTGTGCCATTTCTCTTGGAGACCCCACGATGGTGAGACACACATTGATACTACCAGGCTGTGCATTCCCTTTGCAGTCGAGACCCGGGTACATGGTCATTTGTATTGGTACCTCGGGAGACCCAGTAGTGGTTGGCTCAGTCCTTAATGACTCGTGTCAGACATGTAGAGCTTGGATGTGGCTGACACCCATATGTCCGGTGACATGTCCCGACATCCCCCAAGGCCTAAACTTACCTAGCCTGGTTGGCCAGTAATGCCAGCGTGTCAGCGTCGAGTCTGGATGTGTATAGGATGTACTGCATATTTTCTTGTCGGTCAAGATCCAGGCACACGTTTGACTCTCCGGGTGCCTTAGGAGACCTCCATTGTGTGGTTTTCTATTTTGTGACACATGGATTTCCGGCGCGTGCCCTTTGACACGATGGGGATGACGGGGCCTGGTGGGTTAGTCGCCAGTCCCCGATACGTGCCTTCTTGTTCATAATACGTTCCAGACAAAGCCGGTTTTGGCCTTCACTACCTACCACTCATACCCAGAGCTCATGGCGATTTTGCATGGGCTTGCATAGCTTAATGAGTTCCAATTTGGTATCAGAGCCCAGGGGGGGCGTGTGAGCAGTAGAACTAGCAGAAGCAAAACGGACGGAACACAAAGAGTACGCACCACGTGGCACCACGCCGGCAGCAACATGAGGGAGTGCCAAGTGAATCCACGTGAATACCACACGGGCGGTGAGCAGCGCACATCAACAGTACCATCAACGGCAGTAGCAATAGTGGCTGCAACGAGAGTAGTAGCAATAGTAGCATCAGTAGTACCAGCAACAGTTGTAGCCACAAAAGTAGTATGATAGCCGAAACAGTTGTTGTAGCATTAGTAATAGCAAGAATAACATCAGCAATAGCGGTAGTTGCTTCGCTTGGCAGCAGAAGCGGTGGCGATACTAGCAGCAATTATTGCGATGACAGTAGTAGCAGTAAGAAAAAGAGCACAGTCATAGGAGTAGTAGCAGTAGTAGTGGACATAGTAGCATTAGTAGCAATAGCAGTGGCAATTGTTGACTAGAGCAGTAGTAGCAATAGCAGTAGCAGTAGTAGTAGCAGCAGCAGCGGTAGCAGCAGCAGCACCAATCATAGTAGCTACACCTGTTGCCCCAGCTATTGCTATTGAAGGGGTCTGACATCCCTCCTTTAAGGACCCCCTTGGAGAGATCCCGTCGAGCCCACATAGAGGGGCGCCCCTCGAAGGGGCCTTGTCAGCCCTATTGACCACGTCGGCCATGTCATCCGATCGATGGGGCCAACAGGTTCAGAGGGGCGAACAATCCCCCCGCCTCTTGTCCATCAACCCCACGTCACCCGCTTGCACAGCAAGCGAGTGAGCTCGCTCACTGCAAAGGGGCAACCTGACCCCCTTGGGTCTTTCTTTTCATCCCCCCCTCCAACACACAACTGTCCCCTCTTCTCAAGGGCAATGGGTAGAAGGGGGAGTGGGCATGTATGAGAGCGAGGGGTGAACAAAAAACACTGAAAAAAAAAATGAATTTTGATTGAAAACAAATATTTAAATACAACTACACACCTGCCTTATAAGATTAAATAGTGCGGCTACTTGAGGAACAACTTCTCCCCTCATCGACGGAGTTGCAACTCAAAGTGAAGCCGCCCACCTCTTGTTACCACATCAGCATTCATCATGATCATGTCCGCAATAGCAACGGCAACTGCTGCACCTTCAGAATCACCTGCACGGCTGGCATAATTCAGAAGAAGATATAGGTTCAGGAGTGGTTGCACCAGTAGCAGCGGCCGGTCAACCACACGTTTCTCCGCACATGTTGTGGTATTACAACTCATTTGGTTAGGTCACAATTGTTGATCTCGGCACTACGACTCGTTATAGTGATGGTGTCTCACAGTGTTGTAGTTCCCCATGGCTTTGTGCTTTGCCATCAAGAGCAGGTGCTCTCTGGACCAGGCTCGTTTCACCTACTGTGTCTCAACAAGTGCATTCATTGTGCTCAGGGGAAAATGCACTGTTCTACCTACCCCCTGTCTTCCTCTCGTGCGACCGCCCCGCTCGACTTGGTTCACTCAGATGTCATGGGTCCCCTCCCGACAGCGTCTGTTGGAGAGCATGATCCTTATGTCCTGACCTTGACGGACGGCCACTCTTGCTATCGCTGGGTCTTCTGCCTTTGGCAGAAGAGCGATGTTGCTCCCATCATTTGGAACCAGCTTTTTTGCGCCGAGGGCGAGTGTGATCGCCCCCTCTACCGCTTCCGATCTGATCATAGGGGTGAGTTTCTGAGGGAGACCACACTCTTCCTTGCCTCCTGTGGCATCCATCATGAGACGTCAGCACCTTAGACGCCAGCCCATAACGGCATCTCTGAGAGGTAGAACTGCACCATGGCTGATGTTGTCCACACAATGCGGGTCGAGTGCGGTCTCTCCGATGGCTTCTACTTCCAAGCCATGTTCTACATGATATGGGCCTGGAACCGGATTCCCCACGGACCCATTCCCTTTCAGTCCAAACCATACAAGCACTGGTGTGGAGAGCGAGCCGACCTCCATCCAGCCTGCGTCAAGGGCTGCGTAGCTATTGTGTAGCTACCTGTCCTATACCAGGGTAGAAAGGTCGAGCCTCGCGGCCGTCCGTGTACCTTCCTTGGCATCTTGTGCTCGCCCAAGGCATGGTGCTTCTGGGATCCCACAGGCACTACATCGTTGAGTTTCGGGACACCCTCTTCTTTGAGGACCTGTTTCCCCATGACCTTGTTAGCTTTGGCGCGTCAATGTTCCTTCCATTGTGTGGGATATTAGTGGGTCTGTCCTCCATCCAGTCGCTTCCAGGCGTCCCATCGTCTGCGCCCACGGGTCCTTCTACGCCGCCTGCCCCGTCCGTGTCCGCCAGCTCCTCCAGGCTAGCTGCCCTTTCCGTTTTCGCAAGCACCTCCAGGTCGGCTGCCTTCTCTGTGTCTGCCAGCCCCTCCGACCCAGCTACCCCATCCGTGTCCGCCATCCCCTCTGGGCCTCGTGCCCCATCCATGTTCGCCAGCCCCTCGGGGTCGGCTGCCCCATCCGTATTTGCTAGTCCCTCAAGGCCAGCTGTCCGGTCTTTCTTTGCCAGCCCCTCCGGGCCGGCTACCCCATCCATGTCTGCCAGCTCCTCAGTGCCGGCTGCCATGTTCATGTCGTGACGCTACGCACGTGGTCCGGAGGGGAGCCTTCGACCCAGGCTGACAACGAGTAGTCAGGCCGCCTCCTCACGCCCTTCTGCGCCACGATCCCCTGTCATCCCACGAGGCTCCCTGCCTTCTGTGAGACCCACTTCTATAGTCGTGACTGGGGACCCTAGCACCAAGGCACTTGGCTTGGCCACACTGTCAGTCATCACTGACCTACATCCAGTGTCAGCCTCGGGCTATGCCTTGCTCCATCAGGATCACCAGTATGTCGATGTGGCTATGCTCACGCGTATGCCACCAGGGGTGCGAGATGCACACGCCCTTACTTTCCATCCCACGGAGCAACCAAAGGACCCAACCACCGTATGTGAGGCTCGGGTGTCTCCTGAGGCCGCTCACTGGGAGGATGAATGTGCCGACGAGCTTGCTGCCATACAGCAACATCACATCTATGAGCTCGCCGACCTTCCCCCAGACCGCAAGGCGATCGGCGCCAAGTGGGTTCTCCTCCGAAAGTGGAAGCCAGACGGGTCCCTGGAAAAGTACAAGGCTCGTCTTATGGCCAAGGGGTTTGCTCATGTCCCTGTGATCGACTATGACCAGATCTTTGCCGCGGTCAGTCGGTTCTCCACTAGTCGAGAGTTGTTCAGCCTAGTTGTCCAGCACGGGTGGGAACTCCATCACATGGATGTGAGTAATGCCTTTCTCCATGGCTCACTGTAGGGCCAAGATCTCTACATGGTGTAGCCTCCAGGCTTTGACGATGGCGCTGACAAGGTTTGGAAGCTACGGAAGACCCTTTGTGGCCTGAAGTAGTCACTACGGAGCTGGAACCAGGTGATCAGTCGTACGCTTCTCAGCAGCGGCCTCCTTCGCAGCTCTGCTGATCCCGCACTGTTCAACAGTCCGCGAGGTCAGACCCTCGTCGCTGTCCTAGTCTATGTTGAAGACCTGCTCATCGCATCGCCGGATTTAGCTGCCATCCAAGGACCTGTTACATGCTACCTACCAGATGAAGGACCTTGGGTCAGCACGAGTCTTTTGAGGCATGGAGCTTGAGCATGATCGCTCTTTAGGCATCCTGCATGTCCATCAGGCCGCCTGCGTCCAAACCTTGTCCGAGAGCTTTATTGAGGACCTGCCCCTTGTGCCAAGGGCATCCTCACCCATGTTGCCCGATAGTGATATGATGCTCAAGAGCTCTAATCCAACCGTGGTGGTGGAGCCAGTAGACATGGCCACTTATTTGCGCGTCATTGGATCACTGATGTTCCTGGCGACGACGACACGTCCAGATATTGCATTTGCCGTCAACCTCCTTGCACAGTTATCTCAAGAGCCGCGTCATCTCCACTTCGAGGCCGCAGTCCAAGCACTGCGCTATGTCGTCTCTACCCCACGGCAAGGCCTCATGTTCTATCGACAGCCGTCCGTTGTGGTGACGGGATACACGAACAGTGACTAGGCCAATAGTCTGGACGATAAGATTCATATTGGCTAGATCTTTCTTGTTGGCCGCATGGCTGTAACCTGGCGTAGCGGCAAGCACGGCTATAATGCGCGCAACACTGCTGAGGCTAAGTAAGTGGCCCTTGGTTCTGGCGCATGTGAGAGCGTGTGGCTGCGCCGGCTATTGTTCGAGTTGCGTGAGTCAGTCCCATCCATCACGCTGTATTGTGATAATGAAAGTGCCATGGCCATTACTGAGAATGATGGCGTGCATCACACTCGTACAAAGCACAACAATGTCAAGTATCACTATGTGCATTTGTTGTTGCATGAAGGTAGCATCAACATTGTGTGGGTGGAGATAGCACCGTAGTTGGCTGACTTATTGACCAAGGCATTGAAGCATGACTCATTCACTAAGGATGTGAGTTGGGTTGGTGTGCGTCCGTGAGGTTCCATCTCTCTCCTTGCCTGCTTGGTCTCTGTGCTCTCTGTCCACATATGTGCACTGTGCCTGTGAGTCATGGGGGAGTTTTTGCTTTTTGCACGTCTCTCATTCATACTCTATTGTTTCCTCCCGGCTTGTGTACATCGGCGTGCAGATGACTAACGGTGAGACAAGACGCTCCTGAATGGTCGTCAGGTGGAGCCGACGCACGCTGAGGCCTACATGCACTTTGCTGGAGCTTCCTCCCTCCAAGTGCTCAGCTCCATCGAAAGACCTCCTCGACAGTCATGCCGCCAACAGTCACTGACTCTGCATTTGCTGACTACAGTATGTCCTTATGCATCCACTGCCGTGTCTGACTGCACTATTGCGTTCGTAGTGCCATGTTATGCCTAGGGTTCAAGTTTTATGATTTTGGGGCACTGTTGGTTTACACAACAGTAACTCCTCACTGTTATTTTTCAAGCTGATTCTGACCGCACTGCTGCATTTGCACTGTGCGTAGTTTGGTGTGGTCTAGTTTTTAGGCAAAACAGAGGACGCCCGGATTTCGGGCTGTCGGCCGTCTAGCAGGGCTTACCGGAGAAAAAAAAAACACTGCATGCCAAAGAATAGGTGTATCTTCTCATCAGCTGGTTAGCTGAGTAACAAGCTTCACAGAGCTGGGGGGGAGTTAGAACTTGGAGGTGTCTCCTGTTACTGTTTATTCTATGTTTTAAACCAGTCATTTCCAGTTTTCAGCTGTTGTCTGGCGCTAACTTTGACGCGCACACTTCTGACTAACATACACCAGAGTTTTCAGACTTTGGCTCTAGTGCAGCACACTAAGGGGGCCGCTTTAGCAATGAGCGTGGATTTTCACACGTTGCATCAACAACGCTGCTGTCCCAACCTACTGCTATAGGAGAATTCAAGCTCCTAAAGCCAGACGTGTTGATGCGTCGTGCTAGTGAGACCATTGCAATTGATTTTTGCCCTACTGTCCAGCACCTACTTGCATGCATTATTTCAAGGGGAGTACAAGGGGAAAGAAGGGGGTTAGAGAGGGGAAGGAGGTAGGCGAGGAGGGGAGGAGAAGGGTGAGGGAGGAGAAAGACGAAAAGGGTGGGGAGGAGGAGGAGGAGCAATAGCAACAGGAGGAGCAGCAGTAGCAGCAGGAGGAGGAGGAGGAGGGAGAGGGGGAGGAGGAGG